>CAHIKZ030005634.1:282500-347500 GCA_903632075.3 Acanthosepion pharaonis | reverse complement strand
CATTGAATATGACTAAGAAAATCTTACGTTTGTTATTATTAAGTTTTTCTAAACGTTCTTACCGTTTTCTTTTTGGGATGGTTAAGAAAGTATAGAAATTGTCCGTAATTATTACCGTCCAAAGTTAATTCATTAGCTATTTTCAAGAAGTTTATTGTTAATATTTGTGTCAATGAATTAGGAGAAAGCGCTTGGAACAATAATCATCGCGGAGAGTTTCTACACTCTCTTACCCTCTTCCAGCAAAAAGAAAAATTAACATTAAAAAAAAAAAAACGTATTTAATAAATACCTATTGAAAACAAACTCACTAATAATGGCCTGTGAAGTGTAATTACAAAACATCTCGAAACTCTGTAAATTAATTAACAAATATTAACAAATTAATTAACAAATATTATTGTTTAAGTAATGGATATTGTGTTAGGTTCGCTGCAAAATATCATACGACTGAAAATTTCAACCGGAAATCAACCAAAATGAACAAGAACAAAACTCAAGGAAGCACTAGAAATAAGGATTTGGTTAGTTGCTTTGCAATGCGCCGGCGTCTGCTTAATATTTCATGAAATAGGTACCATGTGGTTTACAGCGAGAAAGGTTGCATGTGCCTAAAGGGCTCTTCTTTGTACGTAACATGTGGCTGATGGAACGAATGAGAAGCAGGTTTCGCCGTAATCAAATAACGACACCTGCAGAACAGCGTTCGGAAAAGTAAGGCAACGCAAAAGTAAAGAAGACGGGGAGCTGAACACGGAGGCAAAAAGACCGTAAAGAAATGAAGCAGGAAAAATAAAAAGAAAAGAAAAAGTAAACCATTGATACTAGGCAGACTTTAATAGTCAGGAAATTTCCACTCGAAATATTATAGTTTGAGGTTTTGTCATCTTATTTTGGCTTTAATCTGAAAAGGCATTTTAAGAAATTTTCATGAAGCTAATTTAAACGTGAAATTCAAGAGAACTACAAGCAGGTAGATATAAATGTACTTTACAGGTGCATGTTTATTGAAAACATGCACACGCACATTATATATATATATATTGGACGATTTCTTTCGCCCTGTACGGAGGTTTCTGGTGCTTTCTCTTTTCCATGAATGCCAATTTATTTGAGAATTATGCTATCCAGGTGTGTGTGTGTGTGTGTGTATATAAAGGGAAGATGTTATAGTTGTTCTAACGAGAGAAAAGTGTATATATTAAAAAGAAGAGAGAAACCGCAAACGTTTTTGGTTGTAACGTAGATTTATATATTATATATATATATATATATATATATATATATATATATATAATGCTATTTAAAATATATATATATTATGGAAAATAAAGCATTATATATATATATATATATATATATTTTAAAGTCCACATTACAACCAAAAACGTTTGCGGTTTCTCTCTTCTTGTATGTATTTGTGTATCGTACAGGCATTTATATTAGGTACACAAGTGCAGGCCTTTTTTCCTCCGGTGTTGGGTGTGCGGATGGCGTAATGAATAGAAGGCTGGGAATGACAAATCGGAGAGACAAGATCGAAAATTCCAGTCTCGTTCGTTAAGTTCACTTATACACAAATATCTTTGGGAAAGCTGTGAATTCCTCTCCGCTCCCAACCATGGGTTAAATAGTTAGACTTGTACCTAGAAAAATTGTCATTCTCAAAATTTGTTAATACAGTATTCATTTGTATTAGAACAATTATTCTTACAATTACAATATATACTAATATATTTAAGTAACCCAGAAAGGTTTGATTTGTAAAAAAAAAAAATAACCAAAAAAAAAAAAAAAAAAAAATCAATCCTCCGATTCGTGGGTCAAAGCCCAAGTAAAAATTGGATGTTGTTTTTTCTTGGCAAGTAGATACGCTAGTCTTCTTCATCTGGAACGTTTTTCCCCGCCATCTAACCTTGTACCATATCCAGCTAAACAAAATGAAGATCAGATATATTTATATAAACTTACATATTTTATAAGATACACAATGCTGAATATTTAAATGCATTTGTTGTGACATATCCTGATGTGTCTTTTTATTTGGAAAAGAATGAATGAACGAATAAACGAACGAATAAACGAATGAACGAATAAATCCTGTCGCCAGATCGATGTTTAGAAAATCCGCGTTGACAAAAATCTGACCGTCTGCAAATGTGTCAAATTTTAAGATCTTCAGTATCAGTTTCAATGCTCAACTCTCAATCCGTAATGAAGAGCAAAGATTAAGGGTGTTTGATTCTAAATGTTTAGCGGGTCTCTCGGGGAGGGGTAAATGAAACGAGAGAGGGAGAAAGAGAGAAGGAAAGTTTCAAAACGAGGCTCTGCTATTGGGATGTAAAGAGAGAATGGAGACAAGTGAAAAACTAGTGTGTGTACATGTATCTCAGTGATCGTGAGTATAGACATACATTTATATGCCATAGATTGTGTGTGTGTATATAAAATGTGCGTGAGGTAGAGAGAAAGATATGTAGTGAACACTGCGTGCATGCACTGATTATGAAAACGTCCGACATTGTATGTATTTGATTTACTGGAAGTCGTCTTCTATCCCATTGGTTGATTTCAAGAGACAAATTCGATATCCCACTTAAGATAGGGACCTCTTCCCTATCAGGAAAGGGATTAGATTTACATTAATCCCTTCAATCTATTTAACGTCATGGTGTATCAGCTTCCCCCAACTCGAACGGATTACAGTGGATAATCTCGCTTGATAAATAATTGAATCGTGTCCGTTCTCGATTTCTTGTTTGCGTCAAATCCATTAAAAAATTATAAATAAACATATAAATAAAATGTTAGTGAACATGCTTGAAATTGAATTTGTTCCGTATTTTTTCTTTTTAGGATAGGAGGATTTAAGAAAATAGAGGGCAAGTTAGAGATTGAATAGTGCGAATATATATATATATATATATATATATATATATATATATATATATATATAGAGAGAGAGAGAGATATCAGTCAGTTTAGGCGATGATGTATCTGTCGGAACATGACTGACGAGGCAGATTTTTTCCCGTAGTAGTCTGACATTTCTTTCTGCGGTAGACCAGTTGCTATCCAAGGTGTCCTGCTATTTACCCATGTCAGGGGAGAAAAAGATTCATACCTTTCCCAAGAGTATTAGCATGAAATTTCTAATACCCTTGGGAAAGGTATGAATTCGAACTCGGCTCTCTGATTCCTCAATCTGAGCCGCTATTCATTACTCCACCGTATATATATATATATATATATATATATATATATATATATATATGGGTCTTCGTGTTTCAAATAGACGGTCTGGGGAGAAAAATCCCTCTAGGACGCACCTATTTCAACTACTAAGCAGGTCTATTATAAAAACAATTCCGAATTCAAACCGATTGAGATGTGGCTAGCAACTTCATCCCGTAAAAAGACAAAAAAAAATCTTCCTGTAGAAACCATAACAACAACATCTAGTGTGTGTGGGGGGTGGGGCTGATCCTATTCTCCATGGGTGGGGGGCTGGTGATACGAAAGAGGAGAAGCAATAATTTCCTTTGGTAGAATAATTGATTTTATGATACTCTTATGATGCTGTAGGATAAAAGGTAAATTTTCGAGACTGATTTTCACTAAAAATAGTCTCTTCGACGCTGGGGAATATGATAATACTTGTGTTTGAAACTGATAGAAAATGTAATATTCTTCTACTAAACAAAGAAGTCATTGGTGAAAAACTTTTCGTACGTTTTTTTGGCCAATTCAGATTGTTTTCATAATCCTTTTTCGATAAGTATAGCCTTTGTTATAAAAGGACAGTGTTGAAAAGTTCTCGGTCGACCAATCTCCACAAATTAGTATTTTTTCATATTTGCTCATTGAAATAGTGAATTTTTGGAAGTGGATCGGGTTAAAGACTTTCCAGGAGCTCATTGTAAGTATTTTAAAGAAATATTTTCTGCTTATATTTGCATAGCTTAAAAATGTCATCAAAATGTTTGTTATTTGTAAATATTTACGTTTTTTTTCTCCCATTATTGTCATTTTCATCTTTAGTCATTAAATGATTCTCACAGTGAAAACATTCTATGATTATATATTTTTTATTATTGATTATGAAGTTGATCACCTGCCTGATGAAAAAAAATCACTATCGTTGAATATAATGTTAGATATCAGATTTTGACATACATCAGTACATTTTGTAATTGTCTTGGGTGTCCCACTAAAAGTGCAAAACACACCTAATTTCTTAAAGATTGGACACTTGAAAAAAGTTAGAGAATGGATCAGCCGAAACGCTGTGTTAACGACAAAAGCGACACAAAGAATTAGCTCAGTTATTCGAATAACTTAAAATTAAAATATTTCTTTCGTCTGTTCTTCAATGACTCAAAGGCCATTGTTATTACTAATACATTATTAATACTATTACTAATGCTTTTTAAAGCGTTTTTATGAACCTATTTGTTATTCACATAGCTCATATATATATAATTAAAACAATCCTAAGGAGCCAGGCAAACCTACCTAGGTTTCACGTAAACGGATCTTCAGGGTAAAACTGGCTAAAAAGGCAAATAATGGAACAATATTTATTGATAAAGCCAGATAAAACCATGACCACGTGACAAACAAACAAACAAGAAAAACTACATGATGTTACTCTAATAACCAGCTTTACTTATGTCGGCACCTACTAAGAATTTCAGATTTTGGGTTTAATAAATTTGTGGGTTCTTTCTGGGTAGTGAGGTTTTTCAAAACGAGTTTACTATATATATATATATTATTATTATTATTAAAGCTATGCATTGACGTGGATAAATCAACTAACTGGATATTAGCAACCGTATATACGTGCGTTAGCGTGCATACAAATGTAAGCGAATAGTTACTCAATTTAATTTAAGGTGTAAACAAAACTATGCTCAATGGTTAGACAGAGCCAGTAACTATATATTAATAAATATACTTACGTTCGAAGTGCAACATAAGGTTTCATTGTTCTACCAACTCATCAGGCACGAATTATTTGTGCCTGATGAGTTGGTAGAAAAACGAAACTTTGTTGCACTTGAACGTATATATATATATATATATATATATATATATATATATATATATATATATATATATATAATCCCATTATATCTCAATTTCCACCTAAAAGCATGAAGTAATGTTCATCACAGAAACAAATTAACAGTATTTATGAAATCATGAATATAAAATCAAGATTAATTCTAAATCACATGAAACGGATGCTACAAGCCTAGATTCCAATTTTTAAGTAAAAAATGAAGACCTTATATTACAAATTCATACTTATTTTTTTCTGTGAGATGTTACGAAAAAGAAAAGAAGAAGAAAAGAATGATGTCAGAGATTAACTTACCTCCTTCTGTCGGGTCTAGCCTCCTTGCTCTCCGCCCATGTTTGGAGTTATTGTGAACAAACATGTTATCAGATAGTGTTAATAACGGACCATCTATGGATACAACTGTCGATACCGCAACCTGAAAGGAAATAAAATTTACATGATAATGATATATCTAAAAATAAATTTGCAAGTCAGTATTTAATATAAAAAAAACAACGTACGTGTGTTTCATAGACACGATAGAGGACACTAAGTTCACTACGAGGCGATATTTGCATTCATACGTTTGATTCCAAAAGATTTTTCAGACGACTGAAGTCATTTTTTATGTTGCTTATACTGTTACTACAACGTTTCAGCTAGTTCATTGATAAAACTGTGATCAAGAATAGAAAACAGTGGTTAATATAACGACTAGCTCAGTTCTTTGTTAGCAACCTGAGTCACACAAACAGGCACTGTAAAGTATTTCTAATTTGTACAGTTAAATAATCACCAATTTCTTCCCTGCTGAGCAGAGAAGGCCAGTAAAAAGAGTCCCTCTTTTTTATATTTGAAGACAGTAGAATGAATCGTCCAAAACCACCTAATTATGTAAGTAACTTAAAGGCTAATTTAAATTGTTTGAACAACTTTTGGAATGGTAAATACTACTCTGAGAATTATAGTAAATATGCAATTGTTCTTGTTTATCGTAGAGAAGTCATTTGAATAAATATTTCAATATTTTGAATTTATATTTTTCAGATGAAACGCTTTTAGCCATTATGGCGCTGACCTAATGGATCTATAAAACAAAACGTCTAATATAGAAACATCAAGTGTTTGAAGGAGAAAAAAAAAGAGACAAGTCTATATGATATTTGATGTTTTGCAACCGTTAGATCTCCTTGGTCAGACAATAGGGCAACTGTTATATATAGGACTTCCTGAAGTAAAAGGGATGAGAGTTCGAATCTCGTCAGGAATTTATTTTTAATCTTTTTTTTTTTTTTTTACTTAAGATCATGGCTTATTTATTAACTAGTAACGGTTTGAATATTTGCAATGAAAAGCAACAGAAATTAAAATGAAACATTACTAAGCAAAAATGAATAATAATAATAATAATAACTGTCAATGACTCTTTTCATAAAAGTCCATTAGGACACCATCCGGTTTTAAATTCCAAGTTTCCCATATATCCATAAACATAGATATGCAAACTTCTAAATGAATAATAACGCTAAACTGAACAGTTTCATAATGCTAAATTGGTCTACTACCAGAGTCTTTTGCAGTTTTTTTCAAGGAATTGAATTATTTATGTATTATTTATGCTGTCGGCTAACAAAATTCTCTTAATGTGAGATACCGAACCATTTTAGTCCACGGAGGTAGATTGTTCATGGCCCTCAACGACTTCCTATACTTTATAGTTCTAAGTAATGTTTTTCTTTAAACTATCCATTCCACTGCGTTTTGTCATCCATTTACACAAGCTTGTCCTTTTGTCCCTCTTTTCTTCAATATGCCCTGTGCGTATCAAATTTCCCAAGCCTTCTTTTCGTGCCTCATTGTATAATAATACTGTTGTTATTTTTTTGTGTACCACTTCTAAAATATTCTTTTTTTATGTCGGGTCCTTTCAGGGCGTAATCGATTATGGCTCGTTAGAATGTGATTTGCCATGATGTCCTGAGGTGTGGTTTTCCTGATGCCGTCTGCAAAGTTTTGAATCTAGATTAGTCCTTCTCTAAGACTGACTGCTATTCAAAGCTAAGGAGCCCAGTTTAACTTGCTGCTAGGAAAAGCGACGAATTCCTGCTTTTCGCAAAATTATTAATGAGAAAGAGAAGGAAACAGACTAGATGAGAATTTGAACTCTGTCCTCCGATTCCACATTCCACACCAAAACCGTTGCACTAAAAACCAAAAAAAAAAACAACCTATTATATATAAAAAATAAAAAAGATCTAACGTAACAGTTTGACAGCGTCAATGAAAGTGAATAAACTGAATTCAGTACATGTGATTTGTATTTCTTATTCTTCTATTGTTCTTACTTTCGTGGGGGGGGGGTGACACGAATTTCTGATCACTCTGTAGTTCGATATACACCTGCCGAAACTTCGTGATAACAACAACGATAAGGACAATAGTCGGAATATAAAGTGTATAACTTTTCATCCCAGAAATTCATACAAAAATGTAAAAGAATTTTTTCTACAACCATCTTTCTTGACGTGTCAAATTGGCTGTGATGAACGATTTTCCTAAATTCTTTAAAATCAAAAATGAACAGAGAAACAGTAGGAGATGGACGTTTTTCAAAAATGCCTATCGAACTCCGCTAACGATCACCTCTGTCGTAAGGATCGCTGACAGACCCAGGAAACCGATAAGTAGAATGGGTGAGGCTTTAAAAATTCCACTTATTACCATATTTCTACATTAATTACCATTATTATTATTATTAGTAGTAGTAGTATCAATCTGTTGAATTATTCGCTACGCTCTAGAAAGCAGTCGCGACTTTGAAAAGTGTAAACGAATTATGAATATCAAATATCAGCGTAAATAAAGAAGGAAACTTACGGAATGGGAAAGAGTAAGAAAGAAATGCGTGCCGCAGAACGACTTCAAGTATTTGAGCAGAAAAGTCAGAGCAAAAAAAAAAAAAAATAACAGAAAAAAAGACGGAAATGGAATCAGAGGCAGAATGTAAGCTAGTGTCCCAGACACAGAATAAAAGTTAAGTTTTTCTTTCCTTCGCCATCTCCCACTAAATGGCGACATGGGTGAAACTGAACACTGTCAAGTCTTTGAGAGTCAGCAGAACTGCATTAATCTTACCAATATGGGCGCGAACACTAATCTGGGTGTGCGATAGAATTGCTATGTCGAAATTTGTACGTACAATTGTTTTCAAACATATAAGAGAAATTCAGGCTACGTTACACACACACACACACGAACGCGCAAGGATGTTCATTTGTTAGCACATATCAATGATGAAAGTGGTTCCAAAAATATGTTTGTAGGTAATCAATATTAATTTATTCCGTTCAGCTTTTTCCAAGAACTACCACTAGACTCCTGCGTAGTTGCTTCCAATCTGCAATCTTAAAGTCTTTAACTCTTTAATCATTATCTACTCTCCTTATCCTCATAATCCTTGTAACTAATTCCTTTTTTATTCATATCGTACACTTTATTATAACAACAACTCTAACTTGAGTGGCTCTCGACCATAGTATTATACGAACTTTAGCATGAATAATATCTCGATAATAAAAATTGGGTTATCTTAACTTCAGCTTTTAAAACTGCACCTGTAAGTGTGCTTTATTTTTTAATGTAGAAAGTCATGCAATCACACGAACACGCATACGCGCGCACGTGTGTGTGTGTGACCTAAAAGTTCCAATAATTATGAATAGCGGACGCCAACCAAATGTAGTACACACTTTTGCTGCTACCTTTTTGCCAATAGCACGCAAAATACGGACTTCGAAGACGGTAGAAACTGGGTGATAGAATAAGTATTTTTTATACTACGAAATTTTGGCTATCAGTTCATTATATATGAATTGTTCTATTAACGACTGGTATGTTTTAATTAAAGGATTAATAATATTACATTTGTTTTCATAATGAATACTAATTTATTGTTGTTTTAAAAAAATAAATATTTGTTTGAAATTTTTGTTTAATAATTTTCCTTTAAAAATATAAAACACTGCATATATAGTTTTAAGATGTGCTATATTTACGGGAAAAAGTGCTCAAAAAGCGTATGTAAATATAAATAGAAAAGTGAACATTGAAGTCAACACTCAGAGACGACAGGCTGTTTCATGCTAGACGCAATCGTCAGACTTCAATGTTCATATATATATATATATATATATATATATATATATATATATATATATATATATATATATAAAAACACTTGGATAAGGCCCACTAGTGAAAACCTAAAGAGCAAGAAGGACTGGTATGCGAAATAAACGCGGCGTTGACCAATTTACGGCAAATGCCCATATATATATATATATATATATATATATATATATATATATATATATATATATATAGGTTTGCCGTAAATTGGTCAGCACTTATGGCACAGACCAATCTTTTCTTTCTTTTAGGTTTTGCATTGTTAAGATGTGGGCCTAATCCATGTAATATATATATATATATATATATATATATAATATAAGCAAGTGTAAATGGATATAAATCCGACAGAATGAAGAAATTTTGAAAAAAACAAACAAAATCTTAAATGTAGTTAAATGAAAGAAATGTCGACGTCTGACGTTTCGGTTTATTAAACCTTTTTATGTCCATCGTATTTGTCATATTGAACTGAATTGTATTTTGATGAATATTGTCTTGAAAAAGGTTTAATAAACCGAAACGTCAGACGTCGACATTTTCTTTCATTTAACTACATTTAAGGATTTTTGTTTGTTTTTTCAAAATTTCTTCATATATATATATATATATATATATGTGTGTGTGTGTGGTGGGGTAATATATGTGTTATATATAAATATATATAAAAGGGCATGTTACAAGATTTCGGCCCGACTAGGAAGCCATTTAATAAATTAAAAAAAGTATCTATTTGGTTATTTAGTCAGATTTTAGGAAGTGGTTCGTGCCTGTGTATATATATATATATATATATATATATATATATATATATATATATATGTGTGTGTGTGTGTGTGTGTGTGTGTGTGTATGTATTATTATTTACAAAATATACACGTAAGCACGATAAATGTGTGCATAAGGCGTGTATGTTTACGAATTAACATAAATACTTTTATTTGCAGTTTTATTGCTTTTATTAGACAATGAACAAACAGAACGGATTAAGTGTCGCCGTCAGCCAATTCTCTTATGAAACG
This sequence comes from Acanthosepion pharaonis, assembly GCA_903632075.3. NCBI lineage: Eukaryota > Metazoa > Mollusca > Cephalopoda > Sepiida > Sepiidae > Acanthosepion > Acanthosepion pharaonis. The sequence continues at coordinate 337,222 of CAHIKZ030005634.1, read as the reverse complement.
CTATCGTGATCACCACTGATGGTGATTTTCATTTAAACTCAACCCCATTTCGAGAAACATTGACAACAGTTTAACTTACTGCCTTCCTCTTTTCTTCTTTTTTGTGGGTCAACTAATTCACTTGGTTCCTTAAGAGGCTGACAGCGCTTTATTTTATAAAAATATGATAGCAAATCATATGATGTAAGTTGACCTCCAACACGTGTGTATACGGTAACCCATAACACATGGGCGTTAGAATTTAAAACTATTGGGTCAGTCAAGTTATAAAAATAAAATAAAATAAAAAAAAAAAAAAGGCGAATTTATTCGGAAGGAATTTAAGTGCATGGTATAGTCAAGAAGAAATTTGATACGGTTCTTGGAATAAGGATTTAGTCATTTATACATTTTATTCACTGTCAATAGTTTGGAGGATTTAGAAAGCATTAAAAAGTATTTAGAGAGAGCATAGCGTTTGGGAACCCTTTTTTTTTTCCTTCGATATTCAGTGAAGGAATGCGAAAGAATGACAACAACAATTACCATTCAAAATAAAGCATTTCAACAATGAGTTTCCGGGCTGATCCAAAACAGATCGAAAGAAAAAGAAAGTAAAGGAGAAACAAGAAGAAGAAGAAGGGTGTGTGTGTGTGTGTGTTTGGCGGGGGGGTGTAGAAGAAGAGGAAAAAAATGAAGGGAAAAGATGAAGAACGTAACGGAAAAAATAACCATTAAGTGTAGAACAAGGAGGCGAGATGCACTTGAACAATGACACCGAGTCGATCCCAAATTGGTCAAAAGCAAAAGAAACCAAGGAAGAAGAAGAAGGGTGAGAAAAAGAGAGAGGAAAGAAAAAAAGAGAGAGAAGGGAAAGAAAAAAGAGAGAGAAGGGAAAGAAAAAAGAGAGAGAAGGGAAAGAAAAAAGAGAGAGGAAAAGGAAAAGAGAGAGAGGAAAAGGAAAAGAGAGAGAGGAAAAGGAAAAGAGAGAGAGGAAAAGGAAAAGAGAGAGAGAGAGGAAAGGAAAAGAGAGAGAGGAAAGAAGAAACGAAAGAAGAGGAAGAAGAATATGATCATAATGAAGAAAAGATGAAGGAAGTAATGGAAAAAGAACCGTTAAGTGTAGAACGAGGTGAGGCAATCAGGTAGAAAAAAGATGTGGATGATAATGAGGAGGCGAGGTGTGTCAAAAAAGTATTCAAGTAACGAAAAAAAGTAAAGAAAAAGGCGGAAAATCAGGTAAATAAAAGAGGAAAGAGGGTCTAGAGAATTTAATACTGACAGGACACACGGAAGTTAAAAGTAAGCAGGGGCAGAACAACAAGCAACTTACTTAACAAGTTTATGCGAATGAATGTCAGAACAAAGATAAAAACGAATGGCAAAGGGTGAAAAGTTAGAGCAACAAAAGTCAGGAAGTTGTGGAGATCCATTATCGCCCAGGTCCTGAAAGGACTTGGAACATAAAAGAAATAACAGAAGAATACCAAGATTGAATATTGAAAGGTAAAAAAGAATTCTTGCAAAGAAAAGAAGCCATGAATTGATTAATCTGTGAAATATGTAATAAAACAAAAATCGATTGCTTGAAATTTAAAACAAAGCGCTTAATTACGTTTACATAGAGGTGAAGTCGCGTATGAGAAGCGAAGAATCTTCATTTCTCTATGATTTCTTCATTCAATATTTCTTTTATGTATTTATTGAGCCCTTATTTTATTTACTCAGTCTTTGATTAATGTTCCGCTTTTGTTGTCTGAACTGAAACTCGAGGCGATATTTCTCTGGTCCAGTTCCTTCTCGAAAGACCTACGGCGATGTATTATTTACTATCGCTCTTTGACAGGTTCATGTATGATTGCTATCGGCGCTGAGCATATTTTGGTAGGTTTTATTACTGTAACAAATATTTTACACCGGCAAAATGATTTTAAAATAACTCTTCATTATATATATTTAGTAAATGGATTATACATACGTGTGTATATATGTCGGATTTAATCCATTTCCGAAAAATAAATTTGTTTATGTTAGGATACGATACAGAACAGAAATGGATGTTTTGAGAATCGGCAGAGGATGTGCGTTTAAAGGCATTCTTCGGGTTTGTTTGACCGTAAGAAGGACGTGGCCGACCGGTTAGGCATATCAGAGCCAATGAACTCAGAGGGGATGCAGGTTTGAATCCTGCCGAAGGACGCATATTTTTCTGATAAGTATTCAGGCCGGTAGATGTAGTGTAATAAAAAAAAAATACTATTTAATTAAAAAACAAAGCTCCTACGCGAATATGACTATCCATCAAAATAACATTCAAACAAAAAAATTAAAAATAACAGACATTATATATGCACGTTTGAACTATATACATACATATATATATATATATATATATATATATATATATATATATATATATATATGTATGTATGTATGTATGTATATGCATACACACACTCACACACAGGTATCTTTCTCATAGTAATTGAATATTGATTTTTTTTTATAGTTACCGTTTAATTAAAAATTTTCTAAAATTTAAAAATGGAAAACTATTTTGTTTGTCAAGTTATACGTTCTCTAAGTAATTACAATAGTGTAAAAAATGACAGGTTATAAATAGTTAAATTTCATAAAATAAACCGATAATAAAAATACATATTTGAATATTTCTTTCTGTTAATTTAAAAAAAAAATATTTTGCTTATTTTGAAAGTCTTAAAAGGAAGTTTCTGATTTTTTGTTAAAAAAAATCGATTTAATTAGATACAGAAATTTACATTTATTAAAAAATCGAAATATAAATTGCATACATTTACTATGGAAAGCTTATAAATAAAATTTTCAGATTAAAATACTAATGATTATGATATGTTTGGAAAATGTGAAGGGACAATTTCTCACTACCGCCAATTATATGAGGAACAGAAGAATACCATGCAGTAAACAACTCTAAAGAAGTTTTTCATAAAAAATTAGATTAATAAACATTAATTCATAGTATTTTTTATTGTATCTTCTTATGTGTACCCATATTTTAGCTAAGAAGTACGTAAATTAGAAACTAATTGCGAATGAAGCTAAAATTTGAGGTACAAATTACAAGATCTTATAAATTGTTTTCGATTAGTGTGTATCTGTTAATATACACATTAACCGCACTAATCGATGGATTCCTATATATATATATATATATATATATATATATATATATATGTGTGTGTGTGTGTGTGTGAGGAACATATTCCTGCGAGTATGGTTTCCTAAACAGTACAATCTTCATTTCTTCAAATCTCAGGGACAATCGCTATGTGTTCTCCCTATCCTCACAATTCTTCCTTTCTTCTACCTTTTCTTCCATTCATGTCATACACCTTATTCAGTGACGCTCTACTAAGAATGGGTCTTGAGCCTCGTATTGTGTATACTTTAGTCTAAAAATAATAAAAAAAACAAACAAACAAAAAAAAAAAAAAGCAAAAACAAATGAAGGAAAGCAGTCAAGTTGAAGGCGATAATTTGATGTAATGTTTGGATCGATTTAAAAAGGAAGCATAAGAGAACGACACATGTGCCCCAAGAGGCGAAAACTATTCAACGTCACTCTTTTCTTATGATCAATAAAGTAAGATTCATCTCGTGAATTCACGTTCTGAAAGTCTCGGAAACGTGAGGTCTTTTTCGTAATGAAGTGAATGTGAACGATTAAATGATGACACCATAGTTGAATCTTCATTACTTAACATTTTATTCACTCCAATATTTCGTTAGTTACTCCCAGTCAGTGCCAGATACGTGGACCTCACATTCTGTCTGCGATCTGTGAGAGAGAGTGGCCAACTCCATCGTTTGTTTATATATCCAACGCTCCAGACACTGTCAAGCCCACAGGTGGTAATCTATCAAGGTCACCACTGAAAATGATTGATTCACCTATCTCCAACTCTGACTGGCGTCATCTCAGGTCAACTCTGGACAAACTTGCCTTTGATAGTCTGGTGTGAAACTGAGTGCAAAGCCTTTTTCAGCACAACACCACATTTCCTTTTTCAGGTAGAAGTTTACGTTAAAACAATGATGACATACTTGAAACCCTCTGTAACGTTACACTCAATATAAATAATATATGTCGGCCTGACCCACTTAAGCTACAAACAAAAGTATGTAACCGTAAGTTCTATGTTAACAGTTTCTTTTCTCACTTGTGGAACTCTCTTCCGGCTCAATGCTTTCCGTCTAACTTTGATCGTCAAAAATTTAAATGCAATGTCAATCGTTAGCTACTGTCTTCCTGATTACTCTTCTATTGTTCTCGCTCTTTAGTAATGTTTCTGTTTCCTAATTCATTCACGCACAGTAACCCCTTATGTCTTAGTGGCTTTATCGCCTTGCTTGTGATAAATTTGATCTTACAAGTTATTCTTGTGTAACAACTACAAATACCGGTGCGACTGAATTATTAAATGATGAAGTATTTTCGTGGATTATGACGTCATTCTGGAGTCTCTTTTTTTAGTCCAATTCCGTGAATTTTTTTGCTCATGTTAATTCTCGAAAAACACTAAATAAACTTAATTATTATTCCATCAATAATGCTTAATATGCTAAAATTATTCAACATTTTAAAAAAAAAATCTCAATTTAAAAATTTCCACAAAACATTAAGACTAGCTTAAAAGCCGCCTTATCTGGCGGCATTTAAACTACCCCCTGCGGAAGGCACTTGGTTGGACCTTCATCAAAACAGGTAGGGAGGAGTAGATGCAATAGGCAACAATAAACTACAGAAGAACTCAAAATTGATCGCTGCATTTAAGTATTCCATTAATATTTAAGCTTAACTTTTAAAAGTTCAACGAAGAAGGAGTTGTGTCCCTTTAATTGAAAAAGTGTGACACACTGACATTGGCATTTATTATATGCCTGTCATATCTCTAATTTGTATTTTAGATCCATTGTATTTATTTTCAATTTTTCTAGTTGAATTGTTCATCGATGTTGCATATGATTCATTATTGTACATAATTAGGTTACAACTTGTATTTTATTTGAATATTACCTTATGAAAATTGAGACAGTATTGTGGGGAGGTGTATCAGATTCATGATCAGGAGGGGCAGAATGCACGAGATCTTTTCACTGGCCCTGAGTAAAACAATACTTTATCCTATAATAGTAATTTTATTGACCTTGCTCGGAGTTATTGCAAGCCTTTACTAACTTGCAGCAATATTTTTGCGACGATTTTTTAAAATATCATCGGTCTTGAAAATGAAGATTCCAGTAAGAAAGCAAAATAATTTGAGGAATAAGGAAAATACCTCATTTTTGAACTCCAGAAGAAATGTTCTAGAGATGGCAATTTTAAAAATCAAGTAAACTTTTTATTTGTTAATTCAAATTTCTATAAGTATGTTTCTTTAAAATTACTTCCGTTGTGTTCATGCTTAGTGTTTTTAAAAACTTATTGTCAGGATGACAGTGAATACTTTAGAGTTCCTAACCAATGAATTGTAAGCGTTTTTTTTTCCCCCGGTTGCAAATGGACAGTCCATATTTCAACATCACTGTCGACCACTGGATAGTCAGGGGCAAACGACTAATATAGATCAACTGATTAATAGAAGGTCGGGTTCTTTAGAGACGCAGTATTTGCAAGCACATATGTTCTGCTGAGTGGACATTTGGTAAAAAAAAAACAATATGTGTGAATTGGAAAAGGTTAAAAGATGGGGATGACTCAAGATAAATAATGTACAAGTCAATGTGTCTGTGTGTGCGAGAGAGAGAAAGAGATAAAGAGAAAGAGACAAAACAGAAGAGGACTGAGGGGGGAGAAAAGATTAGTTTTCGTAATTATAAAGAACAGAGTTCATTGTGAGGTGCATAATAAAGCGATACAGCAAGTCGTGTCACTCGGCCTGAGCCCAACTGCTAGATAGCACTTTCGTCCGGTCAAGTAGAAAATGAAGTAGTTGAGGAAGTTATCTGTGATGGCTTCCTGCAACTGCCTCCCGTTTACAATCACTTCCAAATCAACACCACCATCTCTAATGGTTGGCGGCGCAGACCTTTCCTCTCTGTCTTAATTGTACAGCAGACGGACGGGGGTGTGGAGGAAGAGTGAAAGGAGGTTGGGTGAGCGGGGGAGAAAGAAAAACGAATGAGGAGATGAAATGCCTTTTTGCAGTTATCTTCCTTCGATCAGAAAATTGAAAAGACGTCGGAGAAAAAAAAGCAAAGAAATAATGATCGACAGAAAGGAGAAAAAATTCTTTAATAAAAAAAAGCAAAAAAAGAGAAAGCGAGGAGGAGGAGGAGAAAGCGAGGAGGAGGAGGAGAAAGAAAGCGAAAAGGAGGAGAAAGAAAGCGAAAAGGAGGAGAAAGAAAGCGAAAAGGAGGAGAAAGAAAGCGAGATTAAGAAAAAAGAAGAAACCCCCCCCAAAAAAAAAAAAGAAAAAAAAAGGCAAATAGAAGCAAAGGATGAAAAAGAGAACGAAGGATGAGAAGGAGGGACCAAAAATGAAAACGAAGATAAAAAGCACAGAAATTACGAACACCATGTTCTGCTCATTGATCTTTAAAAGCGCCAAATGAACCGTTGGAGAAATTTCTGTTCAGTTATAAACAGCGTAAAAGCGTAATGTTCAGAATTCCTGTTAGTGATAAATACCGAGATTTTCCTTAACTGTATCAAGTCTCCATGGTAATGGTGAGATCAGCCGTTTCCATACAAAAAACATTCGGCACTGACTGAACAATTAGCTTTACTTTTGGTTGAAATTTATAAAATCATTTTACTAAGACATTTTTTTTTTCCAGCGAAGGATTTCTTTGGAATCATAATTCACTTCCTAGAGTTTCACTGAATTTTATTTTCAAATCTCGTTTACAACTTACAATTGAATACGCACTTAATTGTTACATTTAGACAAAATCATGCATTACTTGAACGATATAATAAACGACATTATCACCAGCTCTATCAAAATGGTAAAATTAGCACTTGCAGGAAATATTTGGAATTCATTGACCGAACAATTAGTATTTAATATAGGTTGAAATTTATAAAATCTTTAAGAGCTTTTCAGAAAATGTTATTCGCAACGTTGTTCTCAAGTCCACTAAATGTTATAGATCTTTCTAATGAAGACGGAGGTTACCTTTCCAATCTTTTGTTTATGATAACATGGAAAATTAACTTGATTATGAGATTATTTTTTCTTCTAGTTACATGTGCTAAGCATTTATATTGCTGCTGCTTATATGAGAATTGTTCAGTTGATGTGGTTTTTGTTATTTGGTAAAGTTCTTCATTCATGATTTTGTAGCGCTTGTCTATAGGATCGTCTTTATTAAATAAATTTGTTTGAACCTCCTTTTTAACCATTGATATTAAAAACAAAGAAACGTTTGTATACAGATGATAGTTTAGATATTTAAGTTGGAGTGGACGAGTACTGTATTGTATATATCAAATTAACTTTCTATTAAAAAAAAATGTTTTTATAAAGAAAAAAAATCAATGAAAAAAGACCTTCCAAAATGCAAACTATATTAAAGCATTTCAAATTTACGTACTGGTCTAATGCAAGTCAAATAGAATGACAAAACTGATTTTTCACTTAAAGCCTTTATATTATATCCGTTAGAACTGAACAAAAAAACAGTCGAAATTGTTTCATTTTAGCTAATTAGCTGAAAGGTATAATTTTAATTAATCTGTATTTGTTCAATGTAAGGAACCAATCGTTTAAATAATATGATTTGTTGAATTATTTTCAAAGTTAGTTTACTTCTTTTTCTTTTATAGTGTATACCAAATTTGCAAAAAAAAACAAAAAAACATATATATATATATATATATATATATATATATATATAAAATACAAGTAAAAAAATACGAGTTTTTCAGGTTAGCTGAACTTCTCTAAAAAAGCGAGCAACAGATAACTAAAGCTATAATAATCAGTAAATCAAGAAAAATTCAAGTAACTTTTTTAATCATTTCACCCCCCCGAAAAAAAAATTCACTAATAAGCAACGTGTGGGCGGTTACTAAGTGTGAGATAATACTAGAAAAATAAAACAGAGAACAAACCCCTAATATAGTATTTTGGTGTTATGTATTAAAATTTGTCTCGGGTTAACATTATTTTGGTTGTTTGTTAGTTATTAGTATTGGAAATATAATCCACCCAAAAGATAAAAGAATTTACAAACATCATTTTATATAGGACCCAATCCAAGCAAGGAAGTCTCAAAATTCTAGAAGCCATCATAATACAAAAGAAACAAACATTAAATAAAATATCTTTCTCCATAGAATATATATATATTTCTAAGGAATCAATCCTTGCCGTTGGTTTCCCTGAGAAAAGAACCTGAGCAGTTGGATGTTATTTTAAGGCAACCCTATTGTCTCGTGCCAGACTTGCCAAATTCCAAATAGGTAAAGCAATTTCCTCTACCTCATATACGTACATATAAGGTAAGATAGCGGTAGGCATCAAAGACTGGCTGTATATTAGCGATTGTTGAAGTCTATATTTTGACGTAATGCTTGGATCGATTTAAAAAGGGGGAAAAAATATTAAAATGACACATCTGTCTCAAGAGAACGGACGGAATTACGACGAGACGTCATTCTTTTCTGCTGTTCATCAAGGCAACCTTTATCTGGCGAATTCACGCTCAGAAAGTCTCAGAAGCAAAATGTAATTTCGGGACTTCTTCCAAGCCGGACTTCGAGATAAAGTGAACAGCAAGAATGAAAATACATAATTTAATAGTTGGGCCAGGGCAAAAATAGGAGATAACTTTTACTTCCTAACAAATAGAAAGACAAACGACTCAAAACGTCGGTAGGCGTTTTTTATTTATAATAATTTTTTTTTTTTTAATTTATGACGCGAAATTACCACTTTGCGAAAATGAACTAGGCTCGGAGTTGTTTTAAGTTTCAAGAGAAAATCGTAAATATTTAATCTCAGTATATTGAGGAATTAATGTTTAGAACTTAAAGACGTAAACTTTCTAATGTTGAAACGACTATGGAAAAAAATATGGCGGAACTGGTATCGACAATATTTGGAGTTTGAGAGCGATTTACAATATCGAAACATTTTCAAAATGTTGATAATTTTGTCCCCTTTGTCAGTAGGGAATTGGGGTAGAGGCGTGATACGAAGCAATATGATTACATTAAGTAGAACCTAAAATTAGGGCGCTAACAAAATTGCGCTAAGAAAATTTCTCTTGAAAATCAAAAAAGATTCATGGGAAACAGTTTCAGAAGAAAAATAAAAACGTCATATTACATTTCTGGGTGGGGAAAATATGTTATTTTTATAGATACAATTTATTTAAGTAAATGCTCTGTTTTTAATTAAACAGAGTTAATGACATTTACCGAACTGAATGTTAGAAAAAAAGTCGTCGAATATTTTGTGTTTATAAACAGTAATTCGGACCTTGCTAACCATACGCTTCTATGTAGCTGAATGGTACAGCACGTCAGGTCAAATAACGGTTTCCGTATAGGAATAAAGGTTCGGTGCTGTCGGAGAACGCATTTCTATTTCTACGAAATTTCTCGAACATTCAGGCCAGTAAATGTCATTAATAGTTAATTTAATTAAAAACAGAGCATTTACTTAAATAAATTGTATTCATAAGAATAACGTATAAACAATATTATATATATATATATATATATATATATATATATATATATATTATACTCTAAACGTTATTATTAGTATGTTCAAATGTTTGAGTATATATTCCTGTTCTTTTTAACAGTGTAATGAATAACTGTCAGCCTACAGATCGAAAGTCTTATTAGAGAAAATTTCTTTTTTTTTTAACAAGACTTTCAATTTCTAGACCGGTAGATATTAATTTCATTGTTTATGAAAAATATACTGATGTACTCTCAAATACGTGTACTCACTAAAAAGTAACGTTTATAGTAATTACAAATAATGCTAGATTAAAAATTAATTGCTTTACACACACATACGTGTGTGTGTGTGTGTGAGCAATGGATTTGTGTGTGTTATCAGGACCTTCTGATCGCAGTCTGAATTGGAAATAGAGATATAAAAATTAGATTCTGATATCTGAACTCGCTTCTGTTGCCCCTGACCGGGGCAGCACCTTACAGATTAGGCTACGAATAATAACCGACGGGCATCGTTCAAATTTAGTCATATAACTGCATTCTTTATCTGATTTATTTCATGCCGTATTGTCTGTTTAAAACAAAACAAATAAAAGTTGTTCAAATATTCTAAATTAAACGTAACAGATATTAATTTTTGACATTTTATCGCAATGTCCAGGTCGTTTTTACATTATTCGACCATTAGAAAAGCAGCAGGAGACAGTAAATAATCTCATTAATTCTTTTTGTTGTTGTTGAGCCATGCTGATTGCTAATTAGTCATAGGATTAAACAAAACAAAAACAATCTAAGGTTTGTGATAAAAAGCAACAAAAATAAGATTAAAATTAAATATTTCTTTTTTTAAATGAGTTAATAGGCAACTTAATATTTATAAATTCTATGAAAAAAAAAAAAAAAAGATTTCGGAAAATTTAAAATGAAAAAAAAAAAAATTTTCAAAACCGTATTTTATAAAAACCGAAATGCAATCACTGATATTGAAAAAATCCTATTGGAAACGATACCACGTCACCCAGCCAAAAAAAAAAAAAAAAAAAAAAAAAAAAAGTAAATAAATAACAATATCCTTCCCCCATAAAAATGGGGAGTAATCTGGTTAATATTCGTTTTTTGCTGGTCTTGCTATAGTTGATTAACTACTTTCACTCAAGTAGATAAACAGATTTCAGTTTCACTTTAATGCAAACACCATATGGACATATATACCTACCTATTCACTAAGAGAATCACATACGTATACACTTGCATAGTCATGACAAGCAACAGTATGTGACAATGATCAATTTAGATTGATAACACCAACTTAGTAGAAGATCAAACCTTTAATTATAACGAAGATAAAAAAAAAATGGGATATGAACGCGCGTTGGCAGAGAGAATACGAATAGCCAAAGGAAATTCGAATTTTCTCTTACGGAACTTAACAGAGATATAAACAGATTAAATAATAATAATAATAATAAACACAAGAAAATCTAGTGTTTTTTCCCCCTCTGGTTTCGAACGTATCTGTTTGAAAAAGCGAGTCTGATCGTTTCGCATCGAGTAATTAGCTGGTCAACCGGACTTTGTATCTTTTCATTCATCTGACATTTACTTGTTTAAGTGAATAGAATCAGTAAAGTGACCTAATTCATTTCATCTCCCAGAGGAAAGAAGTTCAAAAAGGAAAACAATGAAAAAAGAAAGAAAAAGACCAAGTGGAAAAAAAGAAAAAGAAAGAAAAAGACCAAGTGAAAAAAAAAAAAAGAGTGAAAACGAAATAAAGAGAGAGACAAGGAGAAAGAGAGACAAAATGAAAAAGAACGAAAGAAAAAAGTCAGGAACCCTTCAGTTGGCAAAATAAACCATGGTACTAAGAAATTTTTGGAGCTTTAAAACTGATACCAAATGAAACATTGAACGTCGGAAGTTGTTGAATGTAATTCTGATAATCGATGTAATGCAAACAAATCCCAGCGTTCTCTACATACTAACCATATACTATAGTTTCACATTTGGAAGCGCATAATTTTTCCCCTTTGGAGGAGAGGAAAAAAAATAATCTTTTTATTTAATTGCTGGAATAATGAGAAAACTCTTGCTGTAGAATTTGATTCCTATTTAGCAGAGACTATTTTAAAAAGAATTCATAAAATGTATTCAACTTATGGGATTAGCAAAATCTGAAGTAGAAGGTTTAACATTTTCTTCGGAGTATTATTTTATGTGATGCAGGCAAGTTCTTTATTCTGCTTTTTTTTTATTTTACAAAAACCAAGGAGAGCCATTGGAAATCAGCTCAGTATAGACAGAATTAAGATGGCGGTTTTAATTGCGTATAAGTCGTCAAAAATAATTTTTATATTACATCTGTACTACGATTACAGGACACTTAATCATGGAGCATTTGTTAATAAGCTAATCGCATAGACCATTAATACTATATAGTAAAGTTTATTTTCGTTGAGTGCTCTCTTGCAATGACCTTGTGCAAGACTAAGTTAAACTTAATAAATGTCTATACTACAACTTCAGAAGATCTCGCTGTGCTGGTAAGAAGAAACGACCTATATGATGTTTACAGTTTTATAAGGAAACAACTACCGGTTTATATCTATTGGTTGACAGTCAATGTCTGAAGTTGTTAATCAACATATTCTCTACTTTTAGCGCGAAACGACGTGAAATACGTAGTGTCCCACTTACTGAAATTTGCGCCATGTCATCATTTTGTTATCTGAACACTGCTGTGGTTAATGCCTGCTTTTCAACCATGTTATTTAGAGACTGGGGAATCTCTCGCTCTCTCAATTCACATGTCAGCGCTGAAGGTATTAAGAGCCTTGAATCCGAAGCGATTTTCGTATCTGCGGAGACGTAACCTTCATTACCTGCTTCATTTACTCTGGTTTACTTTTCATACGCCTTGACGTAGATACCGACTAATGTTAGGTTGCTTTCGCAATCAACCAAATAATGACGTTATGAATGTTTCCACACTCTCGTTTATTCCTTACTTATGTGAAGATCGGTTACGCCTAGCTAGGCTGGGGGGTTAGCTATTTCTGAGCACTTAGTTTGAATTAATAGGAAACTAAATTCGAAGCAAGAGCATCAGATGCGGGAAGCAAAATTGGGAAATTTTCATAATTAATAAAACACTATATTAAACATCTGTCTATCTGATCGCCCTTAAAGGAACACTTCTGGCCACGTCCCGATTTCGATGTCTTCCGATTGTTGATCGATGAGGGTTCTTTATACTCTTCCTCTTGGTCGTTGCCCATAATTTGGATTACATGGTACAGACTGATGCCTAACTTCTTGTTTACTTCTCCAGCAATGGCTACTAAACCACAGTCTCCTTTCTCAGATTGTTTCTGCAATCTTTGGTAAGTTCTCATCTAGTTCGTCATTGGACGTATGTCGTTTCCAGTGGACATTTAGCGCTGTTGGCAATATTCGAGTGTACGTATCATATCTTTTTTTTACCAGTTATTTTGTTTAAGGCTTCTATAAAATGATTCTTTCTACCGTTGGCCTTAACAGTAGTACATTTCGATATATTATTTTTCATATTTGACTTCTAGATGGTATTCATTTTTGATAGTGCTGTCTGTACCATCGCAATTCTAAAATGTATCTTTTTTTTGTGTGATGAATTCAACCATAATCCCAGCTATAGAAAACTCTTCCACTTGATTTAGATAGTCAACTTTGAATGCTAAAATATCTGCTTGATTAAATACACTGATTCTATTTCAACTTATATGGAATCCAAATTGTGCTGCAGTAGGTCAAGGAAGCAATTTTCCTTTAATATAAACTGATCACCATCCAACTTTATTAATTTTTGATTAGTATTTCTTAATTTCAATTGTTTCTTATCATAATGTCCCAGACTATCTTTTTATGGTCATCAGGAAGCGTCTTGAAACAGAAAGAGACTCAAATTCGCATCTCAGAACGAATCTTACCTAATATCACCCGAATATATTATTTTGTAACAATTAAAAGTACCGTCTCGAATAGTAGTGCCGAGGGGAATATATTTTTATAAGCGTGCCGGTTCAAATAAACATTCCGCCAGAGAATTTTATATAAATTTAACAAACTTTGAATAATATAATCATGCAGCCGAGAAAATTATTTGAAAAATAACGAGCGTTCCGTAACGAATAAGCACCGTGCCGTGAGTGAGGGTAGGAATGGGATCATTGGAGCAAATAATTCAATCGCGCAAGCATTTGTAGTTGGTACATAAGAATAGCCTGACTTTTTTTTTTTTTTTAATCGAGTTCACCCTAAAACAAGGCAATAAATCCACTAAGACACAAGGAGTTACCGGGTGTGAAGGAATTAGAAAACAGAAACTTTATGAAGGAGTGTGAACAATAGAAGAGTAATCGGGAAGATAATAGATAATGATTGCATTTACATTTTTGAAGATTAAAGATGGCTAGAAAGCATGGAGCTGGAAGAGTGTTCCACAAGCAAGAAGTGCGAGAAAAGAAACTGTTAGAATAGAACTGGCGGTTACATCTATCCAATTCAACTGTAAATTGATGAGACCTTGTTGCCAATCTTGTATTACGCTTAAATTCATAAAAACTAGACGCCATAGTGAAGAGCTCATCTAAACGATTAACATGAAAATATTTTTAGAATGGGCAAAAGGAAGCAACTGTATAGCGGTGAAAAAGTAACTGGAGCCGAGACGCCAGATCAAGACCAATAATATTGCAGATTCTTTGGATTTTACCAAGTATCTCTAAATGTATAGCAAGAGCACCGGACCATATGAGGCAGCAATATTCTAAGCATGGGCGAATGGTAGACATAAATATGTAAGATAGATTCTGGAGAGAAAAATTGTCTAGTACGACACAGTGAACCAACTTTCTTAGCAGCTGACCTAGCAATGGATTCAATGTAGTCTTTCCACTTCATGTCAACCAAGAATGTTAACGCGAAACAGATGTGATGGTGATGGTGGGTGGGTGCTGACCACCCTGTGAAAATGAAGTCAGTGTTTAAATTATTACTCGCAACCCCTGGCTTAAAGTTCGCTCTCATTTCAAAATACTTTGCTGACCGGATCAGCTCAAATCTAATGCTATAACTTTTACTCTTTATTGTCTTCGAGCGCCCAATTCGTTATCATTTAATGTTTATGCAGAGTTCTAGCAACAACATTAATGTTATCTTGATTTTTTTTTATCAATAGATGAAACATTGTTAGTTATCATGTTCAATGCTACCAAAATTAAGACGAAAGTAATACTCGTCGTAAAATTACTAATATTAATGAAAAGTGGAATCGATCTTTTCATGATGGCAGACAACTTTACTGAAAAGTGGATAATGATTTTAGAAAGCCGGAGAAATACTTTAATGACCCGACAATAAATACTGGAAATTGTGTATCCGTCTAAGATTTACTGAGTTAAAAATTTAATATCACTAATATTCGACTTGAATTTAAACCTAAGTATTAAGGAACGGGAAATTTTCGTTACGAACAATAACAGCATTTGTTAGAAATAGGTCTTCCAAAAGCTAAGCAAAGTATTAAGAAGCAAAACAAAATCGTTAGAAATAAAGAAAAGAGTACTGAACTGTTATGCAATATCAGTCCTGCTGCATGGCAGTAAATTTAAGATGAAGGAGAAACTTGAAGCAGCATAAATGTGGCTCTACAGAAGGATCGTGAGAATATCATGAATCGAACATGTGAGCAACAACGAGGTTTTAGAGAAAATAAAAAACAAAAAAAACAGTTGAAATTTCTAGGGCACAATACGAGAAAAGAGGGCTTAAAAAATTTAAAACTCACAGAACAGGTTGGAGATAAGACCGACTTAGGAAAACAACGCATAACCTAAACCTAGAGAGCTTAAGCAAATGGATGGCACGACAGGATTTAGGAGAGATAACAAAATGAGAAAATTTATTAAGAACTACAAAAGACAGGAAGCTGTGGAGAGCCATGATCTCCAGCATCCTGAAGGGAGACTGTACAAAGAAAAAGAACGCATATAAAATGCTTGGCAGTTTCTCTTAAAGGTTGCTAGCTCTTAATGGTCACTATTCTGTCGGTATTTTCATGACAAATCTTAATACTACATAGACAGGAAATTGGGGAGAGCCACATCACCAATGTCCTGAAGGGACATGGCACATAGAGGAATTATTCAGTTTTAAGAAATAGTTAATGCAAAACAAAGCTTTGCGATGAATTTTTTATTCTGCAATTACTTTCCTTTCTTCTTTTGCCTAACCACTCTTGCTTTCCCATTCTATTCAGGGAAATTGAGACTAGATCTGTTGGCGATACAGATGCCCAACACACAGAGAGACAGGGGGTTACGGACCCCCAAGCTGCCCATGTATGTTTGTGTGACGATGCATGTCGAAATAAATCCGTCAATTATGTGCATGTTTGTATCTATGTTATATAGATAAATGGAGCGACCGGCTCATCTGCCAACGTGCTAACTCGTGGATGTAGTATTCGCAAGGGCAGACAACTCACTCCTCTCCGTATCAAGGTGGAGGGTCGTTTAAAAAAAAAAACGTAATAAAAATGAACGCAGAAAAATAATAGAATAAAATGAAATTAAATAAGAAGAGGAGAGAGAGAGAGAGGAGGAGTGGGGAGATAGCGAGAAAGAAATGTAAAGAAAATAATATATGAATAAAAAGTGACATCTCATCCATAGTGTCGTTAATTAAGTAAGTGGAAAAAAAATTGAGATAAAGAAAGGGAGTTTGTTGGATGAAGCGGGATTACTTTTCTCCATGCTGTGGTTGGCATAGCGAAGTTTGCCGGATCCACCATGCGTGTGACAGGCGGGTATTAGATGTGATTCGAACGTCACTCAGCTAGAACGGGACATCCCATCATTCTTGTCGTATGGATGACGAAAGCCCACTGAAAGTGTGAGAAATAAGGTGTTGGGGAGGTGGGAATGTAATAGCTAGCAAAAAAAAAAAAAAAAATAGTGGAAGGTATGAGTAATAAATTGAAAGGCTTAGAGTGGTGAGTAAAGAAAAAGAATTCAAAGTGAGAGAAAGGCAAAAGATTATGGGGAGAAGGGTAAAATAGAGCAATAGAAAGTTTTTTTTTCGGGGGGAGGATGAAATATATCAATGAAGAGAGAGAGTAAGAAAATTGTGTGAGAGATGCATAAGTAAAAAATATGCAGTGACAAGAATAAATTGCCTGTCTCAGAGCTATGTTCATTAACCTAGCCTCGCAAGCCATTGTTAGTGAGTCAAATCTTTGCTAAATTCTCCCCTAAGGAGGCTTTGTAGATAACTACAATTATATTAATATTGAAGAAGAAAAAGATACAAAAAGAATGTGAAGTAAAATTGCTTAAAAAGAACGAACATGATCACAATATGAATACTGAATTCGATCCTCAGTGGCTGCCCCATACTTCCAGCCTTGTGCCACATCTAAGCTACGCTTAGAAAAATCACCTTGATCACAGTATGCTGTGAGGGCGCATGGGTATGCAAAATGTTAAAAAAGTAAGGAATTACACAGAGAGAGAGAGAGAGAGGAGCAAGAGAAAGAAAAAAGAGACAGAGAAGCGAGAGAGAGAGAGAGAGAGACAAAGACAAAGAGAGAGAGAGAGAAAAGGAAGGAGAGAAAATAGAGTAAGTGTGCAACTGACAAAGAGGCAGGTCGAGACGTGGCGTCGGAAGGAACGGAGATAAAGTGAGAGATGGACAGTTCTAGTTGAACGCCCAAAATAATGACTCTTTTACTTCACGGCCTGTTAGTCCGGCAACTCTGCCGCCACGAACAACAGACACTGGGGTCTTCATCCTTCCAGCTTGGATAATTGGAAAAAAGCTCAGACCTAAGATGGCTATCGGCCGACCTGGGACATAACCTCCGCCAGGGAGCGATTACGGTCTGTCACCATATTAGTGACAGTGAAAAATTGGAAAAGGAGAACATTTAAGAAACAAATTAAAACAGACTCAAATAAAAGAGAAAAGTAAAGCTAACTGTTTTATTTTCGAAGAAGAGTCTTTATTTTAAGAGTATGTTTTCTCAAGGGAATTAATACGATTGTTAGATTATATGAATATTTTATAAGAGAATATAAGTATAATTTAACGAAGCTGATTAGGCTAATCTAAATAAGAATTTTGCTGGTTGAAAATCGCATTGAGATTCTTTTTAAAAAAGAAACCGTTATTGAGCAAGAAAGAATCTCTTATAGAAGTTTTTTTTTTTAGATGCAATTTTATTCAAATTAAATGAAGCATTATTATTATTATGAGTTAAAAGAAAATAATACCATATTATTTCATGACGTAGGCAGTTGGGACTGCACAATACTTTAATAGCTGTAAATTGCTATGACGTCACTACTTTTTAAAAATCATTTCATACCAAGCAAGGCGATAAAGCCACTAAGACGGAAGGGGGTTACTGAGAGTGAAAGGGTTTGAGAAGAATTTAGTGAAGAGACAGGACACTCAAAGAAAAGAGATCAGAAAGACAGAAGATGGCGATTGGCGTTGTAATTAAAATTTTTGTAGATTGTAGTTGGCGGAGAAGCAAGTAAACCGGAAGGGCGTTCCACAGGCGAGAAGTGTGAGAAAAGAAACTATTAGAACTAGCTAGTTCAACAGTAAAAGGTTGAAACCCAGCTAAATTCATGCAGTCGAGGCACTAGGGAAAAAAAGCTCATCAGAACAATTGCCATGAAAAGATTTGTAGAAATGACAGAGGGAAACCACGCCACATCTGTGAGAAAGTGACTGAAGTCGAGATGCCAGATCAGGATCGATTACATTGCAAAACCTTCTTTGAATTTTGTCAAGAATCTCGAGATAAATAGCAGGAGCACGAGACCAGATATGGTTGTAGCATTCAATCCGCGGACGAATGATAGATTTATAAGCGTGCAACTACTAGGACCGCTATTCTACGTACACAGGTTCGAACCCTCCTAATTCACTTAGTATTCCTTTGTAAAGAGGAATTTCCACTCATCTTCTTCCCAAGAACCGCTACTTTTTGAAAGACTTTCAACAGGATACTGCCCCGAGCATTACAATATTAATCTTTTCATGTCTAAAGTCAACATTTATCTATCTTACATATCCCCATAATATGAACTTCTTACTTCCTCCATCTTATATTCAAATAAGAAAGATCATTTAGTAACCATATACCTTGTGGTTCTTGAGAATTGTTTTAAGCAAACAATAGTGTGAAAAAAAAACAAAACAAAAAAGTTTGCTGACCACTGCTTCAAAGCAACATGCAAAAGATGTATTTTTTGTTTCAAGAAAATATTAAACAAATTGTTTCCTGGGTTTAAAATTGCATGTGTTACATCATTCGCTCTCGGGAGCGAATACATTTGAGTGCTTCTAAAACCGGAAGCGCTGAAACATGTTTAGAAAAGGTAAGACTAAGAAGTTAATTTCAAGGAAAACATGTTGAAAAAGTAAACAAATAATATATAGAGAGAGAAACGAACAGAAAAATGTCCATCTGAAAATCATTCAATCTATCTTCCGCTACCCCCTCCCCAATTTCAGTTTTACCCCTTGGCACACTTTCCCTTTATCATTTCCCTACCCAAACCCGACCATTTTCATTTCATTAAAACCCCAGACTTCCTCTCAACCCAAACCAATCTTTCTCTCTTTTCTCTTCGTTTGTGTGTGTGTGAGAGAGTAAGTGAATGAATGAGCGAGTGAGTGAGAGAAAGAGAGTTATAGCTAGGTTGCCTGTCCCTTTCGTGGCTGGATTGTGTTTCCCTGAGGCAGACCACGATTAGCCTCCCGTCTACAAATTATAGCAGCAAACATGTAATTTGCCGTCGGTGTTCCAGAAGGACCCCTAAATGAATTGACGCCCGACTCCCTCTTACGGCCTCTATGACGGACACGCCATTTGTTACCGATTCGTTGACTCTTCCCCCACCCAAGCTGCACGTCTTTTCCTTCCGTCTGTCCCACCCTCAGTTCTCTTATCGTTTGGTCCTTACCTCCATCCCCGTCGTAACGAAATAGGGTAGAGTTCCCGTTAGCCCGGGTCTCAGAGACGATTCGCGCTTTGCATCTGCTGAATACACTGGTCACCATATGTACCACTACGAAGGTTCGCTACGGGTTTCACCTTACAATTACATTTGACACCTGTCTTATATTTGCGTGCCTTACTTATAAACCATTGGTGTTGAAAACATAGTCTACAGTGTAGATTAGTAGGCTAATTTACATTATTTTCTCTGCTTACATCATATATATATATATATATATATATATATATATATATATATATATATATATATATATATATATATATATATATATGATAAGCAGATATATATATATATATATATATATATATATATATATATATATATATATATATATATATATATATGATATATATATATATATATATATATATATATGATGTAAGCATATATATATATATATATATATGATGTAATGTATATATATATATATATATATATATATATATATGATGTAAGAGATATATATATATATATATATATATATATATATATATATATGATGTAAGCATATATATGCAAATTTTATTTTAGTGGATACCCGTATTTGAGTAGACGCTCCGTTTATTTTAAACTATTTATTTTGTCGGCCGTTGTGCATACTAAAGAAAACTTAATGAAAAACATGTACCCTCCGGCAGGATTCGAACTCACGCCCCCCTAATCCGTCGTGGTTTTATCGCTCCGTTACGAAGTGCTTCACAATAAAGCAAAATTCTATTTTGCTTTTAAAGCATGCTGCAAAGTTTGAATCTTGCCGTAGGGAACATTTTCTTTAAGTTTTCTCGTGTACGCAGACCGGTAGACGAAATAAACGAAACGTCTGCTTAAATTAAAAATAATATTTGAGATAAAACAAAAATGCCTGATCAAAATATAAAATTCATTGTTTTATATATGTAAATAAAATCCATTGTGTTTAGATATCTTGCAATTGGAATTAAGATACCATTAGTTAATGAGCATTTTCCCCTACGAATTTTAAATTTAAAATTCGTAGGGGAAAATAGTCATTAAATAATGATTTCTTAATACAATTGTAAGGAAAAATTTGCTCCGTTTAATGAAATTAAACATTGAGCGCTCTTTGTGAGTCAGTTTTAACATTTAATACTTAATATTTCAAATTCTATATTGTGTTAATAGGACACGCTTGGATTATACGAACGAATTACTATCATATATATATATATATATATATATATATAACGCTTTGTTTCAAATTATTCTAGGGACCATTGGGTGGAAATAATTGTGGATACGGATGCAGTGTTCTGTTTATTTAATATGTTGTTTGTTAATATTTTATTTCTTTATTATTGATTATTTTGTTGTTAGTTGTTGTTATTACTACCCACAGTACACCACTCACGTGTATATAAAAATAGTCGGGGAAAATAGTCCACTTTTATATATGCAATTGTAACACACCTGGCCTTGATGTGTGTTCCGATGCAAGTCTTGAGTCGGCTAACCAGATAAGTCATTTGCCAATATCTCTCATATATATATATATATATATATATATATATATATATATATATATATATATATGGATGTATGTTCGGTTGTAAAAATTTACTTTAAAAGTTTCCTTATATTCAAACAAGGTATGTCCGTAAGAGTGTATATTTTACTTTTCGAATAAGTTGTTGTACATCCAAATCAAAGTTGTAGATAAACTGTCCAAAGTTTGATTTTGATCCTAGCATTTTTTTTTGTGGAGTGGGGGTTGCGTTAAAATTTCACTTTAATTAAAATATAAGCGGATCACATAAGTGACGTCATGTGTAAAACAGTTTCAGAGGTTGGCTGCAGGGGAAAATGTATGTTATGTATTTTGCTTTTATATGCATATTAAGTATTTTATACACAATTTAAATACCATCCCCTGTGGTAAAATATATTTAATGCGAGATATTTTTGGCATAAGTGCTCTCTCTTTCTCTCAGATTTTACACACACACACACACACACACAATATATATAATTTTAAACGTTATTTTTGTGAATACCCGTATTTGAATAGATATTCTTATTTTTAAACGGTATTTTGATTCGTCTACCTGTCTGCACATCAAAGAAAAAGGTGGGGGCACATGCTCAAATTCTGCAGGAGAGCGAATTTTCTTTAATAAGTTTTCTCTAGTGTGCAGGACGGTAGGGGGATATAAAATACATTTTAAGATAAACAACGTCTATTAAAATATGCGTATCGATTAAAATAACGTTCAATGTAATAAAAAAATATGTCGGATAAAAAATATCCATTATTTCTTTAAATTATATATATATATATATATATATATATATATATAAATAAATAATACAAAGATTTTCTGGAAAGTATACAGTTGCACTGTGTTGCTGTTACTAAGCAACCAATCAAGGAGGACCTTACTGCGTATGCGTGACCGTTCCACCGTGGGGTTACTCAACCGGGAATGAGACGCCACTTAGGCTGTATACTACGTGATTGTCGTATTCACAAGATCTGACCAGTGTTTATTTTATTGTATTTTTTTTTTTTTTTTCACAAAACATCGCCTCGCCCAGGTGTGTCAGGCACCTCCACACCGTCAGATTTGACTACCTGGGACGTGTGTGTGTGTGTGAGTGAGAGAGAGAGAGAGAAATTGGGGAGTACAAGCTACATGAAAAGTGAGAAGGAGATCGAGATATATGCGATATATGTGAAAGAAGAGAGGCAGAAAGCATATGTGTGTGTGTGTGGGGGGGGAGAGGAAACAATCGATTTTTTTTTCGATGTGCGGGATACATGATACATAATATAAATTATGTATATATTATACAAAATGTCTGGTGTTGATGACTTTATAAAATATTCAATGAAACCAATTATTCTACTTCTTGCTTCAACAATATGATTCATTGGATGTGATATGCAAAATTTTACAAGTATAAAAACAACTGTTATAAACACGTGACCTTTATCTTGAAAATGGAGCCTTTTAGTGTCTGATGACAAAAAGTGAGAACATAAATCCATAAAAGCCAAAGTTATGAATTATCCCTCTCTCTCATATATATATATATATATATATATATATATATATATATATATATATGATAGAATAAGGAACAAATAGAAAGCGTTTATAAATTTAGCACGTTTCGCTTTTATTTAAGCCTCATTTGAAATTGTTGAAAAAAAGTTTCCAAAATTTTCTCATGAAGACTAAATAAAAGTGAAACACATAAAATTTATGTCCCTTATTTATTCCTTATTCTATCATTCTGTCGGTGTATGACCAATATTTGATTCTTTATATATATTAGAGAGAGGGAGAGAGAGAGAGATACTTTCATTGAAACGTATCATTAAATAATATGAATATATTTTGTCTACTTATTTTATACTGATCCTTTCCAGTTGTCTAATCAGTTTCTTGATAAGATTAAATTCAAGGAAGGAGGCGTCGTCTTTGTTAACCCAAGTACTTTCGATCTTTTCCAAGATCATCTTCAGGGGCAAATTACAATTATATATATATATATATATATATATATATATATATATATATATATATATTACACGTGTCTTTAAAAAAAAAAAAAAAACAACAATATATACCTCACCTGCTACTGCAGTTTCATATTTCTGGTTTGGTTCAGACTTAGTATTGTGCTACAGCTTAATTATTGAACACTAAAATTGGTCAGTCTCGGGTTAAATTCTGCTCCGTAATTGATGTGAGTGAACATTATCGAAATATTTTTTTTTCAATTGTATTCCGCCAACAATGAGTTAATTTTTTTTTTCGTAGTATATATAATTATATTCAATACATTATAGAAATGTATTTATTATAAACAAAGAAAAATGCCTGGGTGGAACAAAAATTGTTTTTTTTATGATTATTTTCTACAAGTTTTAAAATAATTATAAAACAATATACCATCGACATTGAGCCATCATCCACAATAACAATTTTGGTTTACCTGGCGACAGTTACAACCATTTTCTATTTGTACCCTCAATACCTTTTTCATTCTTTTTTTTTTTGTGACAGAAGGCTCTGAAACACCCCAAAATTTACCTATGACTTTTATATAATAATAATAAATAAATAAATAAAAAAATAATAAATAAATAAATAAAATAATAAATAAATAAATAAAATAAATAAATAAATAAAAATAAATAAATAAATAAAAATAATAATAAATAAAAAATAATAAAAAATAAAAAATAATAAAAATAATAATAAATAAATAAAAATAATAAATAAATAAAAATAATAATAAATAAATAAAAAATAATAAATAAATAAATAAAATAATAATAAATAAATAAATAAATAAAAAAAATAAATAAATAAATAAAAAATAATAATAAATAAATAAATAAAAAATAATAATAAATAAATAAATAAAATAATAATAAATAAATAAATAAATAAAAATAATAATAATAAATAAATAAAAATAATAATAATAAATAAATAATAATAATAAATAAAAATAATAATAAATAAATAAAAATAATAATAAATAAATAAAAATAATAATAAAGAATAACCTGATGCTACATCAGGCATGGCTTCTAGTGTCTTCTGTTTTTAATTGATTGGGGTGTTAAAATATGCACATTTTGTCTTGGGGAATTAAGACAAGTATCTCATTCATTAACCTACATTTACTTGTTTGTTCATTTAAATGTACCTAAGGGGCTGACAGACTGTTCATGAATGAAAATATTGAGGGAGCATCATTGCCAGCTTTTTTTAAGTTTGAAAATTGAGTTAGCCAAAGTGACTTGGGGGTAACATCTAGATACTTGGGAACATCCCCAATCGGGGTCCGTCCGAAAATATTTCTAACTGGTCTCCACATGCAAGGTTAAGCTTTGCTTTCATTAAAACCTGTCTCCATATTGCGTTCATTTGGCTGTGCTGCATGTGCTTGATGTACCCTTATCAATTGGGTGCCATGGGCTTCGTATATATCTGTACCCCAGCGTCATCTCTCAATAATAATAAATAATAATATACATGTACAATTCCCAAAATTCATAACATTCAATTCAAGTCTAATGATTTTAAAAATTGATATAAGTGAGATATAACAACTTAGTAATTTTTTTGTTTTCTCATTTCGATTCCAAGCATCAACAAGGATGTTCTTCGGAATCACTTATTTCTTAAGACATAGACGAACAACCTAATATGCGAGCTACACATCAGAGATGTCAAAGTCAAGCAAGTACAAAAGTTCAACGATCTGAGAAGTGCTCTAAGAGGCAATCTTCGTTTTAAGGGAATCTAAAATTGGTCTTCTGTAACATGTAAAATGGTGGTACAATGTGACTTCTGTGTCATATGGATAACGAACAGAATCTTTTGTTGAAATGTGTAATGGAAAAAAAACCCATCTGCGCACAAAATATTTACAAAGGTTGTTTTATTTTAATGCCATTTATTCTATTAACCTTTCTTGAAAATGGATGCCATTAATGAAAAAAGCAACAGCCGTGTAAACAAGAAAATAACTACATTTAGCGTTAATTAACATACATAAAAGATAGTGTGTATCCTCATATGTGTTCAGTGTGTAACACTTTCACTGAACAGTTCAATACACAGCGATGGGCAATTCATCTGTGCCTCGGAGTATAGTGAGTTTTTTTTATGATTTTACGGAAAAAAAAGAGGAAAATAATGGATCGCATTATACACAGGTAATTTTTTGAAGAGGTTAAAAATCATGCATTTTTGGTGATCGATTACATTATGCACAGGTGAATTTTTACCAGAGGAGTTAAAAGTTCATGCAAAAAAAAAAAAAAGCAGGTCGTCGCACTATGCATGAAATCGACTTATACACGAGTATACACGAAAATGGAAATGTCGAACCAGGTTTACCAAAGAATTAGTATTAAGGAAACTATTATTGGCAATGGAGATAAAATACACTTTTAAAATAAGATATTTTTATGCAAGTAAAAATATCAAAAATTCTTATTTATAATAGTATTTATATTATTTATAACATTGGAACAAGGCAGAGGATAATCTGTTATCATTACTTCATTTTACTATGATTTTAGTTTACTATTCAGGAATCACTGAACATAGACAAGAGAACGCATAGCAACATTTTAAAATATATTATGTAAGTAAAATACAATTACAGATTTACTTATATATTGCCATCATTACAGCGTGGGTAAAAAAAAAAAAAAAAAAAACACCCGTAAAATAAATAAACAGAAGTAATCAACATTAATAAGAAAAAATTTTTAAGAAAAGTTTTCTCTATTCAATATTCAAAATAGGAAACGAATTTTATATTTCATATAAATTCCTTATCAATCTTTTATATAATATCAAGAACGAATATCTTAAATTATATAAAAACCAGGTTAATAATAGGTTGTTGTCTTTATTGACTGAATTGTTTTTTGCGGTTTATTATTTGCAGGTTATTTAAAGCCAGAAAATATTTTTGAATTGTAAGAACTTTTCGCAGATAATGATTTAACTGATACGAGATCTAATTAACTCATAGCTGGGTGGTGGTGTGGATTCATACATTTACCCAAGGGTATTTGCGCGAAAATTAATACAAAGAACCCGACTAGAATGGGAACTTGGTTCTCGGATTTACAATTCCGTGTCTTTATACATTACACCACCCGCACACCCAAGCTTACATCACCTGGCGTTCCCAAGCGATCACCCATCTTGATACTGACCAGTATCGACGTTACTTAATGATCGTACAAGAACCAGTATTTCCACGTAAGCTAATTGATTGGATTCAAACGTAAGAATCAAGTCTGCGAACGCAAAGACTGTAGCATTTACACGAGAAGACTGATTTATTGTACTTATTTAGGTTTATAAAATTGAATGTTACAAATATAAATTCGTTCAAAGAAAAATACAAGACTAATAAGATTTGAAATATCCAAAATTAAAAAAAAAGAAAGAAACAAAAGAGAATTTATTTGTTAGTTTTCGACTATTGATGAAAACTGCGTTAAAGTAGAAAAAAAAATGACTAAAAACATAGAATAATTAAAAGCTAATACATCAGTCTTACCTGGAACCGTCGCATATCTCGAGGGTTGCCGGCATTTTTCAAACAATTTTGATTGCACTTCATGAAAAACTTGAGAAAAAATCTGTAAAGATAAAAAAAAGAAAAAAAGAAGATTGAGAGAATTTCCACCAGGAGAAAAATATTCTGAATTCACATATTTTCGTTGCTGCATTATTGACAAAAGTTGAGATGTTAAATTATCTCATGATAAAGCAGAAAACGGAATGGTTTTGAATAATGTTGTCACACATTATGAAATGGACAAAGTCCGACAATTATTTTAAGATATTTTTATGTTTAACATTCTTTTTGTAGATACAAATATTCAAGTAAATGCTCTGTTTATAATAAACAGTATTAAACAACATTTACTGGCCTGAATGTCCGAGAAATTTTCACTGAGGACGAATATTTTCTGTGAAAAATTCTCGGACATTTAGGCCGGTAAATGTTGTTTAATACTGTTTATTATAAACAGAGCATTTATGTAAATATTTGTATCTATAAAAAGAATGTTAAATATAAAAATGTCTTATAATAATGTTGTCATAACTATTGTACTTAGCATTATCATGAACAGTTGTTTCTGTAGATACTATGACAACAATCGACGATACATGTTTCTACCAACATTCAGATCAGTCATTAACTTGAAACGTGTCGGACAAAGTGAGGACGTCGAAATGAAAAAAGAAAAAAAAAGAAGACCATTATTGAATGTCAACTAAATAAAAAAAAGAAAGATCTTATTTGAACGATCGTTGACTTGGAGAGAAAGATTAAAACTATATTAAACAATTTGTTTAGTTTCGTATTCGACTATCGAACTTCCGGTTTTCGCTTTCGTCAATGTAAAAATTAAAAATAATATCAAGTTTCCTTTATATTTTGTAAGATTTCGAAATTGTTACAGTACATAAATTTAAACAAATATATATCTCTGTCATATATATAAAATGATAGAATGTAGTTTGAATGTATGTTATATTTATGGGAGAAAAGTGCCCAGTAATATCAGATATAGCGTATGTAAATATAAGCAACATAGACATAAATATCAACACTACATCGCAACGGTCCATTTCATGCTGAAACGCAATCGTCAGGCCTTCTCTCTCTCTTATATATATATATATATATATATATATATATATATATATATATATATATATATGTGTGTGTGTGTGTGTTCACACTTGGTCTGAAGATCCTAGTGAAGCTTGAAACTGTCAGGATGCATTATTGATTCCTGTCTACACTGTGCATACCTATATTTATCTCCGATATTCAGCACTCTTGTCCTATATATATATAGCAAGTCTTAAACACGTACACACACACACACACTATATATATATATATATATATATATATATATATATATATATATATATATAATATAATTAAAGAATTAATGGAATTTTTTTAATCCGTCATTTTATTAATACATTGTCCATTATAATAACGTTTGAATTATATATATATATATATATATATATATATATATATAAAAATTATAGTTTTAATCCTTTAAAATCCATGAATTAATGTTTGTAGCAGCAAAGTGTTATATAGAAAATACTAAATAAATATACTACAATTAAAAAAAATCACTTAAGCAACTTCCCTTGCATAGTGATTAAAATATTTTGAATTTACGGTATTAACGGATAACACATCTATAGATATGCAATCCCTGAAAATGGTTTCAAATGAGACGGAAAGTACTTGGGAAAATAAAAATAATTTGAAAGAAAATTTTGATATTTTTCTTGACCAATTTTCTACAGCCACCAAGAAATTAATTTGTGGACTTGAAAGGATTAACACTAAAATAAATAGGCATAATACGTCTAAATTATTTCACCAAACCTGCTTAAATGAAAATATGCTGCCTAAATATAGACCATTGTAGCTGGAGTGAGTTCATGTTTTATGGAATTACCCAGTATTGTGACGGACATATTAAGCTTATACTGCTTCTGAAAAAATTCCGATGTAACACATTTCCCAAAATCTGATCATTTTTTATAGAAATTCTATCTCTTCCCCTCCTATTTATAGACACACTGATGCATATATAAAATTGAGGTATAAAAGAAACACACACAATATATATATATATATATATATATATATATATATCCATTTATTTATTAAGTATGCATTTGACGTACATCCATCGCTTCATTCAATAATTCTTACTGTGAAAGGACACTTATATCCTACTGGGCTTAATGCCACGCTCCAAGGCCTACGGTCACCACTGACCTGAGTAAAAGGTCAGAAGGAACTCAGGTGCGCGACCCAAGGGAGGTAAGAACAAAGACTCGACTGATTAAATTCACTCTTTCTTGAAACGGTACGCCGAGAGCAGCAATACGCTTACAGATTGAACAGATCACGTCGACACACTTATCTATCGCCTGACTGTGAACTTCAATAAAATGAGAACGGGTAATATGAGCGCGCCCAGTCGTCATGATAATGCCCTGATTACCAGAAAGCTCTGACAACGAACATACGGTACGTGCAATGGCTGAGAAACTGCATGAGAATTCATTTGGCCTACGAGCCTACTTATAAAACGAAAAGAGTTTAGATAAAAGTTCTAGACTAGGGGGTTCGAATCTTTGTGAAAAGGATATTTCTAACTGAATAAGGGCAGAAAAGTGAAAGTTAGATGTATGTCTAGGCGGAAAGCCATTGAAATATTTTTTGAATTGTGGTTTATAATGAATTTGCCTTCTAAAATGCTTCTAAATGGATAAATCCAAATTTATAACCATCTAATGTATAGGCAATTAAATTGACAGGTTTTACACAGAAAAAAAAATGAGGCATAGCTAAAGCCTTATCTGACTTTTAAAAAATAAATTTATTAATTGTTGATAAGTATTTCACTCATCATATTCCTGTTGCTAACAATAAAAATTCCGAGGTCGTCCTTTTACGATCGTTAGTAACCAGATTCCGATGAAACTGGCATATTTCTTTGCTTTTCCATGGTAGCTGCCTTACCGATTAGGTTACGAAGACTGTTCCTGTTACTGTCATACAGGACTATGGAATGACGATATGTAAATTGTGATAAACAATCAACATTATATATTTCAAACGTTATAAAAACGTTTTAAAATCAAAAAAGTAATATTAAAATTATAATACTATATAATGCTTCATCCAAGTAATTTGAATAATATTACAATTAATACAACTTGTCTATGTAAACAAAACTACCGATATATTAAACATTCGGAGAAAATAAACTATATGGTAGATTTTTAATGACGAAAAACCAGTAATATCCGTTGATCTTAAAGAAAAAGAGATGCGAATTTAAATCTCACTGGAGGGATTTTTTTTTCTTCTGATTCACGCTGCTTTTTAATTGTCACAGAATAACGAGATTTTATGACGCTTTACTACTCAACAACGAAACTAATCCTCTTAATAATAATAATAATAATGGTGTTGATGTTGGTAATAATAAAATTGCTCACAGTATTAAGAAAACCCTGCTGTATAGATGAACAAATGAAAAAGAAATAAAGATAATGAAAAACGTTAAGTTTAATAACAAAATATGCTGAGTTAGAATGATGAAAAAAGACAAAAGCCTTGTAGCTAGAGTATGATGAAGTGAAAGAGAAAACATTTACGTAAACGAGGCGTTGATAAGGAAGAAAAATCCGGGTGGTAAGAGCCGAGTTGAAAATATCGAAGATTGTTGTCGCGCATGCGTGTAAGAAAAGAGTCTGTATGGGAAATGGCGTGAAAATGTGGCTAACGCTAGAATTAAAAGAAACTAAATATATACATGGAGAAAAAAAGATTTCGAAAAAAAAAAAAAAGAAAAAAAAAAGAAATATAAATAAATAACCAAAGAACACTTAAAATAACTTAAAAAAATTGTTTAAAACTGAAAATATTTTTTTAAATGGCTGTAAATTTCAAATTCTGTAAATTTCAAATTCTGTAAATTTTCAGAGATGGCACCTTTTGTAAAAAATATTCTTCCAAAGAGATTGAATCGATTAATTTAAAAAACAAAAACAAACCAAAAACCAATGAAGATAAAAAAAAGGGACAAAATTGTGCCAAGTATGCCTTCTCAGCAACGTTTGGCTTATTCGTGGGTGAGATGTGGAGAAAAAAAGAGTTGGGATATAGAACCAATGGCGGTCTGATATCGATGAAGGCTATTGAACAGAAAACGATAACATCTGAAAGTGTATTGATAGCTTTACACAGATCATTGGCTTTCTGATTTTTCATGTCCTCTTAAAGCAACCGACTGTATACTGTACCCGATAATACCGACACAAATAGGTAAGCACGGCCTTGTTTATTGATTGAAGATCGGCCAAGATGGCGAATGGAAACCAAGAAAAATAAATAAATAAATGAATAAACAAAAATAATACTCATATAACTAGTAACAGTATAAGTTATTTGAAGCTAGTTTTGAAGAGTTGACATTGCTTCAAAAAAAAAAAAAAAAAAAATAAAAATAAATAAAAATAAAAATAAAAATAAAAATAAAAAAATA
The DNA here is from genome assembly GCA_903632075.3 of Acanthosepion pharaonis. Taxonomy (NCBI): domain Eukaryota; kingdom Metazoa; phylum Mollusca; class Cephalopoda; order Sepiida; family Sepiidae; genus Acanthosepion; species Acanthosepion pharaonis. Next base: position 305,868 of record CAHIKZ030005634.1, on the reverse strand, counting down.
AATAAAAAATAGCTCCGATAGTATAGATTATCTTAGGTCGATTTCCAAAATATTTTCGATAGTTATTTTCCAGTCATGTTATGTATTTTTGCATTGACATTGATATTCACAGAATATACAAGGCAAATACAAATAACAGCTATAAGTTAGTGTAGCATGTGATCAACAGCAGGATATACCAGATGGTATAAGTTGAATTCAGTGTCAACGAGGAACCGTTGTTCTGGAAAAGGTTGATCTGAGACAAATCCAGTGCATCAGGGGATTGACCTACTAGCCATCGGGTGCAGATTCGCGCGTCACCTCACAGGATCTCAGTGACTCGGTCCAGACATTAACATGTTGTCGACTCAGCTGATCTTAGGATGCGCACCCGTGGGACAACAAAAAACAGGAAGATATATAATCACCCACACGAGAGGGAAGAGACGGAGAGATCCTCTCATATTCTCGCCAGAAGAATCCATGTTCAGAGAAGTCCCCCCCCACACACACACACCAAAGTTAGACACCCATTCGCCGATATTAACTTTCAAAATCCGGGGTTGAATAAACAACTTTATGTGAGATTCAGTCTTGTGTGATTAATTCGATACTACGATAACGTACCAGAAAAGATAATTTAGAAAAATTGTCCATAAAAGAAATTAAGCAAAACTAAATTACTTGTATAGGCTAAAATTAAAAAAAAAAAAAAAACGATTTAAAGTGTCAGTAAATTTATGTTATATTCGTTTCAATTATATGTACACACACACACACACACACACAAAACAGAAGACTTTTTTAATAAAAAAACGATAAGTGATATACATATAGCAGACTTGATCTGTCGGTAGGGTTAAGGATACTTACAGACAAGAGTGTAAACCGGACCTATGTCAACCTTTTTGAATCGAGCGTAAACCGAAACTTTGTTTACTATTTTGAATCGAGCGTAAACCGAACTTACGTATAACTATCTATTAATTCATTGTGATTCTTTTCCGCTTATATTTTATATTATATAACCAACAATGGCCGATATTTACTTTAATATCAGTCTCGTTCTAATGAGAGACTGTTTATATAAACTGTATGGGGCATGTTTGTTTTCCTACAGCATTGTCAATTGCTTAATATTCGATGAAATATAAAATCTTTTTTGTGCCAATGATTGTTACAAAGTTAATATAGAAATAAATCGCTTCTACACAGCAGTCAATAAATAAACGTTAAAACGAAAGGAAATAGAATCGAATGAAAGAGGAAATACATGTAAACGTAACAAGTGTTGAGTTGTGGTCGGAGATGAAATGTAAAGCTTGACAACAAATAGTCCAACCGATATCCTGAATCCGGAGCCGACGCCCACAAAATCTTACTCTGCAATTACAATATCCGTCCAAACCGGAAGCTAACACCACGCACGCCCGTGTCGCGAGTGGCAAAACAGGAATTATCCAAATGAGGCAAATCCTCTCAAACACTTCCTATTATTGACCAGGGGGGGAAAAAATCAAAGGTAAAAGGAAAGAGGGTGGACGGAGCAGCGTATTCTTGCTTGCCGAAGTGTATCATTAAAGTAGTTAGGATTGAAAGGGAAAGAGAGGCGTTTGAATTGCAAAAGCAGATGCGGGAAAGAGCTGGGGAGAAAAGCAGACGACAATAGAGGGCTTTTGTGAAAGCTTAATTGTACGCTTTCCGATCAAGACTACTTTAGAGGTTTTTTTTTCAATAAACATTATTAGTCAAAGACACGACTAGAAGTTGAATGATCGTGATGTCTGCTTTCTACGAAATCAGTAACTTAAATGAATGAATCGCCGATCATTATTTTATCCTGTTGTCTAATTACTGCTGTGTAAAATGCAGAAAGAGTTACAATTAATGGAGATGATCATTATTAACATGGCCGGCGAGTCATTCATCTTTTATGAAATGTCCATTAGAGAAAAATCAGGAGCACATGGCCGACAAACGATCGAAGAGTACAAGGACGTGGTTAAAATGGTTCCGCGTTGAAATCCAAGGGAAGGTCGAGAGAGGGCTAGATAGAATATGGTGGAGAACCACAATGACTCTCAACCTTAAATGAGAACAAAATTCTGTTGAATGCGAACAACAGGGTATTGTTAAAAAGAATAAATGAACCAGGTGAAAGAGTTCTTTGAAAATCTTATATCCATTCATGCTGGTTTTATAAAACGCATGACAATATAAAGCAGTGAGTATCTAATATATAAAGCTCAAAGATTGTGTATATGTCCATTGTGAACCCTGAAAATTAATTAAAAAAAATATAACATCGTATAAATATCGCAATCCGCATGCTTTGCGATATTTCCATACGACAATTCGAATAAAATGTGGCACAAACCAGGGGTTAAAGTAGGAGCCGTACATGTACATTGAACCTGTGATCAACATTTGGGCACGTCTTAAACCCAGCCTTCCGCCGGAGAGGTATTGCTTGGTGGGTTTTGTGGGATCATAAAGACTAAACTTAATAATTATAATATTAATCAAATAAATACAGTGTAAAAAAAGAAACATTATTTATATCTAACTGCTTGTGTCTTATATATTGCCCAACTTTAATTATTTTCCACTCTACAACCCCTTTCCTCATAGACGAAACGTCGCAAGCCTCTTACTGCTCTATCACTAATTCCATGGAAATTGTTCAAACGAACTACATTACTTCGTTTCACCGGTTCTAACTTCCACGCACATTGTACAGAATCACTCACATTCCCTTCATAATCCATTGGTGGGATGAAAGTTCCACTTGAGCAGCTTCTTCCCACAAACTGCTACTTTGTGGAACAGATTCCCCAGAGAATACATCCCCGATCACTATACTCTTGGTCTGTTCAAATCTAGAGTAAACCATTATCTTCCCCAGATATCTATAAGCTATGTCTCTTACTCTGCAACCTTTACCTCGAGTGGCTCTCGGGCCTTGCACAGTGTGAACATTGTAAAAAAAAGTTATGTTTTTAATAATCGTTTTGTTATTCAATCCCAATCTGTTTTTATGACCTTTATAAAGGAGTGGTTCGTCGATGTTTTTTATTAGATTGCTTAGTTATTCAAATAAAATGGTAACGATCCGTGCATTTTGATCACTGCTGGGAATAAAGTAAAGTAATATTGACAACTTATTAATGCTATATTTTGAAACTAACAAATATTACACATTATAACATGCCGTGTATGAAATAAAAGGCTATCAAATTGTTTAGAACTATTGAGCTGCTTTGTGTCAATTTCGATAACAATTTTTTGGTACCTCAAATCTTTTAAAGAAACGCCCGTATAATGCATAGAAGCAAATGAAAAAGATTTGACCAACACAACACCAAATATCATTGCACCCATTTTATATATATATATATATATATAAAAACAGGGACCTCCTCCATTTTAAACCTCCACTGTCTTGCGGTCATATCCAAATACGCAAAAAGACTATGGAAGTAAATATATACAGAAAACCCAGAGTGGAGCCTCGAAGGCGCTTGGTTGTTAACACTAACATGTTTTTGGTAAATCCTGCAGCCAAGCCGGCCGCAAATGTAATGTTCTGTTTGGATTTTGTTAGTACAGCCAAGAGGTTGGGGCATGTAATCTGGGCAGGGCACAACCTCCACCCGGGAAAGGACTCTCCAATCTTGTAACCAAAGGATTGAATTTTGACCAAACAGGACGCTCCGTTTATCGTGCGTGGTAAACGTATGCCTACTATACTAATATATATATATATATATATATATATATATATATATATATATATATATATATATATATATATATAATTACACGTGCAATATAGATACATACAAATAAATCAAGCATTAATAAATACGTACGGTATGTGCATTCATCTATAGGCAAATGTTTTTCAATGAAAAGAAAAAATTATGTTGTTATGACTTGCATATAAATATATTCGGTTTGAGTCACAGAACACATGTCTGACACAAGCACATCTACGAATATTTAAGTGCGTTCATCCTCATAAGCATATAAAAGTGCCTGTGTGTGTGTGTATGTATGTATGAGGAGGTGTTGAAAAACTCTTGGCTTGACTCATTTACCAAATGTAAATTTAAAAAAAAAAAATCAGGACGAGAACTTTTCAGCCCTTATATTATCGTTAGATATATTTGCGCATGGACCAACTTTGACACTTGATGTTAGCTTTTATTTATTTCCACCCCTTTGTAGCATTTTATCATGCAATTTTTTTCATATCCGATTTTTTGTGTATATAAAAGACTCCATTGTCCAAATGATGATTGTTTGCTATCTCTCATGATAACAGTTTGAGCTGCACATTTCCGAGAGAGAGAGAGAGAGAGAGAAGAGCAAAGAGAGTGACACTGAGATTGAAAGAGTGGAAGAGAAAGTAACAAAAAAACGTTTTTTTTTTCTTTTTTTTCTCTTGTTGCCGTCTGTTATATTTGCCTGCGATTCATTACTCTGTTGCCATGGTAATTGATAGATACACGAGAATCAGTGTCTGTTCTTGATTTATTTTATTTTTTATTTTTTTCAGAAACCTAAATAAATCTTCCCTTAGCGACATTATCAGCATTTTGTGGATCAGTTGTTGTCATTTAAGTTCTTAGTTACCAAAACAAAAATTGTCAAATTATCATAAGAAAAAAAAAGAAAAAAAAGAAAAGCAAAGAAAACAAGAAAAAACAAAAAAACAAAACAACAACAAATAATGCAACGAATTTTCTCCGTTTTCCAAAATCAGAACGTTATATATATATATATATATATTTTTTTTTTTCAGGCGAGCCTTCTTTCTTACAGAATTTGATAATTTGGTTCATTGATCAGTATTCAACAATTGGAATGTTTAAACAAGTCGAAGATAAACTATTACCAACATCAAAGCTTTGACTTGAATAATTTGTTTTAGAGTTTGATATCTTTTGCTTAAATCAGATTTTTAAAATTCATATTTTCTGTTTAAATCTTTGGTATTATTTACTTTCAAAAGCCGCTATCTGATTAAATTTTAAATAAGCCAGTCGAAACACAAACTTTGAGATAGGTGCTTATTAAAGTTAAGATATAAACATGCATGTAAGCATATTTTCCCCACACTCATATTATATATATATATATATATATATATATATATATATATATATATAAACTTCAGACGTTATTATACTGGATGCTCTATATTTGAAATAGACGCACCATTTATTTTTTTTAAAATTAGGATGATGAGGATGTACTTTCGTAAGAAGTGAAAATAGAACCTTGTTTACTGGATCGTCCTCCGTGGCCAAGTGGTAAAGCACACTGGATAAACGTTGATTTTTTTCCCCTGACAAAAGGGGACGCATTTTTCTTTAAGATTTCTTGAATGTGCAGGCCGATAGCCGCAATACACCTTTTTTAATAAATAAAAATTGTGTGTCTATTCCAAATGCAGAGTACCCACTATAAAAGTTATATATTTAAAAGTTATATAACTTAAAATATATGTCGGATTAAAAATAAATCCATTTTATATATATATATATATAATGCTTATGCACACACAAACAAGTGTATCGACTAAATATAACGTTTATAATAATATATAAATAGGAACAACATTTTTTAAAATTAGATATGGTTTCTGTTTAATGAATTCAATAGAATTTCTTGTCCTTGAAGAACGGAATAATTTTTGCGAAACTTAAAAGATTCATTCACTATATAAGTGTGTATATGTTTCTGGACAAAAGAAGAGGAAGAATGGAGACAAAACAAAGTAGGGAATGAATACTATTGAGAAAGAAAGCGAATGGAACTCATTTAAATGCATTGTTATTATACAGAGTGGCAATAAAGTCACTACACAGTTACTTATAATAAAAAAGCAAAGCATTGAAGCAGTTGACTTGCAGTTGGTAATTAATTTACTATTCTTTACCATAGCATTTTGTTATTAACCAGAATCATATTAATAATAAATTTCTGAACTTTTGATAAATAGCTTTATCTTAACTGTTTTTGTAATTAACTGTATAGTGACTTTATTACTACTTTGCATATTGTCTAAATACATTTTTAAAAAAAAGTTATGGTCGGAAAAAAGCGAGCAAATAAGAAAAGCATCCTAAAATACAAGCAGCAAACGTTTTAACATCGATTGTGGCGTAAAACAAAAAGATTTACAGGAAATCAAAGATATAGAGTAAAATATAAGAGTGAAATAGTCAACAATATAAAGATTATTCAAAAACCAATTCGCTTAAGATAAATACTCAGTGTTCATATGTTCGGTGCCGAAAGACTTAGAAGCCAGTCACATATTTGGCATTTGTTCAGTGAGGTTACAAAAACAAAGAATGGCGCCTCAATAAGACATTTCCTATAAATTTGTGACGTCATCTGCAATCGGCGTTGCTGTTTGTTACAGAATCAAACTGTCTGAATCATTTCTCCATGATTAATTGGGAATAACACAAATATATATATATATATATATATATATATATATATATATTCGCAGGAAAGACAATGAACGGGAAAAAAGCAGTAAAATAATTACTTAATATATTAGTCTATTAATGGCAGTACAGCTTTAACAATTCATTAAAGAGTACGTGAAAATAATGACGCATTAAAGAGTACGTGAAAATATTGGCGCATTAAAGAGTACGTGAAAATATTGGCGCATTAAACGATACGTGAAAATAATGGCCCATTAAACGATAAGTGAAAATAATGGCCCATTAAACAATACGTGAAAATAATAACACAATGAACAATGTTAGTGGGGATGTTTTCTAAAAGTCAATATGGCACAGCTATTTAATTGGATTAGTCTGGCACTAGGCTGTATAGAGCATCCAACAATAATTGTACGGACTATGGTAGTAATGGTCTGTAACACCAAAAATACTTCACTAAATAATACGTCACAGTGAGGCGTCATTTACATAACCTTACGCCAGACTAGGCTAAGCTAAAGCAATGAACACTTATTGGATGTCGGAACTCTTTAATAACAAAGCGCAAGATGGCACTTGTGATTTTTATTTTACGACAGATGCTCCAAGACGATATACATATTTTCTAAACTTAGCTTTATCCCAACTCAAAGATTGTATTGTGGCAGTCTTTAAATTGGGGAGGATCTGCTTGCTTTAAAATATCTACATTCAAAATCATTTCTTTTAAAATATTTTTTTTTAACTTTGGCAAAAACAGACTTCTAGTATTGGTGGGATTTACGCAATCTATCTTAGATCAAGTAGATCTCTAAATATGAATAAAATAAGGTAATGACAATAGCTAAGTTTGGGATCATCCCAAGTGAGATTGTTTTATTTTTAGATTACATAGTTCTCTTTTGAAAAGGCTTCTGGCTAAGCATTATTATTTGAGCCCCGATGAAAATTGTAAAATAAACCCCATCGGATTTCAAGTCTCAATATTCTGATGCCATCACGGATCACATTGAAAGCAGAAAAAGGAAAGATAGAGAGAGAAAGAGAAAATACTTATTAATGCTTGCCAATTGTTCTGAAAAGCAGGAGACAATATAAACAGGCTACTCTCCGAACACCGACTGGCTGTCTGTGTTTGAGTTGAGTCGATGGATGGATGGATATTATGAATTAGGAAAAGGAAAGTAAAGCCTCTTTGAGGTCTTTTCTAATGTTCATTAAATATTTATTATTAGATTCCATCAATTAATAAGCAAACGCCTTCAGAATCGTTTAATTATTTAAAAAGTGAACGGCTTCGTGATGGACGCTCGACACCGGCTGCCGAGTCTGTCACCAGATGAAGTTGAAAAGTGAACAAAGTGGTGGGAGAATGACAATGGCATTCAATGACTTTTTGTTTTAACCTTTCAATTTGCTTTGATTCTTTGTAGCATTCTTGAGCCGGTTTCTAATCCATTCGCAAAGTGAGTGAGTGAGAGACATTGGAGGAGGATGTCGTAAGAAAGAGAGAAAACATCTTCAGAATGAGAAGGAAAAAAGAAAGAACCGTATAAATTAAGAAATTAAATGGCGTAAAAAAAAGAGAAGAAAAGAACAACCATATTAAAGGGAAGGATAGAGACGTTGGGAGAGTGAGAAAGAATAGAAAATAAATTTAAAGTCAGGGACATGAAAGAGGAGGGAGAGCGAATTGACTGAGGGAGGGGGTGGGGTAAGTGAAAAAAAAATTCAGTTTGTTCGATAAATAGAAATGATATGATCGGTCACTTTACTCCACTTTTCCATCCACTCTCTTTATTGAGGAGTTGTATTAGACAAATAATTGTGTACATCATTTCAGCGCCCCATAGCAAAAGAGTCACGTGATCGTTTCCTGTCGATGATCGAACACTCGCCCCACTAATCACATGGGTTCCCATCATAATTTTGATCCACACACACTGATCAGAAGCATGTCGATTTATATCAGTCTCTATATCCATTTGTTTATTCAATCATGAAATTAACGTTGTTTTTTTATTTTATTAGGTTGTCCCAAAAGTTCGTAAACACTTGCGAAAAATTGAATTTTTATGCAACACTATCCAGCTCAATCGAGACAAGCGATGGGTTCAGAAAGAGACACCGTCGGTTCCAGAACAAGATCGATTCGGCAAGAAGGTCATGTTGTGCGTTTGGTGGAACTTTGAAGGAATCGTACATTTTGAGTTGGTTCCGAATGGTCGTGCCATCAGTGCCGAACTTTACTGTCAGCAACTGGAGCGGGTCTACGAAAAGTTGAAGCAAAAGTACCCTGCTCTGATCAACCGAAAGCGCGCTTTGATGCAGCAGGACAATGCCAAGCCACACACCGCCAGGAAGACCAAAGACAAGTTTGAAGAGCTAGACGGCGATGAGGTTCTGCCACATCTAGTCTACAGTCCTGACTGTGCTCCATCAGATTACGGCCTTTTACGCTCAATGCAAGACTTTCTGAAGGGCCGCCGATTCGACTCGTTTGATGAAGTCGAGGAAGCGTGTCAATAATTCTTTGATTCGAAGCCGGTTGAATGGTACTTTCACCAGATCCGAAAGCTTGCAGATCGATGGCAAAAAGTCTTGGAAAATGATGGTTTTTATTTTGAGGAATAATTTTTGTTGTTTTTGTTATTACCTGGCGAGTAAAATTTCAATTTTTTGCAAGTTTTTACGAACTTTTGGGACAACCTAATATTTATTTAACAGAGAAAAACTCCAGTTTCACCTACGAAAACTTATCCTTTTATTTATCTTATAATGTGAAAAGTGTATATCTTTTAGGTCTTATAGTGATTTTCCAAGCGTAGTTTAGATGTGGCACAAGGCCGAAATTAGGGGGCACCCAGTGAGGATCGAACTCACTACTCAGCCGTAATTGTTCTCGCGAGCCAAGCTTGCTAACAATTACACCGCCTCGAGGTGCCCCTTTTAGGTCTTATATACTTGTTTCTAAAACAGTTAAAACAGATCCTGCAGCATTTTATTGGGTTCCAGTGTTATTTTTATGTATGGTTGAGGAATCGGAGAGCCGAGTTCGAATTTCAGTCGAATCCATTACATTCACTTACGTACTAATACGCTTGGGAAAGGTATGAATCCTCTTCTCCCCCTTCCCAGCTATGGGTAAATAGCACGACAGAACTGCGGGGAAAAATCTACCTGGTCAGTCATGTATAGAAAGATACATGTTCGCCTAAGCGTGTATCACGCATGGCACATTACTGACTGAATCCTATTGAATTCGAAAATATAAACAAACCCAGATTATACTGATTATAAGAACATTTTCCTTGCATAATATAAATTTAAATTATTTAACTTTCAAATATTCATACTGTACGAAAGGACAGGATGTGAGTACATTACATTAAATGTGAATGAGACAAGTGAACATCACTAGGTATTTAATATATAAGTATATTTAATCCATCGATTTCCACACTATAGGAGTTATATATTTCTTCATAGCTTTCCACAGATTTCTTTTGTTTTTTATCTGTCAACTGACATGACATGTTGGTAACTAATCTAGGAGAAGGAAAATTCTGAATTAAAAAAATTATATGGCAAAGCACATACTATTCAATCAGCAAAAAAAAATCGTGATTTCACAATGACATCATTATCCGAAATGCAGTCAATGATTTTTATATATGTTGTAGCATACCTACGGACGATAATGGGTATGTCCCCATTCACATAAATACAGTAGTAAATACTGTATGTTGGTCTGCAGTCGGAGGGATCTCCAGACGAGGCTATGTCAAAGGGCAGAGTCTCGTCTCGGGAAACAGCTACCCGACCCCGTTTTATACGGGGTCTACGGAGAATTTTTGGCCGAGCATACAGGCTCGGATGCCCCACATTAAATTCGGCCTTGCGCCACACCTGACCGCGTGGGGTGGTTGGTAGATATCCTGCAGTTGGAGATTCATTGTGGAATTCATTTGACTCCCTTCTAGCAGTTGACTACTACTTCTACACGCAGATGGCGAATCTTATATGTGCTGTTCGTGTCCTAAATATTATCGTTCATTACCAACCTTCGTTTGATTATTCTATTCAGTAACCTTCCCTATGTTACAACTCGCTCTCTCTTATATATATATATATATATATATATATATATATATGAAAGAGACATGATGAGATAGGTAATTGATAACAAAGTAAAAACAAATATATTCAATAGGAAAAGCAGTTAATGTTTTCAGCTGATATGATGTGGAAAGAATATATTAAATCAATTGTAAGTGTGCAGCTGAGAACGTTTAGAAAATTTTTCTTGACAGAATCTATCTTATAAATATGCAAGTCTACCATTCACCCTTGATTTGAATATTGCTGCCACATCTGGTCTGGTGGCCCTGGTATATATTTAGATATTCTTGATAAAATCCACAGAAGAATCTGCAATTTTATTGATCCTGACTTGGCATCTCGGCTTCAATCTCTTTTCCACCGCCGTAACGTATCTTCCCTGTGCCTTTTCTACAAATGTTTTTATCGTAATTGTTCTGATGGACTTTCTACTATGGTACCTAAACCTCATGAATTTAAACACAGTACTAGATTGGCAGCAAGGTCTCATCACTTTACAGTTGAAATGGCAACACGTAACCTTAAGTTCTAATGTTAACAATTTATTCTATCACACTTCTCCCTTGTGGAACTGTCAGCTTCCCTGTCAAGTTTGATCTTAAAAAATTTAAATGCAATGTCAATCGTTATTTCTGTCTTCTTAAATCTTTTATTACCCTCTCTCCTTAATAGTAGTTTTTCTCATATTCTTTCACACTCAGTAACCCCTTGCGTCTTAGTGGTTTTATTGCCTTGTTTGGGCCGAAATTATAAAAAAAGAAAAAGGTTAATTTAAAATGCGTATATTTAACTTAGAAAAACAGAAATTAATCAAGAAAACATGGCCACAGAAGTAGCTGTTTGAAACACTACTAAAAGGATGTTTCCTTGATTATAACAATCTTTAACTGTTCAAGTCAAGCGTCAACTAGGATATATCCTACATATCCTCATAATCCCTCCTATACAACAACCTCTTTCGATAACCCTTTACTTACAGTTGGGCCTTGTATTGGGAGAACAATTAGTTTAAAAATGTCTATATCAGATGGCTGCCTTACATCCACGGTGGCAGCGTTTAAAGATTCCGTGTGATTGTGGAGCTCGATATCACAGTTTACATAAAATAAAGAAACAAGTTCTTGCCCATATTTCGTTTCTTTATCAATTGCAGCACTCACGACTTAGCCTAAAAAGATTAACAATGAAGCCACGAGAAACCTGTCTATTGAATATGAGAAAAGTTGAGTTTGAACAGACCAATGAACGAGCTTCATAACTATTGTAACCTAGGAAAGGTTAGGGAATGAGGAATAACCAAAACGGAAGGTGGAAATGAAATGGTAATCTTTATAACATCAACAAAATACAGTACTCGCCAGTGGTGGACTACTTAGCATGTTATTTCCACTTACAATAGGTCCAACGTATTTATGAGAATTGGGACATAACCATTAGTGTTCATAGGTAACCATTAAGGAAGTGTTCAAGAAAATTAAGGAAGGAAAGAAAGAGAATTAAGTAAGGAAACAGAAATTAAGAAAAGAAAGAAAGAGAATTAAGAAAGGAAAGAAAGAGAATTAAGAAAAGAAAGAAAGAGAATTAAGGAAGGAAAGAAAGAAATTAAGGAAGGAAAGAAAGAGAATTAAGGAAGGAAAGAAAGAGAATTAAGGAAGGAAAGAAAGAGAATTAAGAAAGGAAAGAAAGAGAATTAAGAAAGGAAAGAAAGTGTTTTAGCCAAGGGAAGGTTACTGAATGAGGAATAACCAATACGGAGGTTGGAAATGAAATGGTAATCTTTATAACATCAACAAAATGCAATATTCGCCAGCGGTGTGAAGTAGGTAAACCACTGCTTCCGGTGGACTACTTAGACAGCACTTACAATAGTGTCCAACGTATTTATGAGGATTGGGACATACCCATTAGTGTTTATAGGTACGGTAGATAACAATAACAGGTTGCCAAATTTAAATTTGACCTACGAGCCTCGTCTCGTTCTTTTAGAAGCTGTCCGAACAGACCGGATTGGTTCCGACCAAGTTGAAACAGTTCATATGAAATGATTCGCTGAACCAGTGGAACCTTTTGCCTGAACAACCTAATTGTTCATTAAATATTAAGAGGCCACTTTTCTCATTACTGGATATTTTATCCCTGCGATAGCGAGTCTTTTCTCTTGCATCTCTAGGGAGAAGGTTGTCGAACCGGTCAGCAATTTTAATGTTTCAACCAGAGGATGGAAATCTTAAATATTGAACAAACGAGAGAAAAAGGTCATTTCAGAATTATTTCCATATTACTTTCCATAAATATAATCTTGTGTCAAAGGAGACGCACCCAACAAATGTTTTCTCCGTGCTCAAATGAGATACAATGTCCATTTATTTTTTGGAGTTGCTTTTGTGGCTTCAAGTTGAGCATAGACTCCTTTATTTTTTACGTTTCGTGACAAGACATTTACATTCAAATACTCATCTATGAGTAAGGATTTAGAACTGACAAAGATTATCAACCTTTGAAAAACTTTTGAGCTCTCCGGCAGGATTAGAACCTACGTCCTCCTTTGCAGGAAAAACCACCGTTTGATCCGGCGTGGTTTGTGAAGCTTTTCGTAACCGAGCGGTCAATCAAGCAAGGTTCTATTGTGCTTCTAAAGTCCGTTCACTTCAAGAATTTCTCCAGAGGCAGATCTGCTCAGTTTCTTATTCAAAATGTAAACAAAACTATTTCTCAAGAATTAATGGATTTTACTTGTTTTTAATCAGATATATTTTTATTAAACTTTCGAGAAATTTTTGAAGTTATTTTTGGTATCACGAATTAGTAATTCGCATGTTGAGCTGTTACTTTTACTCACAACCATACATCCTGTCTTACAATTGATGTTTAGTTCTTTCTTTCTCGCATTCCTTCATTACCTTCGAGAGAGACACTATAGTTTCCTTTCTGTGTCTACTATCAACACTGTGTCATCTGTATATCATCTCTTGTTAAGATTGTAGTCGCCAACAAAAATCGCCCCACTGTATAACTCGGTGAGAAGGCACGTCCCTGTGTTACACAGTCTGGTGAGAAGGCGCGTCCCTGTGTTACACAGTCTGGTGAGAAGGCGCGTCCCTGTGTTACATTAGGTCAGTATTTGAGTCCAAATGAAAGTCAGTAGTCTGAGTAGGCATCCCCTTTTCTCATGCAGAAAACTGATGTAACAATCTTCCATTTTTCAGTAGTTGAACTTTGCGATGTACTATGATAAGCTTAGTAAATATTTCCAAATATTTACTATATAATCCCAACACGCCTCAACGTACAATGGTTAGCGAAACTAGTTTTGCTGACTATAATTACTGAGTAGTGAGTTCAATCCACACCGAGTGCCCCATTCAAAATACAACATAGAAATTCCAACAAGGGCTGACATGTAAAAATCCAACCAGCCTAACTAACCTCATCCTATAATAAAGAAAAAAATATGTTTGGCAAGGTCTCGAATTTCTGCGCAGTCATTGGTTTCATAACCGAACTTGGAGAAAGACCGTGAGTTGAATAAAACAATTGACTGAATGGAACCGATAAAGACCCGTGCAGTGCTGTTGATGATGGCGAAAAGGGATGAATTCAATGAAAATGTAAGAATAACAACTAATAATTTAACTATGATAACCTCGCCTATTATTTTGCTAAATTCACCTTCAATAAGCAATTATATTCAACCTAATCACAATTAACGATAGATAAATTAGTAACATTAGTTCAATTATGGAGATCCGATTGTGCAATGAGGCCTGAGAAGAACTTGTCAAAATATTGTGATGAGATTACATCACTATTTTACTCAATTAAGTTTATTCCATTTAGTCAATTGTTTTATTCAAGTCAGTCTTCCTCCAGGACAATGAATCCATTAAACGGTAGTCAAGCCCAGTCATTTGCCGTGATTCATTTAAAAATTCCCAATTTAATAAATTAAATAACGAAATTTGAATATCGATTGTTTGTTCAAGTTCAGCGCTGTTTCCATGACAGCCAAAGAGCGGCTGATCTGAACAAGATAATCATTGCATTATAAGTGTATATTTTCTTTTTCTTTGTGTATAATTATCGAAGTTAGTATCTACTCGATTATTCAGTAACTCTCCCACCGTCTAACTTATGCACAGAAAACATATCAACGTTTGCGGGGTGCTGTTGAAAGAGATGGTGTAAAATACGATGGAGAAACTATAGTTTTCTTTCTGAAATTGAAGAGCCAAATTTTCACAGGATGTTCATATTTTAAAATTGTGTGACAAATACATAACCCCCCCGGTTAGGGTTAAATATTAGAATTCCATATCTTACGTGCCGTGTCCCGTTAAGTTGTGAGTGATCATGGCTCTCCACAACTTCTTATTCTTTGCTATAATGTTTGCCTCTTACTATTCTCAGCCCCCACCACGAGTTCATTCTGCCATATTCGTCAGGTAGGTTACTCATTGCTCTACATTTATCCCTCTTACCTCCAAGGTGTCTTGTGAGTGTCATATTCTACAAACCCTCTTTCCTTATTATAAATTCTAGAAAGTCTATTTCTGAATATAAGTGTCCTCTTTGTTTCAATGCTCCTTTAAGATTGTTGCTTACATATTCCTTCGATGGTAATCCCAGCATCTTTCTGTAGAACCACACCTGTTGACTCATTTCTCCTCTTCATCTTTGAGAAAATTGTCCAACATTCACTGACATATAGAAGAATTAATATTACATAGCCGTTCAGCACCCCATTGTTTTGTTTCTAAAGAAAATTTAAAAGAAATTCTGCTTTAATTTATGCAATGCATAAAACAGGAATTTTGCTGAAGATACCGAAGAAAGAGTAGTTTTATCTTTTCTTTAATTTTACTTTTCAGATAGGTAGGTCGACAGAACAAAATGAGAGATTCCCGAAATATATTCTAAAATGGCTACATTTACAAACCTTTGCTTGTCCTGACCACATGTCCAAACAAATCACCCCGCTTTCACCAAAGAAACACAAACAAAAATACGGCTATTATACCAAATTATACGATTTGGCTGCGCCGATAGAGGTTTAATGATATTGAGTAGCTGTGGCAAAACACTACACCCATTTGTGGACGGTCTAGATCTGAAAGAGCGAACAGTAGTATTAACAGCATTGTGCAGCTCTAACAACAGTGTCGATCCTTAACAACCACATCCCTCGGGGCTAAACTACCAAAGCTTGTTGGCGAGTTAATGGCAAGACAAAGTCCGCGATGTTTATCTATTTATCAGTGAGGAGCTATATCTGCTGAGAACGAATCGATATGAAGCGGCGATAGTGATGTTAGTCAGATAGGGGGGTGTTGGCTGAGTGGATCGCCGTCTGAGTGCTAAGTGTTGTATTGTTCTACTGAGAGAGAGAGAATGAATGAGTGGAAAGGAAGGAATTAGTGAGAGAGAGAGAGGAAAAGAAAGAGATAAAAGAGGAAGAAGAAAAGAAGAGAGAGGGAAAAGATCCACATGAAGAGTTCCTGTTGATTAGAGTAAAGTGGATATGATGATAAAAACAAAGAAAAATAGAGATGCAGCGCAAAGCGAGAGAAAGAACGAGGGAAAGCGAGAGAGAGAGAGAAAGTACGAGGGAAAGCGGAGAGAGAGAGAGAAAGTACGAGGGAAAGCGAGAGAAAGCGAGAGAGAGAGAGAGAAAGAGAGAGAGGGAAAGAGAGAGAGAGAGAGAGAGTACGAGGGAAAGAGAGAGAGAGAGAGTACGAGGGAAAGAGAGAGAGAGAGAGTACGAGGGAAAGAGAGAGAGAGAGTACGAGGGAAAGAGAGAGAGGGAACGTACGAGGGAAAGAGAGCGAGAACGTACGAGAGAAAGAGAAAATAAGAGATCGTAAAGGAGAGAGAGTAAGGAGGAGTGTAATCATTTGGACGAATCTAGATAGATAGAAACACGATAGAGTTGATGCAGAAAAAAATGATCGTTGAGGTGATCCAGTTGGAGAGAAAGCGAAAGCCATTCTTGTCTTTGTCCAATCATTTGTTAAAGTCTGATAAACGAGGAAGACAAAAGCCAGACATATAAGAGTAGGGTGTGTGAGAGAGAGAAATAAAGATGGAGGCGATGTTTAGATATTGGAAAGCTTATGGTATTTGCCGGAGCGAGTCGATTGTTAAAAACGACGGGTCGCATTAACCATTCTCATCACCCCCAATCATTCCTTGAACTTTATTCTGATCTTTGCTTTTTATTTGCTTGTTTTCGATCTGTTATTGTCATTCTTCTCTATCACACAATCATCAGTTATCACTATTTAGTGAATCAATCGTCGTTTGTCCACATCTTTTTTTTTTATTTATTTAAATCACTCACTTATCAAATGTATGAAACCGTGCGTGCGTTTGCGTACGCGTTTATTTATGAACAAATAAAGACATGATATCGTTCATACGAGATTATATATTTGTAGACAACCATATTCATGCAATTTTGAAAATGTTATTGTAGACTATATATATTCTTTTGCAATCTGTACAATCCCACCCCTCCTCTCTCACATATATAAGTAAATGGTTTGTCACTTAGCTGATTGATGTTAACGTCAGCATCCCGACTCCAGAGTTTCGTAGACGGCGTTCCGGGCAACATTCCGTCCACTCGTCAGCAGATATCAGTAATTGACTGCTTATACTTCTTTATTTTTCTTTTTTATATGCACTTTTCATCGGTGTAATTTTTCCACGGTGTATATGTGCGTGCGCCCATGCGCCTGCCTGCGCGTATGTGTGGAATGTTGTGGTTATATATATATATATATATATATATAAGCTATGACAAAGATAGCAAAAAGCTGTTACCCACTGAAAAGGGGACGGACAGGTTTGTCTACGAAACTCTGGAGTCGGGATGCTGAAGGTAACATCAATTAGCTAAGCGACAAATATTACTCACATTAATCCTATTTATTTGTAATTTAGCTTTATATATATATATATAGAACAGACTAAAGTATTGGCAAAACTTGCGGTTCTACCGAGTCTTACCAAAATATAAAAAAAAAAAATCAACAGCAAAAAAGAAAAATTGTCGAAAATCCATCTATACTTTTTCATGAAAATAATAAACATAACCTAAAAATTCTTTAAGTTATCTATATTAAAAAATTGAAATTAAACCTTAATAAAATTAATTATGAATTCTCTACAAATGTTTTTAAAATGTTTACAGTAAAATATCAAGGTTTGTACTAATAGTTTTTAATACTCATAAAAAAGAATTCTCGACAGTATCATAACTTAGTTACTTCCCCTGAAGCGTTACTCAATCGGACAACAATAAACACATGACCACTCTGATGACATTGTGCTTATGTCGAAAGTACTCGGAATGAATATGTATCAACACGTTAATTATTCCATTTTTCTGTTAACTACATTTACTTTCATTTTATAATATGAGTTATTGAATAATGATGATACATTATCTATAACTGAAGACGACTATTGAAGCGTGCCGCCATTTTGGATAATTCATTATAATTATTAATAGGTTAAAAATAATTACTGGTGAAATTTGTCTCTGAGGATATAAACTGTTTTAATATGAAATCATTGAAAAGTGTTCACTGCGAACCAAACTAACCGTAACAAAACCATGGAATATATAAATGTTATTGTAATGATAATACACTTGGGTGATATCACCAATTTTTAAAATCAGTTGGCTTGCTCAACGTGAATATAGATAGACAAACGTGAAACGGGCGCTGATTGCGTAACGGAAATCGTTGGAAAAGCGCGATCTTTTATCTATGAACAATACAACCATGGCCCAGTGAGCAGCAAACTGGTCTCGAGAATCAGGAGTGGTGAGCTCGATCCTCACCGGTGGTTCCATAAATGTAGGTCCTGCGGAAATTAAGAGAAGCTCAATAAATACATATAGGTTATAATTAACACTATTTGCATTGTTATCATCTTATATTCACAGCGTTTCTGTCGTTGTACGCTCCGGTCTTCTTCAGGTGATATTTGTTGAAATTTTGAACCTAACCCTTTATTTAGTCCACAGTGTGTTTGTGGGGGTGGGGGGTAGATTGTTCTAATTCCACGTGCAATGCCTTTAGATATCCCCATTTTAGTCAATTCCCCTTGATAACTCAAATCTCCAAATTTTTGTACTCTCTGCTGTGAGCATGGATTGAACTCAACTCTTTGGGTCAAGTAACTTTTAGATCACTCACCAAACACATAACTCAGTGGATAAAAGCGCTGGTTGAGTGATCCAAAAGTGATCCATCGTTCGAAACTGTGTGTTTGAAAAATGGCGATTTTATCGTAGTCGACATAGCAAAAAAGTCGAGAAACTAAGTGTAGTATGTGTTCTTATTAGAAAATGATTCACTCTCCACTTCTTTCTTTTTCTCACTGAAACCAAGTAGTGTCTTTTCTCCTCTTTCCACACGATCAAATCGGAATAGTACATTATTTATGAGGTATTGGCAGAGCGTAACGGCCGTGCGAACTAACGAAGATAGGGACAAGCATAATTATAATATGATGATATTTTATTTCTGTAATTCTCGTTGATGTTTATATTATAGTATGCTTTTAAACTGAAAGCTGTTTAAAATGATCAATCATCTAAGCTAAGATGAAACTTTTCCCAATGAAACATTTCCATCGTCATCAAGTGCAAATTCAAGAGTCATTTATACACGCTTCTAGAATCTACAAGGTGATAGAAAAGTAACTCTCTATTTTATGTATAATGGACCCTCCTGTCTTGTAAAAATTACAGTTAGACGGGAGAGTCCATCATGCATAAAATAGGGTGTTACTTTTCAATCACCCTGTAAAAACGTTTTCAGAACACACGAAAAATAGCAACTTCGATGCCTAAATTATTTGACGCATCCATATTTTGGTTGAACCGAAACAAACTGCAATCACATTTTGAAATCGATATCAATTTTTAGGACGGTATAATTAAAGATAATCAATGTAATATTTTAGATGATTCAAATTTTATGCTGGCGAAATCAATATAAACAATTTACTTTGTCCATCAAAATATTATTATTATAGCAGAATCGACGCCAATGTTACATCCAGCAAATACTTTCATAGTAAAATCGATATTTGACATTGGCCAAACTAATGTATTTTTTTATAGCAAAAGCAATATAGATATTATGCTCTGTACAGTATTAAAGTAATTCGGATATTTTATTTTTTCTAATAATAAAAAAAATCTTATTCAAGTAAAATCAATATAAATATTTGACATTGAGCATAGACAGACGGCTTTCTTAAAATCAATGCGTTTTATGACTACTACGTCTCACTTCCTCGGTAAAAATACAAAACCAATTAAAAAAAAAACTGGACAATTATTAACGTTTTTGTTGTTACAATGAGGTTGATAATGATGAGCTTAGAAAGAAACGAATTCTAAATTACTTAACAGGGGTGCAACGACTGTGATTCACGTCTTTAAACAAGTATAAACGAAAGCCGTGGTGTTAGTCTCCGCTTGAACGAATCAATACTCAATGTATCAGCGTGGTTGAGGAACCTGCTGTCCTGTTCATTTTCACACCTAAGTAAGACTGAAAGCTTCTGGCATTCTGTCGATATTATATTGCATTGAAGCGCCTCAGTTTTTCATTGGACTTCGACTTGTTCTTATTCTTCCTGGTCGATATTATTTATCACATGAGGTATTGCCAATATTCATGGTTGATGTACGGAGCTTCGAATCTATGTATATATTTAACCAAATCCCTCTTCCACCACTCTCTTTTGTGTATGTGTGTGTGTGTGTGCATAAAATGGCAATATATCACATCAGAAGGTGCTGATACTCGGAGTAGAACGTACGAATATCTGTTTTTGTTTTTTGTTTGTTATGTAGCTACCTACCACCGTGTGTGTGTGTGTGTGTGTGTATATATATATATATATATATATATATATGCTCAGCTTAGTTATACCTGGTAGAGTGCCACAACAGTGTTATATCCAGTAACGACTGGACTCACTATACAAACAATGAAAGGTGAGACGACTATGCTCATAAAAATATTCGACGGTAGAAGATTTTACGTATATTGTACATTCCCAAACGCACACATCCACATTATATATACTGGACTCTCCCGTCTCTTTCGGAGTATCCATACGTATCCCAAGACTATTTGCGTGTAAATGAATGTAACGACCTTTCCGATTTCTCAATCAAAATCGCTATTTATTACACCACTGTGCAACACACACACACACGGAAATCCTGAATAGTTTTCCGCTCGTTCACTTTCCTAAATCTAACCAAATTGATTTTTTTAAAAATTCCTTCTTGGTCAGTTCGAGAGCATCTTAGGATCTCATAGATCCAATATTTGCAAATTATGGAGAGAAATCAGTCATAACCTGTCCAAAATTCTCCCTATGCAATTGTATAAAACTATATGAATTGGGATCAGATATGGATTGGAATCCGTTTATAAATGTAAAAGGTTTCGCTTTAATTAAAGGTTCATCACGTGCGTATGTCTTTTCATATCTAGGGAATGTTTACCTGCAACCACAACTGGTGTAACTTAAATACTTTTACCCTCATGCAGGAGGAATCCAAATCGACATGCGGACAGTAGACATGGATAAAATGCCTAGTAGACTAACATACACACTACAAATATACATGACCTTCCTTATTTCGTACAGACAAACTAGAATTAGGATACACATACAAACATGAATTACACATACGAACGCTGCTTGACAAGACAGGTGCACGAGACACCTATAGGACAAATTAATGGCATAAAAGTCCTGTGAGACAAATTAAGAGCATAAAAGTCCTGTGAGACAAATTAAGAGCATAAAAGTCTACGAGACAAATTAATGGCAAAAAACTCTGAGAAAAATTAAGAGCAAAAAGGCGAGAAATGAGAGAAATTGCAAAAATGTCTATAAGACAATACAAAAAGGTAGCATACATAATGAGAAAGAAAGAGAAAATATAGGAGGCGATAACGCATCCGCGCATTTAATTTTCGCTTCAGTGAAATTAAAAAACCTTGTCAGTTTCAAATCATTTCATTTGTACCTTTTCACTTTTTTAAATAACGACCTGCATTCATATTTATGATTGTTATTGCAATATTTTCTTAAAGTTGTTAAGCTCAAATTTTTAACGATACACCGCAAGGGAATTTTTACATGTATTTTATGGAAGCTGCAACTAGCTTATTCAATCATTGACTTAAAAATTATAATTTATCAAAAACTCCAATAGGAAAACCGTGAAAGCCAGCATGTCTTAATATATATTTTCATTGGTATGACGAGAATGCATTTTTGACTTTTCTCGTAATTTATTTATTTTTGGATCCTCTTGTTTGGTATTTACATAGCAAAACCATGGAAGGAAGGAATTATTAGTCAACGAATATAAAAAGCAAATAAAGTCCTTCTGGACTCTCATGACTCAAGTCAAAGCCAGTGGATGTGACAAGTAGAAGGCGTGTTCATTGACACTGGAATTTCACAGACATCCACACGCCGATGCGCACCGTCAAATCTATAAACACAAGTAAAAAGAAAGACATTCTACTGAATTGCCTCGCGAGTAACGGTAATTTCGAAGTAATTATAGCAGTTCTAATAGGTTTGTTGGCCAGGAGCGAAATGAAAACAGAGGAAGTATCAATAAGCGCGCTTCGTAGACAAAAGCGGAAAGCGGAAAGGGCAGAGAGAAGAGCAACATATTAATGACGACGATGGTGAGGCGGGAAGAGGACGAAGAAGAGGTTTCCGTTTCGTGAGGTCTGGGCATTTCCACAGTGAGTGGCGTGTATGCGAGCGCGCGCGCGCTCAACGTTGAGGCAAGACGACACAACCGTTCGTTTGATGCCAGGTCTCTGGAGACCTATTCACAAAGTCCGTTCTAGAAAATAGTGTTTGAAGTTTGTCAGGCGAACTTTGCTTCGGTGAACAAAAATGGAAACAATGTTCATCTTATATGATTAATCCGAAGGTGGAGAGGGATGGACAGTTGGAGGTGGGGGTGGGGGTCATGAGCAAATCAGCATTTTACTATGGATAGTCAGTATACAACGATGCGCATGCCCATGAGTGTGTTTCAGCGAGCGCGCATGTGCAAAGCCAGGGTGCCCATATGTATACGCACGCGTGAAAAATCGAGTATTTGTGGCGACATCGATAAGCGTGTGTTTATGTAAATGAGATGCGAATACATGATCGCTTCAATATCAAAATTGTGTGTGTGTGTGCTAGAATGAGGATGCGAAAGAGAATGTGTATAAATAAATGTGGATCACATAAGCTGAGAGAGAGCGGCATGGGAGAAATAACACCGGTGCAAAAACATGGCGTCAGAGAAAAATCCGAGCTAACCTTCACTCTCCAACAATGCGAAGGTAGCGTACCTGCTATCGGCGCTGCAACAGGAATCGGCGTGTCAAGATCAAAATACTGTCTAGTCTCTTGCGTTCATTTTCGCACAAATGCTCTTAGCAAAGGCATGAATCCATTTCACTCCCTTCCTCAGCCACAGAATAATTAACAAAGTAGATCAAACTCTCTATAGCCTAGGGTGGCGGCCATTGTTGGAGGAGGACTAATCTGAATTCGAAACCGTGAAGACAAGCGGAAAACTAATTACTTGCTTTTCCCCAGACTCCACAGTAATTCATAGATATAATGAAAAAAGGAAGCTGTGGAGAGCCATAATCGCTTAAATTATGAGGTCACATGGCAGTAAAAAAAATCATTTGGGCATAGGGGAAACACTTAAGAAAAACCGA
>CAHIKZ030005634.1:27500-277500 GCA_903632075.3 Acanthosepion pharaonis | reverse complement strand
TAGCGAATCATTTCACCTTGGTGTTTCACTCACAGTTGATCATGTTTTTATGCGGAAGAAACAATGAAAACAAAAGTTATTGACGGAGTATATTAATCAAACCAAGAAGAAAAAAAAAGGTGTCAGTAGATGTTTTCAGTAGATAAATTATACAAAAACTGTCCAAATGTTTTATTTTTCCGAGCGCTTTCGGCTATACATTTAACCATTTTCAAGGATGGAATATATTTACTGTGAACCAGAAATGGATTGTTGTATGTGTGTATTTAGTATTATAGAATATCTTATTTTCAAAACACATCCTTGAAAATGGTTAAATGTATAGCCGAAAGCGCTCGGAAAAATAAAACATTTGGACAGTTTTTGTATAATATATCTACTGAAAAGAAAAAAATTATATGATCATATGAAAAATTATATTAAAAACTTAAAGCACCTTTTCTGTCGTATGTAATGAAGTTATATATATCCTGGCTTTAAATAACCGGTAAAATGTTGATAAGACGTAGACATCTAATCAATCAAATTCTGCTCTATTCTAGGTCGATTTGTTTTTACTGGATATTTCTCGTTTGTTGACCACTTTATATTTTGTTAAGTTGAGGTTGGTGTTTTTTATGTTTCATATACCAGGGGCATAACTAAAAATGAATGGCTTTCCAAGTGAGTTCCAGAACTCTTAACTAGACAGGAAAATGCCCGAAAACCATACCATGAGTTGGTCCAAGCCTTGTGAATGTAATTGGGTCGACAAAACTCTTCGGAAACCATTGATGCCTGTATTAGCACAAAGTCGGAAGTCATTGTGACTGAGATCTTGAACGTAGTGGACTTTTTCAACTACTGATCACGTCAGATTATACGTTCTCTCGCGGAAACTAATTAATGTTCGTTCATCATAGATGCTGTATAAACAACAAGTTGGCTCTGTCTATATTGAAGAAATACAAATATGCCTAAGCTGGTGTCTGCAACGGGGATTAGCAAGTCATCCTAGTAAAAAAAAAAAAAAAAAAAAAAAAAAGTCTTGTTATTCTCCGAAATGAAGTTGACGTAGGATTCTTAGCGGGTAGCATTTTTCCTTTGACATCCGTCCAGTTTTTAAAGTCCTAAATTTTGGCGCGAAAGTGATTCCGCCTCATTCAGAAAAGATGCAGCAAGCGTCCATTGATATTTATTTCATTTGAGCAACTTCAGCACCACTCCCACTCCATTTCAATATGTCCCCATCAACTGATCATAAACCTTTATCTCACGCATATGTAACGCACCTTCATCCATACTAATGCGTTCGAGCACATGCCGGTGGTAGGACAATGATTGCAACCAGAAGTAAAAGAAAGACTGGGAGGAGAGGAGCTGAGCTTACTGAACGGCGACACTCACTGCCTACTACCATCTCCATCACAGATATGTAAGTGTAGATAAATTAGCTGTACGAATTTAGCATTCGCGACGAAATGGGAGAGAA
This sequence comes from Acanthosepion pharaonis, assembly GCA_903632075.3. Classification (NCBI taxonomy): domain Eukaryota; kingdom Metazoa; phylum Mollusca; class Cephalopoda; order Sepiida; family Sepiidae; genus Acanthosepion; species Acanthosepion pharaonis. Next base: position 276,029 of record CAHIKZ030005634.1, on the reverse strand, counting down.
TAAATGCTTGATAAAAAGAGAGGAGAGAGAGGGCTTGAAGGAGAGAAAGTCTGCTGGCAGTGAGTGGTCTTGGATGAGGGAGGGAAACAAAGAATGACCAGTTGGTGCGCAGAGAGGTGGACACTGATCGAGAAGCTCATTCGTATGCACAGATCGTGTTCAAACCATAGTTTCGATCTCCTGAGAATTGCCCACTAAGATTGATGTCGAACAATTGGACTCAGTGTTTCCTTTAATCCAATGCCCGGACATTCATCTTATTGAATGTTAGCCACGATGAGTGACCTTGAACTACATGGTGTCTTGCCAGACCGATTCAATGCCAGCGACACAACACCTCTTCCCACGACTACTTTCGTGTACACCTGAAGCTCGGCGACCTTTCCTTGTTTCCATTCATTGTAAATACTTCGTTGACATATTGCCAATCACAGTTAGGTGACAATTTGGAGAACAAGAAAAAACAGGACTATACATTGCGATCGTCAGTGGTCATCTTCAGTCAGTTATGTGGCATGTGTGATACACGATTGCCTACGCGTGTATCTTTCGATACATGACTGACGAGGCAGATTTTTTCCCGCAGTAGGTTGCCATTTCTTCCTGTGGTACACCTGTTGCCATCAAAGGCTATAGAACTCGGTCTGTCTTGCAATTTACCCATAGCTGGTTGGGGAGAAGAAGAGGATTCATACCTTTCACGTAAGTGAATGTAAATTATTTGGATTCTTATTTGACGGTCATGTTTTGTTTAATAGAAGTCAGTCAGTTATGCGCCATGCGTGATATACGCGTAGGCGATCGTGTACATTTTGATACATGACTGACGAGGCAGATTTTTTTCCCGCAGTAGGTTGCCATTTCTTCCTGTGGTACACCTGTTGCCATCAAAGGCTATATAGAACTCCGTTTGTCCATAGCAAGAGAGAGAAGAGGATTAATACCTTCCCCAAGGGTATTAGTACGTAAGTGAATGTAATGGATTCGACTGGAATTCCTTAATCCGAGCCGCTATCTGTTACTCCACTGTGATCATCTTACGTATCATATTAAAAAAAAGAAAGTATCACATATAATTAGTTTAATTTGGCACAAGACCAAAACAGTATTAAGAAAACTATGTTACGTCGAAATTGAAAAGGGTTTGCTTTACTGAAAAAGCAGAAATTCTAATTTTTAACTACCTCAGTCACCAAATTAAGTTAGTTTGGATGATTTTACAAATCAACATTGTTAGCTTATTTAATATCAAAATAAATCTTTTTTTTTAAATTTTAATTTATTGTTTTTGTGCTTGATTACTGTCTAGAATAAAACTGTTGACTAAATGATAATTAAGGTGGCGAAGAATTAATTCAAAGGAAACTTAATAATAACAGCTAATACTTTAAATAAGATAACTTCACCTATTATTGTGCGAGATTCGTCTTCAACAGGTAATTATATTCAGCCTAATTACAATTAGATAAATTAGTAACACTAGTTCAATTATAGGGATCCGATTGTTCAATGAAGCTTGAGGTGCACTTGTCAAAATATTGTGATGAGATTGCATCACTATTTTACTCAATTAGAATTATTCGATTTAGTCAATTATTTTATTCAGTTGTTCCTATAGTACTATAGGAGAGGTAAATGATAAACGATTTTTTTTTATCCAGAACTAAATATGTACGACGTACAGGACAAAGATAATAAATTAATACCTTTAATGTTATTATGTTCATATCAATTATCATAAAGAATATTTCCATAACTTAAAAAATGTGTCATATCTTTTATTGAATGCAACGGACAAGAAAAATATTATGCTTCTTTTATTCAGTTCTTACAGTATCAGAACGAAGAAAAATATTATGCTTCTTTTATTCAGTTCTTACAGTATAAGAACGAAGAAAATCTGTAAGAACTAGAAAAACTGAATTAAAAAAAAAAACTGATAAAAATTTACTTGTCCGTTACATTGAATGAGACACTTTTTTGAGATTTATATCCATATACACAATATATATCTTTATGAATACAAATGTTAATCTCTAAACAGCTTACACACAATTTGCATCAGCATCCTTGAAAACGTCTAAGATTAAGAAAGCGCTCAGAATGAACAATCATTGGCAATTTCTACACACACTAAGCTAAAAAAAAAAAAAAGCTCTATTTTTATCACAACAAAAATCTAAAAAACTAAAATGGTAACGCAAGCACCTTGTCAGTCATTTTTAATGAAACAGGAAGTAAAGAGATAAAACTGCCCAATTTATATATATATATATATATATATATATATATATATATATATATATATATGTGTGTGTGTGTGTGTGTGTGTGTGTGTGTTACAATGAATGAAACCTAAACAAATTTCTATTACAGATATCCATTTCATCCATAGGAAAAAAAACCCCATTTCCCTGGACTTGCCAAAGCAAATACATTTGTTAAGATTTTTTAACAAATGTACTGGCATTGACACGTCCAGGGAAATGGGTTTTTCCCATCGATGAAATGGCCATCTGTATGGGGTAAGTTTTTTGGGTTTCATTCATTGTAATTCACTTTATGCTCTATAATAAAAAATTATATTGACATCTCTTTTGTAAAGCAATTTTAATATTTTATATTGACAGGATCTACTTGGATTACTTCCCCACGGATTCATATATATATATATATATATATATATATATATATATATATATATATATAGTTTAACTTTTAAGATAACAAATGTATGGTCATATCCTCATATTCTGGAATTCAGGTTCACTTTCTTTATAAAGGAATGTTCGCCAAAGTGACATTTTTTTTTAAATAGGTGCCTCATGCTCTAAAATCGCTGTAGAGAGATATTGTCAGATTTGATCAGGAAGTGTTGCACCGTATACATTGCCTCTCCGTCATCAAAGAGGTAATTACAAAAGCAATTGCCTTCATAGACGCGTCACAAGGATGTAATTGTTAGCAAGATCGTCTCTGCGCTGTTATTTAGCTGTGGCTCTCATCCTCAAAAAGTGCCGATAGCCGAGGTTGGTATTCGAACCAAGACAAAGGAAGGATTTAAAATGGTGGTTTCTATGCAAGCAGGTCTAAACTTGGCGTAAAACACCCTGCCCGGCCCTGTTTTTGCTCTCTTCCAGCTGCCCTTAGTAATACTTAGTAAATAACAATAATTGCTTTAATTAGCGTAAATAAAAATTATGTTAATTTATGTTTTAAATTAATTAAATTTTAAAAAGCTATAAAATTCATCTAATATGTAAAAGTCTGAATCATTCAACTGGAGTGATTTCATCAAGGAACGAGTTTAAACATTATGAATCCGGAATTAATGCGTGTTCAGACTGTGCCGTTCCGATTACAAAGTCCTCTAAATTCAAGACACACTGAACCGTATGGCAATTTCTGAATGAGAAATTCTTCATGAAATGCTGTCTGCTTGTCGTAAGGAGGGACAAGTGTATGTGCTGAATCCGAAAGCACTCTCTGTTTCGATTCAATATATCTTGGAACAATTCTTCTCGTTGCTTCACATTTCAAATGTTGGTGCGTTAAACTAGACACAGTCTCGTTAATGTCTCGCGAGACAATTTGGCGCTCGCGAGAGTTGTAAATAAACGTTGTCAAGTAATCAAATTTATTTGCTTTTATTATATTGTCGGAGGAAGGGCCGTATCTGTGAATTACTTTACCCACTCTGTCGCCGGCATGGACGGTCTAAACACTAGTCAAGCCATAAGCCTTGGTTATGATTTCAATTCTGGTTGGAAAGGATAAGGGTTACGAAAAGGGTGAAGAAAATTAGAAGACAACATTTAGAAAGTTCTAGGCAATATATAAAGTGAAGAAAAGACAAAAAGAAAAAAGTAAGGGAAAGAGAAGAAACTCGAGTAAAGGAAAGAGAGAGAGAGAAGAAACTCGAGTAAAGGAAAGAGAGAGAGAGAGAGAAGAAACTCGAGTAAAGGAAAGAGAGAGAGAGAGAAACTCGAGTAAAGGAAAGAGAGATAGAGAGAGAAGAAACTCGAGTAAAGGAAAGAGAGAGAGAAGAAACTCGAGTAAAGGAAAGAGAGAGAGAAGAAACCCGAGTAAAGGAAAGAGAGAGAGAAGAAACTCGAGTAAAGGAAAGAGAGAGAAAACTCGAAAAAGAGAGAGAGAAAAGGAAAGAGAGAGAGAGAGAGAGAGAGAGAGAGAGAGAAAGAAGAAACTCGAGTAAAGGAAAAGGGAGAGAGATAGATAGAAAGAAGACACTAGGGAGAAGAGAGATAGAAAGGGGAAGAGAACGAAGGAACTAGGGAAGAGAGAGAGAGAGACAAAGAAGGAACTAGGAGAGAGAGGAAAAGGGAGAGAGAGAGAGACAAAGAAGGAACTAGGGAAAGAGAGAGAGAGACAAAGAAGAACTAGGGAAAGAGAGAGAGAGAACGAGAAGGAACTAGGGGGAAGAGAGAGAGAGAGACAAAAGAAGGAACTAGGGGAAGAGAGAGAGAGACAAGAAGGAACTAGGGGAAAGAGAGAGAGAGAGACAAAGAAGGAACTAGGGGAAAGAGAGAGAGGGAGACAAAGAAGGAACTAGGGGAAAGAGAGAGAGAGAGAGACAAAGAAGGAACTAGGGGAAAGAGAGAGAGAGACAAAGAAGGAACTAGGGGAAAGAGAGAGAGAGAGACAAAGAAGGAACTAGGGGAAAGAGAGAGAGAGAGACAAAGAAGGAACTAGGGGAAGAGAGAGAGAGACAAAGAAGGAATTAGAGGAAGAGAAAGAGACACAAAGAAGGAATTAGAGGAAGAGAAAGAGACAAAAGAAGGAATTAGGGGAAGAGAGAGAGAGACAAAGAAGGAATTAGAGGAAGAGAAAGAGACACAAAGAAGGAATTAGAGGAAGAGAAAGAGACACAAAGAAGGAATTAGAGGAAGAGAAAGAGACACAAAGAAGGAATTAGAGGAAGAGAAAGAGACACAAAGAAGGAATTAGAGGAAGAGAAAGAGACACAAAGAAGGAATTAGAGGAAGAGAGAGAGACACAAAGAAGGAATTAGAGGAAGAGAGAGAGACACAAAGAAGGAATTAGAGGAAGAGAGAGAGACAAAGAAGGAATTAGAGGGAGAGAGAGAGACAAAGAAGGAATTAGAGGGAGAGAGAGAGACAAAGAAGGAATTAGAGGGAGAGAGAGACAAAGAAGGAATTAGAGGAAGAGAAAGAGACAAAGAAGGAATTAGAGGAAGAGAAAGAGACAAAGAAGGAATTAGAGAGAGAGAAAGAGACAGAGAGAGAGAGAAAGAGACAGAGAGAGAGAGAAAGAGACAGAGAGAGAGAGAGAAAGAGAGAGAGAGAGAGAGAGAGAGACAGAGAGAGAGAGAGAGAGAGAGAGAGAGAGACAGAGAGAGAGAGAGAGAGAGAGAGAGAGACAGAGAGAGAGAGAGAGAGAGAGAGAGAGAGACAGAGAGAGAGAGAGAGAGAGACAGAGAGAGAGAGAGAGAGAGAGAGACAGAGAGAGAGAGAGAGAGAGAGAGAGAGAGAGAGAGAGAGAGAGAGAGAGAGACAGAGAGAGAGAGAGAGACAGAGAGAGAGAGAGAGAGAGAGAGAGAGAGAGAGAGAGAGACAGAGAAAGTAGCTAAAAAGAAAGGTGTGGTTGCCTAAAGAGAGAAGACTGAGGATAAGCTTGAGTGGTAAGATGTCTGGTGTAGATGCGGAAGTAATTTGTGTTGCTAATAAGCCTGTATATATTTGGCCGGCGGCATGCATCAGGCCTGGCGTAACATCTGTGTTCGCTTGCGTCCCGATGGGAGTCGGACTGTCAGTGGGCAGCGCGCGTCCCGCACAATGTTAGTAATTGTTGCTCCGTTGCCTTACAAGCCACCTGTGGGACTAGATTAATTGGTCTCATAGCTCAACTCCCTGTTCCTTCTTCGCCGACAACTCAGCCAGCACCCGCTGCAACTCACGTTCGCGTTAGACACACTGACAATACCGCCGTTCCGACCCCTCACTCACTATCCGAGGTACGCATGCGTCAATTGGTTGGTTGGACACATGCTATTTCACTGTTTACTTGGTGTAAGAACGTGGCTGTGCGAGCGCCTCGTCGTGTGCGCGTGAGCGGAGATTTGGGAATGGTTATTTGTCGCTAAATGGAAAGGTGAAAAAAGGGGGAGACGGTCACCATGTTTATGCACACAATCTATCTTGGTCCGTATACATAAATCAACCGGGTTAGAATCAAGTACCCGACAAAACAGAAATACTGCTTAAGTAGGGGCCGACACAAAATAAAAGTGGAGGGGTGGGGGGTAAATCAAAAGTTACGAATATGTCTGTGGGGGATGGGGGAGTAATATAGATTTCAGGACTTCGAGACACCTTATTATATATATATATATATATATATATATATATATATATATCTCCGATTGTAAATCTTTATGTAGGTACCTCCAAAACCTTTCTAAAAAAGAGCATAACATGATAAAAGGTCCCTCCCCCCCAAAAAAAATGATAAAGAAAGTTTTATCGTCGAAAGTTTATTCTTATTAAGAGGAAAAACCAATTTATTGATTCTTTTATTAAATTGTTTAATCCTTCCTAGCTTATTCGGAATTTTGGTTAAAAATTTTTTTTTTTTTTTTTGCGTCAGTGGAAATTTAACGCTTTTTTGCATTTCTTATAAAAATCAAATAATTGGCGAATTTTAATTAAATTTTCAGGACTTATTCACAAATGAATGAAATTATTTTTGAATGTTTTATTTATTTATATATTTTTAGAAAATTCTGGTAAAAATATTTTTTGTGTTTTAATTTTGAATTTACAATTTATTTTGCATTTCGATTGTACTTATTTTCTGGAATGAGACCTATAGAATTTTTCCGAATATAAGTGATTTGTTTTTTTTAAAGTTTTATCAACCTTTTGTGGCTTATTTTAGGCAGAGACATATTTTGGATTGTAGGAGATCGCTTACAGTACCCAGTCTTTTCTGCATATAAGACTTATAGAAGCTAATATTTCCCCACATCTCAATAGTATTGCCATAGATTGAGTTCATTTAGTATTTGGCTTAGTACTTAATTAAAAGAAAAAACAAAACAAAAACAGGTGTATGGGATGGGTGAGGAGTGAGACCAAACCATGTCTTAAGCAGTCTGATTTTCTTATACGAATTATTCATTTTTTTCTTTTGTAAATCTATTTGTTTTTTGTTTTGTTTTTTTTTTACAAGTTTGACTTGATTTTTATCGTAACGTTTAAGCTGTGTTTACACTTTACGGTCGTTAAGCAAACAACATGAATTAGAAAATAAAGAGCTTTCAGACAAGACTTGAACTCACCGTGCACCCACTTCTTTGAGAGCTTATTTGGCACGGACAATTACTTATCGATTCGGTTACAGAGACTCGCTTAACGACCGTAGAGAAACTAGCAGAAATAATGAAGAACGCTTTCCTATTTATATATATATATATATATATTAATAGCAGCTATACATATTTTCCTCACCGGTAGCACAAATATGAGTTTCATGCACGATGCAATCGTCAGGTGCTACTTGAAAACTAACAGCTGCATAATTTAAATATTGATATTTATACTGCATTGTAATGATTTTATTAACACCAGTACTCAATAAATGCAATACATTGCTGATATCCACTGATGTGTGTACGAACAGGTCCGTCTACGAAACTCCAGAGTCCGGGTCCTGAACATAGAATCAATCAGCTAAGTGACAAATTTTACTCACATTATATATATATATATATATATATATATATATATATATAATACATACACACGCACAGGGTGTGATGGGTAAATTTTCCCTCATTTTATATAATTTATTTTTTAATTTTGCGCATGCGTTGTTTTTGATTTTGTCAACTGCATGGTGTAATAGGGCCACTTGGGCACCATCTCTGAGAAAAAAAGAGCACCATGATGCAATTAACTCCGTCAGAAATTTGGAAACAGCATGTTGTACTGCTTGGCATTTGAACCGGATGAGCTAACTAACCCAGGCAAGCACCCCGAATAATAATCTTTGATACGTATGATACTTGGCTTAGTCTGGTATAAGACTAAATGAGAATAAGAATATGTTACGCCAATCTCCCAGGTGGGGAGAGCTTGTTTGATTTGAAAATGTATTCGATATCCAAAATTTTAGCTGGGCACGGACATCGATCGCTGATATCAGTTAAAGTACACCATTATCTCATCCACCAGGCAGGTTTTCAAGTATCTAATATATCGACCTAATATTTTTCTTTCCCAGCAGCCATAACGCCAGGCTAAAACGAATAGAATGCTAAAGATATCAACTGGAAAAGAAAAATACATGTTCAGTTTCATGTACTGATTTGAGCAAATAGAGCGAAGTGCACTTGACATTTCTACGTTTGCGTTATTTATTCTCGACATCTTCACAGCACCAGCAGCCAAGCGAAGCGGAAAAATGACTTCTTGACCGTACAAGATCAAGTTAACAGCACGCTGTTACCTGTGGCAGTAGCAAAGTAGCCGTCAATAACGAAATCCATAATTCTAGTTTATATGAGCTAATGAAAAATGACCCCAAATATTAAATAAACAAATAAAAAGACGTCATCTGAATAATAAATCAGAGATTGAAATTTATAAAACATTTCTAATATGTTTTTCATTAAATACGACAGACAATGAAGATTTAATTAATTTTTTTTTTATTTAGTTTTTCCAGTATCCTTTCTCGGAAAAAAAAAAACAAAAAAAAAACGTAAGGATGCTAAAAAAAAAAATAATTACATATTCTTTGTCTGCCGTATTTAATGAAAGATGTCTAAAAGAAAAGTTGCTATCCAAATATACATTAATATATATAGGAATAGAGAGGTTCGCCTATCGTCCTGTTTACACTCCATTCCGGTCTATTTAACAGGAGTATAGGTTTATCTCTTGTTTCCGGTTTAGGATGATAGCTTCCGGTTCCTTCTAAAGTCTTCTCATTCTCTTTCACTCACAATCACCAATTCTGTTTTAGTGGCATTATTACCTTGCTTGGAGTGAAATGATTAAAATATATACAGTGTAACCCGGATATAAAAGTATTCCCGGATATAAGAGATTTTCTCTGGTCCCAAAGTGTTCCCATACTTAAAACAAAATAGACCAAACCCGGATATAAGAGAAACCCGGATATAAGAGACTTCGTCTCCGGTCCCGACAACTCTCTTATATCCGGGTTACACTGTATATTCAATAAATCAAAAATCCAATTGATTTATCTGATTGACTGACTCAATCAGAGCAACTATTCGATAAATCTATTGAAATTATCACATTTTAAATTCTTATATATAAGTAATAAATAAAATTAAATGTTCATTTTTCTTGTCACTATTTTGAGATTTGCTGAAATTAGATCCATTTTTCATCCTGAAGAAATTTTATTTATTACTATTAATGCTCTATCTCTTGATAACAAGCATTATAATTAAAAGTCTGCTTCTCGTAAAAACGTTATTTTCCAGAAATATCCTAATTTTTCTTGTTTTCATTTTCTGGTTATTATATTGGTCATTTTAGTCTAGAAAAATCCAACTAGTAGCAACAAAATACGTTTATTTTTTTTATTATTTAAAACCCAATTGATTTAATACTAAACAATAAAAAAGTAGCTAAGCCAAATATTGGAAATACGTTCCGCAAAAAATACCGTAATTCCCCATGTAAAACACACATTTGAAAAAAAAAAAAAGAAGCAAAACCAGGGGTGCGTATTATGTAAAGCTACAAAAAATCTTTAAAAATTGACGTAAAATAAAGTAAGAATTATCATAAAACTAAATTAGAATAATGTTATTCTATGTTCAAAACCATTTTTTTTTTAAAAGAAGAGTAGGAAATGCTGGCCATGATGAAATTGGAGAGGTACAATTTATAGGGTTCGAATAACAAACAAGGGGTGTGTATAATGCGTGAGTAGAAGCATTTTCCACATTTTCAGCACAATTTTAGGTGTGTGTATTATGGATGAAGGCGTATTATACATGGGTAATTCCGGTAGTCACTTTTTCTTCGAATTATTTGAATCCAAACATTCCTGGGGAATCTTTCATGGAACAAAAGCATTACATAGTAAGTAAATGCCAATTCTAAGACATGCAACGCACACGTGAACGATTCTTTTTTTTAATTTTAGAACCTCCCTATTTTGAAATGTTTCGTGATAATTTTATTCATGGACTGACATAACGGTTTGTGCTAATAAAATTTATGAAAAAAATTTTCAGAAGGACTTAACATGGTCATATTGAAGTCCCCACCGAACCATGGGTTAAATAGAGTAGACTGGATTTTCTAGCCGTGGTTGGTAATCAGTCTAGCAAAAGGACTACACTGAATTCAAAATTGCAAGTCTCTCTGGCGGGGCACATAGATGAACTAAGGTCTGCTCAGCATATTCTCATAAACGATTGGTTGGCTCGTTGAGTGTAGAAGAAGCACAAATCGGCCTGAATAGATGGGCATGTTCGAGAAACCGTATTGAAGCAGAGGAATTGATTTATCTCGTGCTTTCAGGTCGAAAACAGATTTGATGATGTTGAAGCTTTTCGAATATCTATTTCATATCGAATTCGAAATATCATCGATAGTGATATGAAGTTAAAAATCAATCTGTTAGTAGGGTTCATTACTTTTAACATTTTTCTTTTGTCACGGTGCATTTAAAGCTTTAACAACATTAACGATTACGATAATAACAACGTTTAGGAAAGAGATTTTTTTTGATTTTCTACCCAGCCAAGTGAATAGTTCTTCTAATAAAAAAAAAAAACATTGAAATAAAAGATTTTGTTTTCTATGTCGTAGTGATTGATAAACATGCAAAACACAAGAATTTAACATCAAGATTAGATCGAATCTTTTCATAAAAATTAGGAAGAAGCGGAAAAAATATGCTATTGAAAATAAAGCTGATGCTGCTTTGATGTTTATAATATTAACAACCCAGCATACTACGATTACGACTAATCCAAATGATAATAAGTCATAACATTAACTAAAATATTATTCTTACACCTTATGACAATAATTACAAAAATGGCTAGAACATTGATACTACTACTACGACAATAATAATACTAATAATAATACTATGAATGGGTAAAGAGGGTTTCTTATTGCTTTATTTCCTTATCTTCTATCTGATTGGGCTAAATAAACAGCACGAAGCCAGACATTTTTACAGGGTTATTCAACGGATCAATCTTTAGGTGAACGGAAACTTTGATTGCATTTGGTGATAGGTGACGTGCTAAGGTTTCCTGGTTAAAGGTCGTATATTTTTTTCAATAATCATGTGCCGTGGTTCTATGAATGGGGTCCTACACCGAAGCGCCATTCGTGACCTTCATCATTCCCATTGCTTCCTCGCCTTTTTTCTTCTTATTCTTCCTCCTTTCGTAGATCCATTCATTTCTCATCATTTAGGCCCTGTCAAAGAGTGGTGGTGTGGGCCACGCACTCAGAGGTTAGCAAACGGATTAAACGTATCTATCCCTTTCCCGCCAACTCTTTCGGATGGGAGATATTGATGGCGGCCAGAGTTTGGGTTTAATGATATGAAGGACCAGCGATATCATCTCTCATTTCCGTTCGGCTCCGATTTTTAAGACACGGAGTCGTGAACGTACTCTTACGTCAGTCTGAGCAGGCACCCTCCCCACTGATCGAGTGCTGTCCCACCGCACTTATTCCAGATTCACTCCCGACTCATGTCATTCCCTTGGTTTCACTGTTGACAACACGCAACTACTTCGACAACCAGCGCTACAGATAACAAAACTGGAGAACGTTACTGTTTTTACAAAGTTACCTCTTCAGTCTTATGTTCAATCAGGATGACAAAAACAGTCACAATAGTTGTCCAGTGAATCTCGAGATGTGTCTGTAATGACCATGGGAGGTGGTGAACGCAGAAAGGCTGACGCATTAATAGGTCCTTCGAGCATTTTCTGAAGAAGTGCAGGATAAAATAAAACAAAACACACACACACACAACAAAGACATCGTTTACCTGCTGCCTCAACTTCTCATTTTTAATTATGAGAGCCAGTATCATTGATTGAAAGTTAACAGAATACAAACTTTATACCACCGATCATATCTGATGAGCGTTTGAGGGAGACATGTGTAGGGAAGATGAACAATTTTCTCATAGCTTGTTCCTGCTATATGATCGACTGATTGATTTATTTGCTTTTTTACGGCTTATCGACCTTTTGATTCTTTTTTTTTTTTAAACCAGAAAATATTTTTTTTAGATTATAAAAATTTTGGGGAGATAATGATTTACTCATACAAGTACTATGTAACCCATAGCTGCAGGTAGAAAAGGTGGATTCAAAACTTTTTTTTCCAATGATATTTGTGCGTAACTGAATATAACGAACCCGGCTCTCTGATTTCCAAGAGGTTACCTATGTAGGTACTGACGTTGTCGTAGCGTGTCCAACGTAAATATTATTTTTTACCGTTAGAGATACAATCTCCCACAATAATGAACACTACAATATTTATCTTGTAATAAACAACACCCTGATGATGACATTGTGCTATGTCGAAAGTGCTCGGAATAAAAGAAATATATATCAACACGGCGATTTTCTCTCGTCCTTCAATAACGACACCAAAAAGCTTATCCGTGAATATGAATGGATCCAATTGAAAATATGTAGACAGAACATGTCTAAATTATATATATATATATATATATATATATATATATAATATATATAAAATGCGGACTAATCTGTAATTAGCATATATATATATATACACACACACACACACTAATTACAGAGTAGTTCGCATTGTTTATTAATTAATATTTTTTGAAAATAATTATGTAAAATCTTTAACAAGTCTCTTGATATTTAGCTTGAAGGCAATATTCAAGATAATATTAATAAAATACTAATATTTACATGAATAATGCTATACTTTTATGAAAATTCTAATCTTATGGAATTCTGATTATTTTTTATAGAGACCACATATGCCGACATTTTAATTACGAATCCTTATAGTTACCTGTAAAAGGTGTAGCTCAGTGTATTTTCTTATAAATCTCCAATAAAAAAAGAAAGAAATAAAACATTTATATAGATATTTAGACTCACTCGTTCGTGTAGTTATAATATTCACCTAATCCTTGTGTGTTCTTGCGCATAGTCAAGTCATTCGCGCCTTTTAGGTAGGGAAACAGAAAGGGAGACAACTGCAAGTCGAATCTTTATTAAGGTTTTGTGCTAATAAATTTTGTGCTTCACTTATAGAGTGGAATACAAATAAAAAAAAAACTGAATGCAAAAAAAAAAAATGGTATTTTTCTTCAACCGTTTTACTGCAAATTATATTACAGTAGTGGCGAGATGTGATCGGGTGGAGGAGTGTTTTGAATGGGGGGGAAAAAAAAGAAACATTACTTTTTTTCCATTCATAACACTCCTCCACCTGAAAGATCCGAGTGAGCTGAGTAGTAAAATATACAGAGAGAGAGGAGTTGTATGACGGCCTTTGTACAGAGAGAGATGCCATAAACATTAACGCGAGGTGAAAATGACAAAAAAATGGTTGTAGGAGGAGTAGTGGGCAATGAAAAAAAATGTGGGTGGAAACAAAATCGTATGTAGGCAGAAGACATTGGAAAATGAAGCAAACATACAAACACGCATGCGCACACTCACAAACACTTATTCCTTATACGTTAGTATGCTTAGCGTGGCACTTTAGACATAAAAGCTGTTGTTTTATTTTATTTTAAATCATATCCACACTTGCCCTATTTTGACTGACGACATTGTTGTATACAAAAAGGACACACGTTAACGATTGGGACAGATGTATAACCCTGAAATTGTAGGAAGCAAGAACTCCATGGCACGTCGAGAATCGAGAGCATTGCGTACGGTTCGACACACGATTTTTGAAATCCCAAGGGAAATTCCCTGATTTATTTCTAGCGGATAAAATCAGCAAACCTTCTTTTGTCAGATCCGACACAATTGCCTGGCAGAGAGAGAGAGAGAGAGAGAGAGAGGAGATTGATGCGGGATTTGACGATATAAAGTAAATAAACGCGATAGAAGACACACAGCAAGATGATACGTTCTCTGACAGAAAAATCAAGAAAGAATGCTCAAAGAAGATTGGCATTCCGCTAAAATATTCCTTTAATGGAATTTCCTATCGATGATTGTCGAACATATATTCAAGAATGGTAATGCGTAAGCGAAATGGAAAAAAAAATGTTGCTTCTAAGCCAACGCCATCAAACTTTTCAATTGCTGAATTTCTTGTATAAGGGATTCTTATAAGTGGAGAGGTATCTCACTTTTTGTTGCAACAATGATTATTATTATTATTATTCACTATGAGGTACATTTTGCAAGAAATCCTATCAATAAATTTTCTTCAGTTTTCATGCTTAAATTTGAAAACAGAAAATTAAAAATAAAGAAAAGTGTCCTTGGATATTTAATCACTGCAGATTGTCGATTCCATATTTATAGAGAAAACCTTTTTTAAATAAAAAAGGTATTTCCAGACATCAAGGTCTTCCCAATTCTCATTCAAACCTTTATGACTTTTGCTTTTACAGACTCATCATATAAAGAGTGTTCCAATAACTTGGACCGATTTTAAATGTGAATTAAGTTTAAGCGTCTAATGATTTTTCTGTTTTTCTTTCAGATTTGGCAGACATTTGGGCGATATTACTTTTCACACATAATTGCTATGAATTAAATAACATGATCCAATAGAGAAATAAATACATTGTCACCAATAACACTGATTTATTTACTGCTGACTTTGATCCGTTTTAATGAAACACCCTTAATATCGACGAGATACAATAATGTTTACGGTTGTGTTAAATCCCTGTTTTGCAAAGAAAATATAACACTTTTAGAGATATCTTATGCGAAGATGACCAGAGAAGACTATATCTATCGAAACGCAGGAGAATTTCTTAAGCTCTGGTTGAACATTAGATATGGAACACATAACTCTACATTGACTGATATGGCTTGAAATGGTGGAATATTCAACGAGCCTTTCACCTGTTTTGATTTGCGTTCGTTTCTCTAACCTGGCATTGAAAGACTTCTTTCATTTATATTTGTTCATAAAATAACATCCACAAACGTTGAGCTAAATCCATTGAGGTTCTCTTCAGACACGTGTAGCGGTTGTGGGTAGTAAGTGATACATGTTCAGGAAATTCTGGATAGATAACTATATATTGGAACATTAGCTTTAATGTATTTGCGCTTTTGTCTTTCTTTCTATGTGCGCAAACATATTTGCTCACTGAAGAATATTGCACGGGGTAAATTATTAAGCTTTCGCCTTTTATATATGAAGCCTGTTTAGAGATTGACATCGGTTAGAAGAGGATAACACTGACGAACGTCCAGAGAACCAGTGGCAAGGGAAAATATAACAAGCATAGAGAAAATGACGACAAAATGAAAGGAGAAAAGAATGGGGGGATATAAGCTGACTTGTTCAATTATTTAATATTACAGTCCAGTGCTCATCCATATGTGTTGATAGAATTCGGACAGTGCTGGCCAGACAAAACGGATAAGTGAAGGAAGATATTTCTTATTTACGCTTGTCTCTTTTATTTTGTCTTTACGCCTGTGGAATTACTTCTCACCAATGGAGTTTTTTTTTCTTTTTTACACGCATGGAAAATTACAGTCATACTTAAAAAACAAAAAAAAAATAAATAAAAAAAAATAACGCCAGGAATTTGGCGGGTGTAGATAGACCTCACCATTCTATCTGGCGATAGCTTTTGACTTCTAAACAAACAAAAGAAACAAATTGTTTGATGAAGCTCTAAGAAAACATTTTACATTGTTTCAGATATTTTTTTTTTCAGACTTATTTAATCCACAACCAATTGTTTTTGTTTTTTTAATACTTTCTCAAATATATATATTTGTATACGGCGGGCTTTGTGCTTTTTTATTTCAATATAAACGAGAACACGGAGGAAGCGCAGGGCCATGTATTGACATTTCGTATAAGCCATGCTTACATGAAAACAGGCAAGATTAGAAGCGCTGCGTCTAATGGAAGAATCAAGCTCTCGTTAAGCAATGTTATAGTGAGTGAATAGGGTAATAGTTAAGATTTATCAAGTGACCTTACATTAATCCCTGACAAGGTATAATAAATAAAATTATTATATTATTTTAGTTTTCGTAAGCCAATGATCTTTGTTTATTGTTAAGAGGTAGAAAGATTACTAAATGAACATCACCTTACTTTTTTTTAAACCTTTCAAATCCACATTCGCGTAATTGATGTATGCAGCAAACAATATTATTTTTCGTTTCAGTAGACATATCTAAATGATAGACTTAGAAAAATAATATTATTGAATGTATTATTATAAATATAGCAGTAGGACACTATGTCCGCTTTGTCTCATATCAATGCGTTTTGCGGGACAATTATATCCCGCAGGACGTGTTGAAAACATCTGTGGGGACACATATGCCCCAGGGAACTCGAAAGGAGT
The DNA here is from genome assembly GCA_903632075.3 of Acanthosepion pharaonis. Classification (NCBI taxonomy): domain Eukaryota; kingdom Metazoa; phylum Mollusca; class Cephalopoda; order Sepiida; family Sepiidae; genus Acanthosepion; species Acanthosepion pharaonis. The sequence continues at coordinate 259,460 of CAHIKZ030005634.1, read as the reverse complement.
TAAGTCTAGGATATTGGTTAGAAAGAAATTGAGTTTTTTTCAGTTACAGGAGGAACCAATTTCACATGGCCATCTCCACGAAAAAGATACTAAGAACGGTTCTATCTCCCATTCTCTGCTGCTATTGCTTCCTTCAGAGATGTTTGCTGACCCACTCTTCTGCAGGTAGTTGTTGCATTTTTATTCGTTTCATGGTTAAAGTCGCGTACATATAAATCATGTAAACTGATTTGCTTTCATTCGATTACATTTAAAAAAAAATGGTGTTCTTTTGAATACAATACACTTTCCATAACGGTGTCGATGAATACGTTATAAAAATTGATTTAATTGTTAAAAATTACTTATATTCTGAAGTCAACATATGCATTCCATTGAAAGCGCTTTAGCGACCAGCACGGATATAAATTGGTGTTCCGCTGGTCACTTTTGCGTAAACCCAATATATAGAGTCTGTGACATCTGCATTTGGCGCGTGCATACACACACGTATATATATATATATATATATATATATATATATATATATAGAGAGAGAGAGAGAGAGAGAGAAATAAATCGGTAAAGGAGAATGCAGGAAAAGACAGAAATATAGAAAAGACAGACACCTATCAAAACAAAATCCTAAAGTGCACAATACCTCTAAAAATTACTGTTTTTGAAATCTAGCTTCATCACTTTGTGAGCTGAAACAATAGCAATCAGCAAACAGCGCCCAGGGATTACAATCCAAATCGTAACTGTTTCATGCTAGGGAAATCGTCAGACGGAAAAAAATCCAAAGAAGCATTCTTTGGATTTTGTTGCCCGACTATCGCCATAGCGTGAAACCAAGAGATACGATTAGTTCGGAGATAGATAGATAGATAGAGAGAGAGATAGATAGATAGATAGAGAGAGAGATAGAGAGAGAGAGAGAGATAGAGAGAGAGAGAGAGAGAGAGAGAGATAGAGAGAGAGAGATGACTCCTGTCGTTTTCGACGTATGGGGATACAGCAGCTCAGGTCTTAGAACCTAACAGCAAGACTACCTAAACACATGATTTGATTATAGAAGTGAAGGTTTGTGCAGAACCTGCCACACTTTTCGGAAGAACCGAATACGGAGAACTGGTGCACATAGTGTCAGATTTTGAAGTCAAAATAGTTGTTCTTCAACTAAGGCTAAAGATCTCAGTCTGCCATAATTTTTAACTCATAATTATGGGAAGGCGGAGAGATCCAGTCCTTCTTTGAGGGTATTGGCGGATAAGTGAATTTTAACGAACTCGACTGGAAATCGAACTCGGCCCTCCGATTTTCCATTCGGAGCTGCTCAGTTATTAGTATCGAACAGCAACACACTCTGCACACATGATTTGATTATAGAAGTAAAAATATAGTTTTAATCTATATTCATGGGTAAAAATGGTCAATAACAGAGAGAGAGCATATGTGAATATAAAAGTAGGCATTGAGTTTAGCAGAGTGGCAACGGTGTTTTATGCGTGAATTTAATCTTCAGGCCATGTGTGACTACTTATATGTTCTAGAAAATGGCGCATTGTGGGTACCGACATCTATTGTATATCCTAACGAGGTGTGTATGTATGTATGTATGTTTGCGTACGTTAATGAATGAACGTGCGTGTATGTATGTTTTCGTAAGTATGTGTGAATTTTGGACGACAATTTTTTCTCCCACTACCATAAAAACACCGATATACGCAACCATATATAAATCCAAAATTTAAAAATTAATCAGTTTGCCCGACGATCGCAAATAGCGTGAAACCCAGGGTCACTAACTCACATCAATCTAATATATATATATATATATCACACACACACACGTAAACTCTAGCTTTCCAAATCCCGATTGTTACTAGTCTTCTGATGCCTTTTTTTAACGGATATTCTATTGTGTTTGTGCGTGTCAGAATGACTTCGGCGTGACCACTTTCAGTGTAGATTAATATTTAAGTTTTGTGAATGATAATAATAATAATACAAACAATGAGAGATGATACTATTGCAGGGTTTACTTTCTCTCGCTCGATTGCGCATCTCAAGTTGTGTTAGGTGCAAGGGCAGCACACCGAGAAAGGTAAAGAAATGTGCAGCCCAGAAATAAAATAATCATAAACAGTCCACGCACAATGAAATAACGTTTTCAATAAACCATATGTTATCTCTGTTTTAAGGAAACAAAAGCAGCCTTTTTTCTCCCCCATTACCACCGTGCTTTTTTTCTCTTTCTCGATACCCAAAAGAAAGATGATATTTCTGAGAGAGAGAGAGAGAGAGAGTCAAGAATCAAAGATAAGAGGGGTTGAGAATAATGCGCAAGGATAAAGAAAGAAAAAAACGAAAAGAAAAAAAAGAACAAAACAGCAAACAAAATAAAACAAAAAAGCAAACTATGTGGAAAAGAGGACGGGGGTATCGGGGAGGAAGATCTGTTTACTGGAGTTAGGGTTCAATATGCAGTTATTAATGCTTCATTATATTTCTTTGTCTGCCTACCAGAGACGGACAAAACGAAAATTTATCTGGTTGAGATCAGTTTACTTGTGCTGCCCAGTATGAGTACGACGCTCTCCTCTTCCCCTTCCGTCACTCCCACCCCCCTCCGTATGTGTTTGTGTTGCGAGGAGATGCATTTATGGTGACCAGGCGAATATTTACATCCTCCTACGCTTTAAGTACTCACGATAGGTAAGGAGCATCGCGAGCATCAGTAGTGTTTGGTTGAAATTGTTGTACGGCAAAGAAGAAGAAAAAAATTGTTCAAGAAAATCAGTAAGGGGAATGAGATAGGAATAAAAATGAATGTAAAGAGAAAATAGATAGATAGATAGATAGATAGAAGGAGAGATAAACAGAGAGTGTGAGAAAAGACGCTGACAGCGTGCAGACGAAACAGTCATGAGAATGAGGGTTAAAATTAAATGAGGGGGGAGGAAGAGAAAGCAAACGAGAGAGCCTGTCAAGAAGTGGAGAGCAAGAGAGCTATGAGGGCAGAGAGGAAACGAAACGAGAAAGAGAGCTGAAAGACGCAGCCAGCAAGTATATATGAAAGATATGATATTAGTGATCAGTATGGATATTTCGACAAGGATATAAATCCAGGGAGAGCTCTATGTCAAAGACAGAGCAATAATTATTATTATAAAAGGCACAAACACTAAAATTTCATGAGATTATATTTATTTCATTAGGGTCGTAAAAACGATCCCAATTCATCAGACCTTCAAATCCAAAAGGAAACCCTAATGAAATAAACAACTTCATGAAATTTTAGTGTTCGTGCCTTTTATAATAATAATAATAATAAAAATTATATATATATATATATATATATATAACACAGAGTGAAATACACGGAAAATGAACGCGAAAAAGTGAAAGAACTCGGAGAGGGGAGCGAGAGGGATGATATAAAGAAAGAAAAAAAGGAGACTCTAGCAAGACAAACGAAAACGGAAATTAAGGTCTACTACAGCGGGTAAATGAAACAGTCTACAAATCAATGTAAAATCGAAATAAGATGACGTCAAATGGAAAGCAATGAAAGAGAAATAGGACGTGTGAAAAGGCGAATAGAGAAAACGACATGCAGAACGTTGAGAAGAGTTCTAATTGGTGAAGAGAAAAAAAAATAACAGATGATAAAGAGACATTGGACACTGTCTAATGACAAACGCCAAAGTCGTTGTCTTAACCATCAGACGCGTTCGTTAGTTTACTGATAGACAAGACAGCTGCGAACAAACTGCACCTTCCTTTTCGTCTCATTTGACTTCACTCATTAGAAGCTAAAATCTATTTTATTAAAATCAATTCTCTGGAGTGTATTCATGGTTAGGTAAACTTCATTTTCCTGTTTTGTAATCGAACAAGAAACATTATCATGCGTTCGAAATATAACAAGGTAAATTTGGTTTCATACTTGAGGAGTCTAACTCTATTTATCCGCGCTAAATCTTATGCCACTTTGACTGAAGCTCTCTAGCGAAGACTTCATTATTAAGGCAATGCGCCGTCGCAGGCCGAGCATTGATCGTGCAACTTCGACCTGATAATGTTATTTTAACACCGCCCCAGGGAGCGTGTCCCCATATTAGGCCCCTTTCACCTAGGCAAAGACAGATTTACCCCCGGCGGATTTTCGGATTAAGTGCTCCCAATAAGTCGCTTGCATCTTCCCAAATTGGCCTGAGCATCGACACTTAAGCTCTCTTTGAGAACTCAATTGATAACGCAGTCATCCTAGCAGACCGAGGAGAGAAGTGGGAAGAGGGAGGCGAGCAATTGTAAAATGAAAGTAAACAAAGTTGGGACGGAGGAGACGAGAGGGCGTGAGTAGAAGCAGGAGGAATGTGTATACGTGACTTTGTGTGAGTGAGTGAGTGAGTGAGAGAGAAAAGAGAGAGAAAAAGAAATCCTATTCTGAAGCTATTACCATTCATGATGATGATGATCATCATCATCATGACGCCTCCATCTCGTTTCATGTTTATTCTATTTCTTTTCCTACTTGATTATCTGTTTTCCTTATTTTTGCTATTTGGCTTCTTACGTAAAGACAATGAAAACAAACTTTCGTCTGTCATTAAAGAAAGAGCCGGCGTGTGTATGTGGATAATTGTGCGACGAGGGAGCGAAGAAAGAAAGCAAGAAATTGCAAGTGGATACGAAACCCCAGATAAGTAATAACAGAAAAACTATCATCTTTTATACTTTGGAGACACCATTGTCATTTACCTGATACTAATAATGGACGGAGAACGATTAATATCGGAAAATTACCGAAGTAATTTCTTACAGAACGAATTGGCTTTATTTTTGAAGCGGTTCGAATTAGACAGCGTTGGGATTTGAACCTTGGTGTATTATCGATTCTGTGATAAAAGAAATGAATTTACGGAACTTCACATTAATCAATATTTCAACATAATATATAGATTTTGATAGCCGTTTTGGAGTGGAGTTTAAACTGACTTCACTTCTTACTTGGTGCCGCACACTTGTGGCTTTGGGAAGTTAATTCTTGATTCTAATGGAATATATATTCGTTCCAAGAAAATGGTTATTAGGCTGAATTATGGGTAATTTCCATTTTGGGGAACCAACTGTAATTTTTTGCAGAATAAACAAAAACAAATTATTTTTGACTCGACCTAAGAAATCTTGTAAATAATAGGTGGACATAGGGATCAACGATGCATAGCGACTGCCAGTTTCTCTCCTTAATGCGATGTTCATACACAGTGTATGAGAGAGAGAGGGTAGGGAGAAAGTATTTCATCTTATCGTTTCTAGAGTAGATCACATAGAAAGTAAAAATCTTAATATTTATTTCCGCCTCAAGTTTTCCCATAAAATAAGTTAGGTAAATGTGAAAAACGTAGAACTCTCTTGACAAGAAAACAATAAAAGGAAATAAACAAAACCATTAAAATTTGCCAAATTAATAATGATATTCAATATTTAAAAATACTATAAGTATGGATAATCCTCCTTTTCTAAGGCTTATATCACCTATCTTAGAATGAGCCGATTTCTGCTTGAGGATGTATTTGTTACTGTAACACAGAAAAAATGTAACATAGTAGCAAGATTTCTATTAGAGCATTTTAACAGTATTTTTAATGTAAAGAATAAAGCAATTTCCAGTCTAATTTGCAAATTAATAACAACGGAGTATGGGTTTGTATTAAAATGATTTAACTTTTGTATATTTTTAGTGTTTGTTTAAAAAAAATGTAAAGAAAATCATAACATTGAAAGACGAAAAGAAAAAAGTTATTAAACCGAAAACCAGAAGCCATTTTTGGTTGGACTAAGAACATTCCAGCACCTTCCCGGGGGTATTTTTATGCAGTGTTCCTTCAGGTCGTAGGCGATCACTGCTCTCCACGGGCTCCTTATCTGTAAATTGGGAAGTGGTTTCCACAATGTCCTCTCTACGGTTTTTGAATTCATCTGTGTGTCACCTAAAGTTAGGGAGCCATGTCTACGCTGTTATTTAACCCATAGTTAGGCGTTGGAGAACAGATGATTTCATACCTTTCCCAATGGCAAGTCTATGCAGCAAGCAAAGCAAGAACTTCAACTTGGCTCGCAGATTCCGCGTTCTGCACCGATTGCAATCAGTCGTTCTCATTTTTATTTGCCAATATAAAATTAATTCTCAAACAAGAAGTAGTTTCAAATAGAGCTTAAGAGACGCCTGCGGTGACCTTTAAGTGAAGCAAATTAGAAAATATTGAAAACCAATCACGAACCGATATTAAAACCACAATATTTTTTAAAGTAATAAAATATTTTGCCGTAAATATAATCGGCTATATAGGCTAGAAAAGAGATTTTTTTAATACATTATACTCAATATTAAAATAAATATAACGTCTTAAAGAATGCTGGAGTAAAGTGTAAGAGAATTTAGCGGGAAAAGTGCAGCGGGCAATTGTCAACAACAAAGAGTAGCGGCTACAAATAAATAAAATAAAACTAAAAAGGGCAACGAGAAGAAACGCTCCGACATCTTTCTTTCTCTCTCAGCAGCAGCAGCAGCTACAACTGTTGGAAGGAGACAATGGCCGATTAAGTGTGTTGAGGTTATCACGCGCCAGTCACAAGGCTGCCGAAGCACACGGCTTGTGTCGCAGCAATCTCTAATGAAGTCCAGTGGTTCTGATCCTATCTTCCCCAGCAAAACTGATTGCTTCCTTCACCTTGGCTTTGATAGGCTTCACTTTACTTCTCCCACACCCAACGAATGCCAACCCGACACTACGTTTTTTTTCGGTCTTATTTTACCTTTTTCTTTTAACCATTCCCCCGGTTCACATTTTTTTTTCAAGTCGGCTCATTCTTTTTTTTTTTTTTTTTTTTTACTCTCACACCAAAATGCAACATCGTTTGCTTTCATTTTCTTTCTTTTTTCACCTCAATTTTTGTTTCTTCTGCCGTTCCAGAATAAAAAAAAAAAAAGTCAAATGAATGTGGAAAAAAATGGAACTCTTGAAAACAAAACCAAAAAAAAAAAAAAAAAAAAAAAAAGGAAAAAAATATATAAACACAAAAAATGAAGTCAAAAACCGGAAGCCTAGGGGATGGAAGAGTTTGGGCGGAGACGGCCTTACCGAGCATCAACATTGATGATGATCAACAAAATTACTATCATCATCATTTTAAATAACAGTAAGCATTACATCATCATCATTACCATTCAAAGCATTAATAACACGAGAGTGAGCAAGGCATTGCCCTCTGTTAGCAAGAGAGTGAAAGAGTTGCGAGAGAGAGAGAGAAAACAGAGAAGAGGTGAAAAACAAAGACTGAGGAGAAGAAAGATTGTGTCTTTTGGAAGCAAGGTGTCACTTTTCTCGCCCAAATATCTGTGAGGAACCTTCCAAAAGAATTAAAAAAAACTTATTGGATTTTTTTAAAAGGTTTACTCTATTTTCCAGTTTGGCTTTACATATAAATATTTGAAGTCGTACTTAACTTTTTATCAAGAAAAATAAAGGAAAAAAAAATCTAAACGCGCTCACACACGAGCCCCCCGCCTTCCACGCTGTCTATATACAGTGAGTGCGGAAGGATACATACGGAATAACCTTGTCGAATTCTCTCTTTTAAGAATCTTCCTTTCTCCATAATTTCTATTGTAAAAATAAAACGTTCATGAGCTATAAAGCCCCCTTAAAGATCGATCTACTAAAATTGAATTCTAAGATAAATAAAATAACTGTAGTCCTGAATACTTCACCTCTTGACACATCATCTGATCTTATTAAATTGCATTCTGGCTTTATTTACGCTTGTTTGCATATTTATTTATTTTTGTGGTTTGGAATTGCTATCTGCAACTGAAAAAAGTGGCGATAGATTTTTTGAAATGTTCGAAATAGTAAATTATATTTTTTAACACGACCAATATAAAAGGTCTATAAAAGCTTCAGTGGCATTTTATTTGGGGTTGTTGATGGCAAGAATAAATCTTTTCGATAAGCCGCTATTAAAAGATGCCGCAGTAAGCAGCGATGATCAGGGCGAATAAAATCTTTATCTTAACGGTTAAGTGAATGCTAAAATGTCACATTTGTAGCAAGGCTGTGATCAGAGTCGCTGAAAGGAAAATTAATGGTTCAACTGCTTTATGTGCAATTGAATTAACATTCATTTCATTACTGGAAGACAGCGGCGCACGAGTCTTCGCCTGCAGCAGACAGGAACTAGTTTACATAAATTATGTGGCTGCCACAGCGTCACAGAGTGACGGACTAACTTACATCGCGGAGCGAATTCGGTGCTGCGGGCAAATAAGCCAAAAGACGTTCACACAAGGCAAGACGTATTTGCGGGTAGATACGTTAGATCACCTTCTTCTATGTGAAATGCCTCTTCAGAACGTTGGTGATCATGGCTCTCCATAATTTCCTGTCTTTTGTAACTCTTAGCAAATATTGTTTTTTTGCTATCTCTTATAAACCCTGTTCTCTCAACCATCTACACAAGCTCGTTAGGCAGGGGTTATGCACTGTTTTCCTCTGTCCCTCTTGCCATCAATATGTCCTATGTGTGTCAAGTTTTCCAAGCCATCTTTTCTCAGAAAAATAATAATGAAGCAGTTAAGTTTTTCAGTGAAAAATAAACAAGCAAACAAGACCGCTATGGCGGTTCGGTCAGTTGATATTCGTTCGTAGCTTTGATCGATTTTGCATTTTACAAATATCATATTAATATTAAAATGTCTATACAAAAAGATTTTTGTATTCAAAATACGCACATTTTTTTTTTTAAATAAAAAGATCCTATTCTGGTTGAAAAGTATTTTTATTGATATCACAAATATAGATGATTATTTAAATCATGGTATTCAGATAAGATTTTAAACAAATATATCATTCATTTTCATTCATATATATATATATATATATATATATATATATATATATATATATATAAAATAAATTAATTCCGACAATTATTTTTCATATATTTTCTGTTTATACGTTATTTTTATAGATGTAATTAATTTAAGTAACGGTCTGTTAAACAGTATGAATTACATTTACCGGCCTGAATGTTCGAGAAATTTCGTAGAAAATGTGCTTCTCCGACTGGAATCGAACTGCTAACCCTTAAATATATATATATATATATATATATATGTATGTGTGTGTGGTCATAGAGCAAAAGTCGGTTAGTCGAGAGGGGAAAAATTAAAAATAACTATGGTTGCCGTCTATATTTCTGAGATGAGGTATCATGTACACTATTTACATTCTTCAGACTATCATCCTCATCTTTGTTGCCATATTATCACAACGTTTCGGTTTCAAGGACACATGGTACAGTGGATAAAGGCGTTAGTTAGATCTAGTGACAGGACCCAAAGAGTGTGAGTTCAATACCTGGTTAAGGTGGTGGAGAACTTGAAGAGGGGATGTAACAGGAGATAACTGATAACTGACATCCATTAGACATGGCACGTGGAACTAGAACAGTCTCTCGCAGCGAGCGAAATAAAGGGTTCAGTTCGACATTCCAACCACCTGATGAAGTCCGGGGCGTACAACGGCCGAAATGATGTGATAAATATGGTAACAAAGATGAGGATGATAGTCCGAACAATGTAAATAGTGAAGTATGGTTGTATTTCAATCTCATTGGAACCCGGTGTTTATGTGTAAGTTTTAGTCTTTTCTCATCACTACCTACAGATTTAACATTATTTCAATATCATCTGAGTTATTTGCCTAAACAGAAAACGCAACATTTCTGGTGATAAGCACAAGAATTTGAGAATTTAGCCCTAAATTTTGAAAAATCTGTTTAAACCTAAAAATTGTTTTAGAAATTTAGCCTTTCTAACCAAGAGAAAAGTTTTTTTCCGTGATCAGGAATTCAAAGGCAAACATTACTGAGGTAATAGCTTTAATACGAATAAAATTATTTTTGTGGCTGTGTTTTCCTACAGGAAAGCACTGTATATGATTTTCTAATAATAATCCCCTACAAATACGGAAAACGGAATTAAGACGAACATTATTTACAGAATAGTGATAAGTATAATGTAGCTGTGTTTTACTACAAAAAGGCACTAGACAGGATCCAATGATATAAAACGTAACGTGAATCTATAAATGTATATATAACACCTTTTCTAGAACGCATATATATTACACATTGACCCTAAGTAGAATGTGCAGATCATAGACAGACGTACCGATCTATATGTAAATAATCCAGTCATTTAAGGATCCTATGATAGTTTTACTATAAACATTCAGAGCTAATGAGTAAAAAAAGAAAAATTCAGTGTTTCCCTTTTTGATCTTCGTTAAAAGACTTCTTAGATTTTTAATTTTGTATACTTGTTTGATTTGGTATCTCCAATTTGTAATTAGCATGTTGAGCTGTCCATTTTGCTAACAACCATACATTCTGTCTTCTTGTAATTAATGTTTATTCTTTTCTTTTTTTTTTTCCTTTACTACTCTCTGTAGGAGTTCTTATCGATTTTAGTATAGTTGACTCTCCTTGGCAAAGTCGGTATTGAAAAACTTCTCCCATAATCTTTAGACTGGAATCGCCTGGATACATAGGTCATGATGAGTATTTCGCCTGTGAATCTAGTGTTTCTATCATGGAATGATCTGAATGGAGTTATGAGAGACTTTTTTTTTTCTGCTATCGTTTCACAAAGAGATTTTCTTCTTACGAATTATGCATCTGACAAAGTCAGAGGGATGAGTCTGTCGAAACGTTAGCATAATAAAAGAACAAAAAACAGAAGCCAAATTGTCCAAAGAAAATTTGAAATTTCTTCATGGGGGGAAAGCTGAATATGGAGGGAAGCTGAATATGGGGGTTGGGGAAAGCTGAATTATGGGGGTGGGGAAGCTGAATTATGGGGGGTGGGGGAAGCTGAATGTAAAGTGGGTGCGAACAACTGAATGTAAGAAGGTGCTAAAAACAATGCATAGGGGGGGGACCATGAGATTTTTTAACATCGAATCAAATAATTAATTAGCAGCTTATGTGAGAAAATAATAAAAAAAAAAACAGAATACATTACAAAAGAATATTTTGAGAAATTTAATTTGCAAATATATCTTCGAAATATTTTCCCTTGCGTAAAATGACACCCAGAGTTATGAAATCTAACTGCACATCTGACACTAAGTTTATGCCACAGCTACTGAGTAACAAAAATCACCATTAACGAATGAATTCGTTTACAAGACAAACTTGCTAACTCACACGCTACGATATGTGCCCGTAAATACTGCTATTCAATTAACTTTAGTTAACTTTGATAGAAAGTCCCCTCAAAATACTAACAAATTGGTCTGCAAGAGGAATTTGGAATCAATGACGATAGTAAGCGCCCAACATCTCTCTGTTAAATACATATGTGTGTGTGTGTGTGTGTGTGTGTGTCACTCCATTATTTCTTATTCCAAAATATAACTTCAACTACAACATAAAACATACATATTACCGCCTCTTAGTAATTGTCTACACAGAACATGGATATGAACAAAAGCTGAGTATCATCTACCATTTATTCAAATGTGAAAGCAGAATAAATTTTTTTTATTACTTTAAAGCCCCTAAGAAAATTAAATTTCGGCATTAAATAACCCATAAATTGATATATCGTTAAACAAAACAATCTTATTACTAGAGACGTTAATTTTAGAGGGTACACGTGTTCGCTTTGCTATCAAAGTCGAACACGTATAACTTCTAAAAATAACGTCAATAGGAATAAGACCATTATATATATATCTTAAAATAAACGTTATATTTAGTGGGTACACCCATTTCAGTAGACATCTCTGTTTTTGATTTAACTGAAATTAACGACTACCAAGATAAAGATGTTTAAATATGGTAAAAAAGGGAAATACATGTTCATTTCTTTCGAGAGGTATATTGTATTTAGTAAGACATTCGATCATAAGGTAGGTAGATAATTTCACTGTTTAGAAAAAAGTCAAAGTAAAAAAAGAAAAACAAGGACGTCAACTCAAAAATTTGTAACCCTTAAGTTTATAGTAATGAAAAAAAAAAAAATTAAATGATATAAAAGCTAATATAAATGTATGTTTTAGACGTGAATGTACGACGTATAGCCTCAAAATGAGGCTGCAAGGAACACGGGAGAAAAGAAAGGAGCCGAATTTTAAAAGAATATTTTCTTAAAATCGTAGATCAGAGAGCGGTTTGTATCGACAATGTAAAAGTTGATGGCAGTGGCTAAGTTAAAAACGCTAGCAAAAGTAACGTCTGCTTGTAGGCTTAGGAAGGTTTATAAATGTCGGAACGCCGCTAATCTAACTTATTTATTGAGCAGACTGATAAAGATTGATTGGTGGATCGAATCAGATTGAGACATATTAATGTGGCCACCCCACTCTCCCTGAGATACACACACACATTATATATATATATATATATATATATATATACACACACACATACTAAAGCGTGTATATCTTAGGGTGTATGATAGTACATGACTGAAAAGGTGTTGCATATAAGCAAAAATCGGAGAATGAAGCGAAGGAAATCCTTTTATTAGGAAATACGCGTGTGTCCGTACATATGCCAGCGTATCGGTGTGTACAATTGCAAACATTTAAGAACGGAAGATGTTTGGGGTCCATCTTGAATGGAAAGAAAAAGAGAGACTGAAGAAAATAAAGGAGTGTGCAGAGTGGTGAGCTGTGTGGTGGTGGAGTCTGGTTGAGGTTGGGAGGTAGTGAAAGGCAATAGAATACTACTCCGTTTGTACGCCTTGGTGTTCGATGGCGTGTCCATCTCAGCCCGGTCTGCGCCAGTAATTACAAGCGGACCACTAAGCCAAGATTGCGGAGATTAGTGGCCCACTATCTAAGATATGCTTGTGGCAACAACTCTACTGCCAGTTATACAGTGGGAGGGGAGCGACTAATCGAAACTGTAGTTTATATTTCAGACTTGGCGGCACGGACTCAATATTTTCTGCTCTTTCCGACGCCACTGTTATCCCCGTGTTCAGTCTGCGCTGACATCCGCCCGACACCCACCGCCATTTCTCAGCCTCGATCCGACATGAAGATTCTTCTGCTTCGTCGTCGCCGACACGACTTCATTGTCTTTGTTCGCCAAGTCTTCGAATGTTCAAGATTCAAGAAAAGTGTTTCTAACATTCTTATGACCAACGTTTATCCTGTGGCGAAATAAGTTTTTACTCAACCTTTTACTATCATTTACTTTTCATTGTGTAATCTATGCCTTCACCTGAGGTTATTGGCTTCACGTAGTTTCATTTTGGGTGGTTGCAGTCGAGACGAAGGCGGCGGGTCGGAGGAGAACTATGGCAATGATAATGGTGCCCTGCCAGATTTTCTGCACAATTTCAATGGCTTGAGCCGAAAAATTAGTGTTTCGACTGTTGTTGCCAAGAAGTCATTTTGAATTAAAATTCAAATGCCGAGATCTTACGATGGAAGTTAAGAGCTTTTAAGAATCGGTCTATAGCCACAAATCTGATTTACTAATACCGGAATATATTATTATTTCAGAAAATCAGACTTTAAGTGGAAAATTACATAAACTATAAATATAAAACAGAATTGATTAGCTGATCTTATAATCTAATAGATCATCGATAAGCCATTGATTTTTTTGGGGGGGGATATGTCTTATCGAAAAATGTTATTCGGCGGTGCCCATTTCTTCTCTAAGTAATATGGAAGTGGGGCAGAGTCGTCAGAGAGGTTGCTTTCTGACCAAGAGATCCAGGTTCAAATCTCAACATTTTCAGGGAGGAAATATCTTGATGTTATGGGCCTGCGTATGGCACTGTTAGAAAACCATATCACAGTTGATCCAAGCCCTGTGAGTGAATTTGGGTAGACAAAATTGTTTGAAAGCCGTCGATGGATGTGCTAGCACGAAATCACAAGTCATCGTGACTGAGGATTTGAATGATAAGCAGACCAGATTATGCGCTCTCTACCAGAAACTGTAACTAAGGTCCGCTGAGCATAGTTGCCTTATAAATTAGGCGTTCTGAAGGTGTTAAACAAACACAGATGTGCAACTTTTTAATACGTCGCAAGTAGTACTTGGTAAGAACCTATATGTAGCAGGAAAGAATTCTCAACTTGGAGTCTCTTATTTCGGATACCATCAGAGATGGCCGTAATTAATACTTTACAGAATTTCTAGAATGATGAGTTATTATTATATACAGAATTTCTATAATAATAACGCATCATTCTAGAAATTCAAATGGGAATTATTTTAACTGAATCGGAAGTGAGAATTGATCGATTTATTATTTTTTTTTGTTTTATAGCTTAACCTTTTTGTAGGTTATTTAAAGCCAGAAAATATTTTCAGAATATAAGAAGCTTTAAAGATAATGATTTTTACTGATACAACTACTAATTAACCTATAGCTGGGGGTGAGGAGGTGGATTCATACCTATCCCAAGGGTATTTACACGTACGTGAATATAAAGAACTCAACTGAAATTGGAACTCAACTCTCCGGTTTATATATATATATATATATATATATATATATATATATATATATATATATATATTATATTGGGAAATACAATGTATGGCACAGTGAGCTCAGAGACTGCAAGGAACAAATCTCCTTTCTGGTTAAGCACTCATTGTAATAGAAAAAGATATGCAGGTGATGGAGGAGTTGAGTAGAATGCGCGGTTGGACACGAATTAGTTTCGCAAAAAGGTAAACCGGTGCATAGCAAAGGTGTATAGTTTAGAATCGAGAGGAGAAAATCTTTGGTTTATTTGTGTGTGTGTGTGCCTGCGCGTTCACGCGCGTGCGCGCGCACACACACAAGCACACAATTAGATGGGGTCGTGAAGGAAAACCAAATTCGATAGATTATAGCGTTTATTTTGATTTGCCAGTTTCTTATATCTTCAAGATCTTGGATTAGTAGTTAGGGCTGAAGGCGGCTGGGAATACGTACGAACGAAAAGAGAGAGTGAGAAGAGGATATATTAAAAAAAAAAAAAGACGAAAAAACGAAGACGTAAAGACAGAATAATGCAATAATAACTACAATGAAATAAATAAATAAAGGACTATCCCCCGCCCCCCAAAAGGAGAAAATGACTGAGATAAAGAAAAAAAAAAAAAAGATAACAAAAAAAAAAAAAAAAACAAAAGGCGATCACCCCACACCAAATAAAAATGATGATGAAAAAAAAAAGAAAGAAATTGAAAAATAAATACGAGAGAACAAAAGAAGACAGAGACGAACGAGAAAATGAAGATAATGGTTCATAAAGAAAAAAGAAAGAAAAACAAGATAAATAGAAGGAAAAAGCGTCGGTTATTAAGAGGAAGAAAAGAAAAGAAAAGAAAAAAGAAGTGACTGGAGGCGGCTTAAATGTTGGCAGTGGAGTGAGTGAATAAAAAAAATACAAACAAAAACAAACAAAAAATACAAAAAAAAAAAAAAAAAAAAAAAAAAAAAAAAACCAACAAAAAACGATAACCAGTATATCAGGAGGAGAAAAAGCAAGAGGAGAGTTTGGCTCTCTCCAAGAAATTCAGATAACTTCTCTCCTCCTCTTGTTGCCCTTTCTATGTGTGTGCGTCTTCCTCAGTTCTAGTTGTGCAGTGCCATAATTAGACTGGCGACCCTAGGCGAGATTAGGTGATACGATACGTCACTGGAAATTGAAACAAAAGACATCTTGCAGTTATTAAGTCTGCCATCTATGTCTTACACCTCGGCCGCCTACAGGAAAGGTTCACAGAGCCGCTTAGATTGGAAGGGAGTAGAACTTAACAAAAATAAAATAAAAATTGAAAAAGATTGGTAAGGAGAGGGGAAAAAAATGAAATATCAATAATATGGCTGACAATTTAATCTCATTCTCAATCTCATTCTGCACATTCGCATAGACACGTGTGTGTGTGATAAAAAAAAAGACGAAATTACTATGACCGTTTGCTTACACCGAAAAGAAGAAAAAAGGAAACACTGAACCTAAATATAGGCATTTACGGCAGTCACCCGATGTGCGTCTATCAAAACACATTTGAACCAATGTAAGTCATAATAATATCAAAAGCCATTGATAGTAAAAATGGATTCCGGTCGATTCCCACCTGCCGAATATTCTGAGTCGAAATTATCTTTCAAACCCATTTTAACGAGTTCATGCCTCACTGAATGTTCCTTGTGACAAATGTGTGTTCATGGCTGAAGAAGTTTTACTCTACGTACAAACGAGTGGGGAAATATATATGTTCTGTGTTCATGGACATCGTTTATTTACGATAAAACAAGACACATCTGAGCGGTCACCCTTCTCAGTACTCATCGGATTCGATATTGCTTAACTTGGACGAAAAAAAAAAAACAAAAAAACCAAAAAAAACCAAAGAAAACAGCGCTTATATGTATTGTGTTAGAGTGATTCAGTTCTAAAACGTAACATTTTGGCTCTCAAATAGAGGGTGGAATCCATTATATGGTCTTCTTCATTAAGATTCTCGAATGCACAGGCCAGTAGACGTAATTTATACAGTTTATTCAACACGTATATCCACTAAATGTAACGGTTTAAGTTAATATTATATATATATATATATATTCGGCTCTCATTTTTGAAACATGAGAACTCTTATGTAGCAAAGGAATCATTTTTTTAAAATAATTATAATTTAAGCTCTACTTCTATAAATAAAAACAAAAATACTAAAGAACTCTGGATTATTTACCTAACGTGCTTTTTCCTATTTTTCTACATATCTCTCTCTCTCTCATATATTATATATATATATATATATATATATATATATATATATCTGACATTATTAGAAACATCTCGCTATTAGAGAGGGTCCTATATATCAAACAGTTCTCTCCTTCACATGAACACCAGACAAAACACCCTTGTAAGAATAAAAAATATGGATATTTTTCTATATTCCTTAACTCCTACAAAACTGGGAAAAATGCTAGAAAAACTTAAAAATTAATTCAATCTTCCTTGCCGGCCCTATTCAATGAAAGATGTTTGAAAGAAAGGTTGTTGCCATTATATATATATATATATATATATATATATATATATATATATATATATATGATGGGGTGGTAACTAAGAGAAAGAAAACCGAATATCAAAACCATGGAGAAGGCAACAGAAAACCATTCCGCTATCTATCGCAAGAATGTATGGCAATTCACAGATAAAGAAAAAGATTCTATAGCGAATCATGATCGCTTACGGCATGAAGAAATATGGGATTTAATAGAAAGTTTAGGCAGCAAAAATTCGTTCAAATAAAATTTGTTAAATTTAACCGACAAGATTTCTTTATAATTCTAAGTATTTGTTTAACATTTTTTTTTCAATTTATGAAGATTGTGACACGTTCGGAACAAATCTTTGGAGAAACAGTACAAAGTTAATGGTAGAAAGTACTTGAACCACAACATGCATATTGAAGAGTTTATCGACAGTTTTGATTTGGATGTAAAAAGAAAACTTGTTCGTATATTAAGAAAATTTGAATGTGGCGTGCGAAGTGGACGTAGTTGCACATTCCGCCTCTAGCCTCGTTTATTCACAGATGATAAAAATCAAAATAAAAGAAAACAAAAATGGCTTGGATGTGCGCCACGATTTGAAGAGAAATTTCTAAATAACTCCGTTTCTTTCCAAAATTGTGACTGAGGATGAGTCTAGATAGATAGATAAATAGATCGGTGTGTGTTGATGCAAATTTTTTTTTAGATATTTAAAAAAATACCTTATTAATAACATCAATATTTAATTAAAATATTTAACTGGTTTACTATCAATCTACGATACATTTCAATTAATCTGTGAACGCCACCACTCCGATTTCAATTCAATTAATATATTTCGATATATTCAACTTGTAGGAGCCTCTAATTAGAGAAGAGTTAAATGGAAAGAAACATGATAAGTTTGGAAATGATATCACACATAGAAAAACTTCCCATTCCAACTTCATGATAGTTTACTGCGCCGCCTTTGTAAAATAAGGACGAGATTGTCATATAACAAAATCATCAACCAACTTTGTTCAGAATTTTTTGTTCCATTGAGTTATTCAAACGAACCAATTGTTCATAGATCCATTTCGTAGTAATAGTTTGTCCCGGTTCCCGATTCCAGTAATTTTACAATTGGTTTTCCTATGAATAATATTTTTTTATTCTATTGGGTTATTCAAACGAGCCTATTGCTCACTGAACCATTTCGTAGTCCAGATCCCAGTAATTTGCAACGGAGGTTTTCCCATGAATAATATTTTCCACATGTACACACAATCCCAAACCACCCACTAGAAGATTCCTTTTTAGCTTGAGATAATGAAAGAGTATGTTGTCCATTTAAATTAATATCGAAATTTAAATGTCTTATTTTTACTGAAACCGAACGAACATTTTGTCCAACTCAATATATTCTGCCCTTTCTATAGCTGAGCACTGTCGTGCCAAAAGTCGGTTGAAACTGTCACAACTAATATACTGCACGAAGTGTGTTTTCAACTAAATTATTTAAACTTTGTGTATTTTAAGTGAAATTGGGACATTTGATACGGATTGAAACAATACACTTGCTTCTTAATAGATTTTCTGGCTGAATGTGGGACAAGGACTGGATGGCGGAAGTTTTGCTGGTGCCATCTTCCTTTTTGCTATGTTTGCCAAGCGAACAATTTGAGTGTAATTAATTTTGCTCTCGCGTACGGCTTTCTTTCTCGATGTGATGAAGATGATCTTTGGCCAACGCCGAATTAACTTTGGCCCACTGACTGAACGGGCTTTCAAACACATTAACGTTGATTGATCATAATCAATTTCAGTTTATTCCGTTCTGCTAGATTCTTTTAAAGACTGGCAAGGTCACATGGTATCAAGAAAGGTTTGCAAACGAGAAATATTCTCCACCTTTCACCAGATGATCATCCTGCTGAAGTGAGATCTATAAAAGCGCGGGGAGTGCGAAGTGAGAAAAGTCTTATTAGTTGAAAAGTCAAAAATACTCTTAAACAACTACACAATGCAAATTTATCGGTTAAACAACTGGATTTCACGTCTTAGCAAAGATATATCGAGTTATGACGATGCATTACACAACGCCAATAAATTTGAACATAATTTATTATAAGAGAATATGCTATTACTAAGTATTGAGACCAGTTTGCTAATGCATTGATTTTTCTTTTGCTTCGTGTTAACTCTGGATATTTTCAATTTTATAATATAAAACCAGAATTCTTTCTTTAGAGGAGGAGAAGTTCAGGTTTGAATTGCTGGGTATTAAATGAAACTATAATCTGTGAAATAACATGCGACAAGTATGAATAATTATATAATTCACATATAAGAATCTAACCGTATATATTCATATACAGTTCCAATATGATACTGGGTGTAACAGCAAAATTGTTCAATTGTTAGATTAAACTTTGAACTGTTGTATCTTAGAAAAGATTAAAGATATCTTACTGGAATTCTCCGAGTTTTTTATAACACTATTGGGCTCTACTTTGAACAATAACAATGTATTTAGCTCTAAGTTGAAATGATGATCCCTCTTGCTATTGTGACATCCTGATCTAGTTTTCCTCTCTACTGCGCCCTCTTTTTTTAACTTATTCACCGTTCTCTTGGTGGTTGTTGAATGGACTTTGAAGATGGAAGCCAGAGTATGAATACTGGTACAATTACTGATGGCCTGAATGATCTTTTTCCTCCCACCATTGCTCAGTTGGGAAGATATAGTGGAGCTGACACAAAACGATTTTAACATGTTCTCTTTCTAGCTGAATAACTCAATGGGTTTTTCAGTGATTGTTACGAAAAACGGTGTCAAGATGGCTAAATGACTTATCTGAAAACCAGGAAAAAAACTCAATTAGTTTAGTGGTTTTTCAGATATTAAACATTTTGTAGGATGTATAAATATCTCATGCTGTTACACGATTTGGACAATGTTGCTGTTACAACCGATAGGTAAGAAAAGTTCAGAATAATAAAAGAAAACTAGAGCTACTCTAGTTTCAGCCTCGAATTGAAGGATCGTCAGGCCAGGTTCAATTTTAGTCTTACTTACTTCGTGGTCAGTCTGTTAAGTTCCATATGTGTACACGGTTGGGCAATTATGATTCTTTTGATTTATGACTGGCAGAAGTTTTCCTGTTTGTTCCTGCGGGTGACTGCTTGTCAACCAAGGCTTTGGGACCCACTGTTCTGCTATTCAACCCAATCTTCAAGATCTTACAAAACCGGTTTTGTAGTTCTTGAAGATTGAGAGCTGCTTTTTTAGAGCTCTCATGAAATAAAAATTATTACCTATGAGATTTTAAGTGTTTGGTATTTTTTAATTAATAATATTTTTGCTCTGTCTTTTGACAGAGCTCTCCCTCCTGGAAATTCCATACGGATTACCATATTGTATCATTACAATATACATATATATATATATATATATATATATATATATAAAATGTAGGTTGCAGTCGCTTACGTGCAGTAAGAAAAGAATAAGTAGCTTTGAAATGTAAGTCGCCATCCATTTACTCAAGCTCATCAAACATGTTACGCGCTATTTTTCTCTGTCCCTCTGTCCTATAAGTATCAAATTTTCCAAGCCTTCCTTCCTCATTACAAAAATTTAAACTGACTTTTTCCTGATGTTAAGTATAAGTTTCCTTTTTGTTTCCATTTTCTCCCAAACCACGTCGTTGCTCACATGTCCGGTCCAAAATTTCACTGACTGATTGTTCTTCACGACAATGGTTAAATATATGTAGTTTACCTTGAAGCTGAGAATTCACATACTCGGTCAGGCAGTGAAGTCCATCTATTCTGTTTTAACGAAACGAGCGGAAGCCGCATGACACGGATTAAATAACTGACACAGGTTATCTCCCCTTAATTTTGGGAATGACATCGAACTCTAGGAACAGCTGAAGGTGCCAAATGATGTAATAAGTAAAGCGTTAAAAAGTAATAAGTGAGTTTAACAATTAGGACAAGGACACTAGTTTTAATAAATTTCGGTGTTGCACTTCCTGTCCTCTATTAAAACTCTTTCCAAATATTTAAACTGTATTGTTAGCAAAGAAGAAAATAGTTATTCTATTGCGCCTCTTTTATTTGTACGGGTTGCTTTTGTTCCTTGTATTCCCTGTTTTTGCCCTGCATAGTTTGTAGTTGCTGAGCAATGAAAGTCCGTCTGGAATTATGCCATTGGCAAGTGTATCTACCATACATCTATATTCTTGACTATATGTTATCACTGCAAGTATCATTTTTGACTCATAAAAAAAAAACACTGCAAAACACTCTTAATTATGCCCCTGCATATCATTTGGCATCAATTATTAATTATAAAAATCAATAGAAATATTAGCAAGGGTTTGATAGAAAACAATACGACAAGCGAAGTGAGTGGCAGGTGAGTTGCACGGTTTTACTTTCCAGCCGATAAAATCCAATGATGATTAAGAAAAAAAAAAAAAAAATGTTTAGTAAATAAATTAAGAAACGCTTATCGAATGTCGGTCGAGTAGAGTTAAGTTCATGGCTGCGTTTCGGCAAACAAATTCGACCAGATGTTTTGTCTCGATGCATTCCAACATTTAGCCCCGAGAGGCTGGTGGAAATAGTTGACATCCCTCTGATCGCTTGGTACATTACCCGAGAGAGAGAGAGAGACAGACAGACAGACAGACAGACAGAGAGACAGACATCATTTGGACGCAAGGTGAAGCAAACACAACGATAAGAAGATAATGAAGAAACCGGATGTGAAATGTGTCCACGATCATTGAGAGAGAGAGAGAGAGAGAGAGAGAGATAGAGAGAGAGAGAGAGAGAGATAGAGAGAGAGAGAGATGGAGAAGAGAGATGGAGAGAGAGAGGAGAGAGAGAGAGAAGATAGTGAGAGAGGGAGAAATAGTGAGAGAGGGAGAAATAGTGAGAGAAATGGAGAGAGAAATGGAGAGAGAGAAAATGGAGAGAGAGAAATGGAGAGAGAGAGAAAGAGAGAGAAAAAAATGAGAGAGAGAGAGAAAATGGAGAGAGAGAGAAAGAGAAATGGAGAGAGAAAGAAAAGAGAGAGAAAAGGAGAGAGAGAGAGAGAAAGAGAAATGGAGAGAGAGAGAGAGAAAATGGAGAGAGAGAGAGAAATGGAGAGAGGGATTTTGTGAATCTGACATCATCAGAATTAGTTCCAGCTGGTTTTGTCTTGCTCGTAGACGAGTTAACCTTTTGGTTTTACCGGATGTTGGTGTAAACACATGCGTCTCAT
The DNA here is from genome assembly GCA_903632075.3 of Acanthosepion pharaonis. Lineage (NCBI taxonomy): Eukaryota > Metazoa > Mollusca > Cephalopoda > Sepiida > Sepiidae > Acanthosepion > Acanthosepion pharaonis. The sequence continues at coordinate 237,108 of CAHIKZ030005634.1, read as the reverse complement.
AGTCATGTGACAATTTAGCATTTCATATGAAATGCATGAAACAAATCGAGTTCAACGAGGGATTCACCCTCCAACACCCGTTTCTTTATTACCAAGTCTACGTGGTTTGTCCAGCGGCCGGATTCAACCCCAGGGTTTTCGAATTCTGGATTTCAAAGAAGTGAAGCCTGGTGCAATAATCATTCTACGCCAATTTTGAATTATTATTTTTAAAGATTAACACTTCCGCTGCTGCCGACCTACTTATACATATCCGACATTTACCTGCTGTCGGCACGCATGCGCATACACATTATTTTTTTTATTTTATTTTCAAGACACCGTGAAATGTCGGCACTTAGTATGTGTGCTATAAACTAACTAGCAATTTGAAACTATTTCAGAGTAAGCAAATCCGTCGCTAAGTGGTGCTGCCCCACCACCATCGGAAAATCATTTGCTTTCACTATCCGCGTGAAAATTATGTGAACTAATTTTAACCCTAGAACACTAACCATGGGTATATAGTACCCAGCGCTAATTTTCCTATTTTTAATTACAATTTTCAGTTCTTGATTTTCTTACCTAAATAATGTTTTTCAATTCCTATTAATGTTAACTCAAAGTACAAAGTTCGAAGTGCCTGCATGTAAAATATTTCAAATAAAGATTTATATTTAATATATTTTTTTTTTTGATATTTTCAAAATCAGGTATGATATACCCATGGTTAGTAGTGGTGTAACTTTAATTGATGGTTAGTGTTCTAGGGTTAATATACCTATTATTCAATCCAAGCGACGAACCTGCTACTAAGGAACAATTTAAAAGGGAAAAAATACTTGTTATTTTAATAAGATTTTAAAGCACAAAACAAAGAATTTACGAAAGCAAAACCAAATGTAAATTGAAATAAACTAATATTTAACAGCAATGATCATGAACTGTACGTTTATATTTTAATCGGAGGTTGCATTTAAATTTAAATTCTTGTCAAGAATTTCTAAAAAAAAGAAAAATATGAATTCAAAAGGATTCTAATTTTGGTGAATAGAAATGTAATGCATTTTATAAAATCTCAATAAAAGAAATAAATATGCGACTGAGTAGGACCAACGATTTTCCTATGACGGACACTCAGTCCGGTGATTTGATCGGATGACTGCTTTCTAGAAATATTTGGATTCAATCACTTGACATACATTTTTTTTGTATTTTACCATCAACCTTGATTTTGTTTCGTTTCATGTGCCCAATGCAGCTGTGATACTAAAATATTTATAGAGAATAGAAACTAATGAAAAAGTCGAAAATATCTCTTGGTTTGTCGGTGCAGTAAGACAGTGTGGCAACAAAAGCGGAGAAATAAAACCATGTCGGCCATCGATCGGCAGCGTAATGGCTGGAAGCGCTCAGAGCCGCTCTGAAGCACAGAATCCCAAGGATGGGGGTACGTCCCAGCGGAATGCCACTGCGGACACATCATGGACAACGAAGACGACGACTACAGCTGCGACGACAGCGACGTAATGGATTGGCTGAACGAAGGGTCGAAATATCACGCCCTCTGGCGCCACACATGGTCACTGTCCGACCGACCTGACAGTTTTAATGCGAGTTTCCACATCGGAATTTGGAACGTCCACGAGCCCTTGGTCAAAGTTTCGGACCGCTTTGATTAGGGGAAGAGAATGAAAAGGCTGCTGGTTTTATGGCATCTCATTGTCTTAGTTGTCTTCTTTTTCGATTTTTCCTTTCCATTAGTGGCAAGGCAGTTACGCGAATCCATCAGGGCTGAAAGTTCATATCATTCTCATCCTCCATTTTAGGTTGTGTTCTATGCACAAAACTTTAAGGAGACAACCGACTTTCCAAAGGTTGATATCAATGGGTTGGAAGAAAAAAAAAAAACTCTTTATTTTGACCGCGTTCAATCTGCCCGTGTGTATTCTGCATAAAAGGTTCAATTAAACTTTAAGCCGAAAGAATCAAATGCAACAACGCTTGGATCAAGTCAGACCGCAGGCAATCGTTACATGATTGGAAGATATTGGACAAAGTCAATGGAATTCTTTAACGAAATGATCTATTTTTATTATATATATATATATTCATAGCGTGTGTGTATGGTAAAAATGAGGAGAGGGCAGAGGTGAGAGTAAGAGAGAATAAGAGTGGAGAAAGGAACAAGGAAAGAAAAAAGAGAAAAGAGAAAAAGTGAGAGTGAGAAAAGAAAAAAGAAAAAAGAGTGAGAGAAAGAAAAGAACAAAAAAGAATGAGGGAGAGCGGATAGAAAGAAACTAGAAAAAAGTGAGCAAGAGCGGAGAGAAAAATGGAAAAGAAAAGAGAGAGAAAAATGGAAAAGAAAAGAGAGAGAAAAAAACAGAGGGGTATAAAAGTGAGGAAGTGTAGAGGGGAAGAGAACTAAGAAGAAATAAGAGTTGGGAAAGAGAGAGAATAAAATTAGTGAGACATACGTAGAAATCTAGAAAGTGAAATAAATTTAGATTTATGTTTTTTTTTTTGTTTTTTTTTTTTACAGTGTCTCGTCTTACTGATCAACTCACGACCAAATGTGAATGAATAATAGAATAACAGAATATGCAATAATGAGAACAAGAATGGAAAAAATATTTATGGGAAAGAGAGGGCGAGAAATGTAATCATTAGAATAAGAGTTAAAAGTTATATATCGAAGTAAGAATATCACGAATGCGACGTTAAGAAAGAGAAAATAGAAGTCAGAAAAAAAAAGTTGAAAATAGTGGACAATAATAAAAAAAATACGTTCAATACTAAAACCAGAAGTACAAAGTGACACGATTACCTCCCTTTATTTTTTTAAGATATTATTTTTTATCAGATTGGTATATTATTGTTCGTCTGGCCTAGCAAGGAACTGTTTAAATGTACAAATGCAAATTATTCATGTTCCCGGCATTTGTTTTATTTATGCCTCTTAAAAATCGATGCCCGCTTAATAAAGGGAGCGAGTATTTGTAGGTCAGACAGACATGTTACATATGTGACCGAGTCTCGATGGACCCAAGGCGTGCTGCTACTGCTACCACCAATAATGCTACTATCAATTAATGTTAAAATATCTTTAATATTTTGAATTCTTTCGATTATTTTCTAGTTAATTTTACTTTTTTTTTAAACCTCTATTCGCTGTCGCGTTAATGGTATAAACTTGAGACAGCAGGAATTAAAGCTACGAGGTATGAAGTTCAAAACGTGATATTTGAGAAGCGATTAATGCAAATGAAAATTGTCAGTAACAAAAATTGGCTTCAAACGATACAAAAACTCAGGAAAGTTTGATAGATTGAGTGCAACAATTGTTAACTGATGTTATATATATATATATATAATTTATTCAAAAATTATAACAAATGTTATAAAAATCACTATAAAAATAGTTTGTTTCAACACTTCTAGTGTCTTATCAAGTGATGGTGTTGAATGTGGAATAAAGGGTTTTAAAAAGGTTCAAATCGACCAAACACCCCTCGACAGGGGAAACGCTGTTACATAAGCTACAATGACCAATCAAAATACAAGTATATGAGGATTCAAATAAACTTGACAACAAACCTTGGTTATAATAATTAATGCCTTAATGTTAGGGTTAGACTAAAATAGAAATCATTCTAACTACAAAATGGCTATTTTTGTAGTGATTTTATAAGATATTTGTTATAATTTTCGAATAAATTAAATTTGCTCTACTCTGTATTGAGCACTCTTAAGATTAGTATTTTTTGGTTATTGGAATTTATTCCGTATACACCAATCCTATACTTGTGTGTGTGTATATATATATATATATATACACACACACACACAACTACACTGGTTATCAACGAAGGCAATACGGCCCAGTTTTTCCAGCTAGTTACCCATAGCTAGAAGGTGAAGACATTATGAAAGTTGTTAGAAGGCCTTGTGGCACATCATATACACCATTTCTCAAGGACTCTGTTTTTTTTTCCCGAAAAGTTTGATTGGTTCTGCACAAGCATTCATCACTATAATTCAATCATATGTTCGAGTAGTTTGGTTGTTAGGTTCTAAGGGCCCTCATTCGTCGAAAATGATGGGAGAGTCTAGTGTGTGTGTGTATTTCATACAATTGTATGAAATATATTGCTCTGTTTAAAAAAAAAAAAAAAAAAAAAAAGGATGTCTGATCAAACACGTCCATCCAATAAATATAACGTTTAAGTAATAATATATATATATATATATATGAATGAGAGAGAGAGAGCTTCAACCATTAGAAGAACTTAACTGCAATTCTCAATCAGAAATTAGGCTATAAAATCACCGATTTTAAAATTGCATGACGCCAGAAAAAATGTATCGGAATCAGAAACCAGTATTTGGATCAGCGTGAGTTATGTTATCACACGGATATGTTATATTGATAGATTTATTTAATTTTAATCAATGAAATAACAGCTATGACCAGAGAATCAGCCACAGTGGACTGTTTTTTGCCTATGTTACCATATACATGCGGTACACCTACTTCAGTCTCGGACAGATTCCATTCAAGTGAGCACAAGGATAAATCCATGCGGCAACAGCTACATAGAGTGGTCTCAAAGATATATGCCATGTGTGCCCGAGTTTGTATACATGACCCGTAGATATATTTTATTGGCAGAAACCATTTTTTATACTCCCAAGAAAGCTAGAGATTAAAATCCAGAATATCCCAAATTTAAAATTTATCAGATATTTTTCTAATATTCTCCTATACAGCAAAAGGAGATAAAAAAAAATTAAATTCAGTTTTAAAATTTCTTAGCTCTTTAAACTAGTTACATTCCATCATGGCCGATCGGACCCTGAGCTATTACCAATCACAATGAATGGATGTTCTCTCAAGGAGACCCCCGTGCCTTGAGCGACTACTGGACCTTAAACTCAACCAACACCTCAAGTAGAGTTCGTACATACGATCTGGAAAAGGCTAAAATTGCTGGGAAAATGGTTGGTTCTCTGAATCGCTCCAGAAATTACCTGCTCGGCTCGCGCTATCCTCCACGTTTACCAAAGTCAGATGAGGACACAAATGGAAATACAGGTGCCATAAATGCCCAGTCTTCATTTTCCAGTCGATAGTGTTCAAAAGCGTCTCATAACGATTAAACATTTCATATCGACGTTTGATTTTGTTTTTACGTTATAGAGGAGAGCAATATTTACAAAATAATCAAAATCATTCGGCTGACAGGGTTACTAATAAAATAGAATTCTGAATTATTGAGGAGACTTACTGTCACTTGATCTCCCAGTGAAAAATATCAGTTAAATGTTATTGTTGTGTATGGAGAAGAGAAGAGAAGAGAGGAGGAGAGAAGAGAAGAGAAGAAGAGGAGGAGAGGAGGAGGAGAGAAGAGGAGGAGAGAGAGGGAGAGGAGGAGGAGAGAAGAGAGGAGGGAGGAGAGGAGGAGAAGAGAGGAGGAGGAGAGGAGGAGGAGAGGAGGAGAGGAGGAGAGGAGAGGGAGGAGAGAAGAGAGGAGGAGGAGGAGAAGAGAGGAGGAGAGAAGAGAAGGAGGAGGAGAAGAGAAGAGAGAGGAGGAGAGAAGAGAGGGAGGAGAGAAGAGAGGAGGAGAGAAGAGAGAGAAGAGAGGAGAGAAGGAGGAGGAGGAGAGGAGGAGAGAAGAGAGGAGGAGAGAGAGAGAGAGGAGGAGAAGTCGACGAAGAAGAAATGAAAGGAGACGAAAGAAGCAGCAAAAGAAGGAGAGAAGAAAGAAAAAAAGAAAAATGGTATATAAGTCTAAGCGGAACTCAGGAAAGATTTTGAACAACAGCAATAATAGGATTCTTTGGGACTTGGAAATTCCGATCGCACACCTTATGTCTAGGAGACCATAATGAATCATTATAAACAACCTTTCGAATAATGAATGCTACGCGTTTCATGAAAAAAAATTCGAAGCTAATTAAAAGACGATAACTTGGATGAAAAATAAGAAATAAAATGTTAAAAAATAATCATTGAAAACATTTCGACAACTGAAAAGACATTGAGAAAAATTGGATATTTGCGGGAGACAATTCGAAACTAGAGCATAATTGAAATCGACATGAATATCAATGAAAGTGTGAGTTTGAAGGAGGCATGCTGCCACTTGATTCCTAGCAAGATAAATCAAATATGAATTATACAATAAAAATAAAAAAATCATTCATTATAGACTGTTGAAGATATCAATATAGATTATTACATTAAAAGACGTTTATTCCAATCGACACTAACTTGAGCAAATACCTCTTTCGATTGATATTTCCGGTAGGAGATGATATCGATAAATAGTAATGGATTTTCCTTTCACAAATAGACCATTACCAGTGGTTCTTGTTTTTCCAATAATCGTCATGTTTGGCAACGTGTTATTGAAACCAATTCTCTTCTTGCTGGTCTGAAGGATATCAGTGTCGGTTTAAAACTGTGTTTTCTCCGACAAAGGAAGCCGTATGTTGGAACTCTACCGGAGTTGTTTCGGTGCGCTGACCTGTACCCCGTAATACAGTCAGTCAGTCAGACATTTATATGCGATACATGATTGACGAGGCAGATTTTTTCCAGCAGTAGGTTGCCATTTCTTCCTGAGGTAGACCAGTTGCCATCCAAGGCTATCGAACCCAGTCTGTCCTGCTATTTACCCATAGCTGGGGAGTGATGAAGCGGATTCACACCTTTCCCAAGGGTATTAGCACGTAAGTGAATGTAATGGATTCGGCTGGAATTCGAACTCTGCTCTCTGAGTCCTCAATCCGAGCAGTTACTCCACCGTGCCTCCTTCGTAATACACACTTTTTAAAAGTACCCCCAAAAAAAAAAAACACCCCCCACAAAAAAATGGGGCTTCAGGTATCCACTAAAATAAGATTTGTAGGAATCCAACTATATATATATATATTACACACACACAAAAACATTCTTATATATGTAAAATGAACAATTATTATATATGTGGTTTAAGGACAACTGTGATTTCGCTACGTGGCTTGGAATATACCTTTTAAAGCAAATAAGTGCGAGCTATTATATATCATAGAGAGTACAAATTCAGTGCTGTTAGTTCAGTCGACACATTTTCTAACAACATAAGTATTTTCTCTATTAATTTTTTTTCATATAGATAAAAAGAATCTTCGAAGGATTTTCGACAAACTTCAAAAAGACACAAAGCGAAAAGATTGTGTCAGATAAAATCATTTTCTTTGACTTCTATCAGCTGCATAAAAACAGCAATATTTGTACCTATAAGGGAAACATCAAAACTGGGCGCGACGCCTTTACTAAAGTGCATCTGTTTATCACCTCGTCGCATCGTTTCTTTCTTTTCCGATTCATTCATCCAATGGGCGCGAGCTCCAGACACGGCCATTTCGATTCAATGTTTTTGGTGTCTGCGGAAGGAAGTTGACTACGTTCATCGCACACATTCCTGTACAAAGTATTCTTTTCGTCTCTAGTCTACGAAAAATTAATAATTTTTGTTCAGCTATAGAAGAGTGACGTTTAAAAATACTTCACCATAATGAAATAAATAAAATAAAATAAATACCGTCTTGCGAGTCAGGACCTAAGCTGAAACACGCATGCGCATATTTTTGTTTAACGGCTATTCACATCCTTTCATACATATGAATTTCTGTTACTGTTCACTAGAATTATAGGGGAGAGGTTTCCCGCTGATTTATTCACGGCTTCCCTTCTCTAAGATTGTTTGCGCCTATCAAGGCTATAGAGCCTTGTTTGTCCGATTGTTGACCCATAGTTGGCATAAGGGATAGGTGATTGATGCCTTTCGTAAGTAAACACAAAACCAGACGATTTTATTTTCCACGTCGATGATCGTTACACCACCCACATATTCACCTCGTCTGCTGGAAATATATAATTAGTAGACACCCATATTTGAGTAGAAAGCTACGTTTTATAAAGTGGCTTGCGAATTCGAGAAAATTTAATAATGAAAATGTATCCTCCGGCAGGATTGGAGCTTATCAATTATATCTTCAAGTATAGGATTGGTGTATACGGAATAAATTCCAATAACCAACAAATACTATTTTTAAAAGAGTGCTCAATGCAGAGCAAATATAATTATTTATTCGAAAATTATAACATAAATATGTCATAAAATCACTACAAAAATAGTCATTTTGTTTCAACACTTCTGGTGTCTTATCAAGTGATGATGTTGAATGTATGATATAATTTTCGAATAAATTATTATATATATATATATATATATATATAAGGAGAGATAGAATTTGCTACTTAATCTTCAGTAGGAGAGACTTTTGTATAGGATGTTTATTAAGGATCGAACATTTTTAGAGACTGCTAACCAAAGCAAGTACATCTATCGTAGAAAATACAAACACTTTAGCGAAAGAAACATTTTACGTTAATTTTTTTTTCAGATTGCATTCCTAATTTTATTTTATACTCTTTTGATTAGTAGACTACACGAGTTCGAATGGTGATAGGAAACAACAGGCAGTCTCTTTGTTTTTATTATGCTAAAGTCTGGTGGCTAATAAATAATAAATAGACTGTTTTGCCTCGATACTACTGAAATACTAATAATATTGTGGCAGTATTGATAACGTCTATTGCTACATTCGGCGATCCCAAAAATTACTTTTTCGGGTTCATTCTCGGTGTCATAGATAGGAGCTCCATTTACTATCTGATATAATTCTCTATAATTAGGAGGAACCCTACCAAAAATTGTAGATTTGTTTTAAGGAAGAAAATGTTTCATCAACAACAAATACAATTTCCAGATGACAGATTACCAGAAAAGGATTCTACTCTTTTAAAGATGTTACCGATTCCACATCAGATTGTATCTTGTATGTGTATACATATATATCTGTAAATTTCCATATTTGACATATAGGAATTATTGCTGAGAGAAATGCGTATAGCCATGCCGTTAAAATAAGGACTTAAATATAAGAGGTGCTACAATTGAAGTTCGATGAATCTGGCCATAACGTAAATTCTATTTTAATATTTATTGGATTTGATGTAATTTCTGCAGTGACTAATAAAAAAATCTAGAACTTCCATATTCCTTGATTGGTCCGATTCAAAACAAAGTCCTTTTCATCCATTTTATCAATCCTCAAATAGCACTAGATCCTGGAGAATAATGAGGAAAGAGGCCTTGGAAAATTTGATACTCACAGGACGAATTGAAGGTAAGTGAGACAGAGAAAAACAGCGCATAACTTGCCTAGCGAGCTTGAATAAATGGATGGCGGAGCAAAGTTGAGGAGAGGTGACAAAAAGATCAAATTTATTAAGTGCTATAAAGGACAGGGATTTGTAGAAAGCCATGATCGCCAACGTCCTGAAGAGGTACAGTACAGAGACGAATAAAGAGAAACGTCCCAAATTCATGACAATGTTCGAACCTTTTAGATGAAATTGTTCATATGTGGTTTTTGTTCCATTTCACAGTACATCTCCAAAATCTTGACAAGTGTTTGTTTTTTCTTTAACACCTTATAACGTATTCATCCTCTAAGATGGAGAGGAGACAAGGGAATATGTGACTCTACAAAATAATGCCGAGAATACAATGGGCAGAACATGTAAGCAACGAAGAAGTTTTAAGAAAATGGAAAAGCAAGGACATTTAGGATCAGAAACGGAACGAGCAAACATTTCTGGGGCATAAAAAAACGGCTTGAAGAATTTGACGCTCACAAGGCAGAGAAACTAACTCACCTACCTAAGAACCTTGTGTAAATTGATGGCTGAACATTGACAGGAAGGATAGCAAGTAAGATAAATATTACTTTGAGCTACAAAGGATAGGATGTTGTGGAGAGTAAAAATAGAGGACCTCGGCGTGGAGCAATGGCTAGCGAGTAAGTCTGGTTGATTCTTAATATTGAATAGCGTATTCGAGCTTCACTTGAAAAACAATGTACTGTATTTGTAAAGTGAGACACTGATAACACTAACTATTTTTCACACGTTAGTCGATTTAGTTTCATCACCAAACGATCTTTTTAGTGTCAAATTCCACTTCATAATAAAGAGAAAACATCCCATTTCGATTTTCGTTTTACGGCTAAAAAAAACAAAAAAAAACAACAAAACGAAAAAGCAAAATCTACAAGAGTGAATGGAAATCAGTAATATATGCAACGTCTCACGCCCAGCCCGCCAGCCGACATGGTAAGTCGACAGTATTACACTTACACACAGTACAAGCGACTCTAATCAATTGACAGGTGATTTCGAAGTTCCGGTTGACCAGACAATCGTTTTCAACCTTTGTGTAAATATTTGCTCTTCTTGACTGTCTGTTGGTAAAGAGACCAATAGATTGAATACGTTATGAGAAGGTGTTAAAAAACAAAAAAAAAAAAAAAAAAAAAAAAAAAAAAAACCTATCAAGATTTTGGAGATATACTGTGGAATGAAACAAAAACGTATAGGAACAAGCGTAAGAATTTTCTCTAAGAGGTTCGAACAGTTCCATGAATTTGGGAGTATGTCATCTCTGTGCTCTGTTCCTTCAGGACGTTGGCGATCATGGTTCTCCAGAATTTACTGTCCTTTGTCTTAATAAATTTTATCTTTTTGTCATCTATCCTGAACCTTCCTTCGCTATCCATTTTCTCAAACTCATTAACTAGGTCATGCGGTGTTTTTTCTTTGCCCTTCTTGTCTTCAGTTTATCCTGTGAGTATCAAATTTCTGAAGCTCTCTTGCCTCATTATGTCCCCCCCCCCCAGACACTTCAAATGTCTTTTTTAGATGTCAAGTATAAGTGTCCATTTTTTCTAACACTTCATCGTTGCTCACATGTTTGGTCAATCATAGTCTCATCATCCTTCTCTAGAACCACATTTTTATTGCTTCAAGTCTGTCCTTCATCTGTGAACACATTGTCCAGTATTCACTGCCATATAGGAGGACTGATATTACATAATAGTTCAATATTATTTTCTTTGTTTCTAACGAAATTTTTGTTTCTTAATACCTTGCTTCCAGTTTTTTGGAAGGCACTTTTCGCTATTCCAATCAATCTTCAGACTTCGGTGTCGCCCTTTCCGTCTTTTGTTAAAACATTTTCCGGATATTTAAATTGTTGTACTTGTTTGGTGTTGGCATCTCCAGTTTGTAATTTGCATGTTGGGCTGGCCCTTTTACTAACAACTGTCTTCTTGCAATTGATATTTAGTCGTTTCTTCTCTCTTTCCTTCGCTATCTTATTTGTTTTTGTTTCATTTTTATTTATTGCAGCGCTCAAAATGACTTTAATTTCTTAGATCGTCAAGAGGCGTGAATCCTGTTGGAGTCTTGTTATTTTTTTTTTTTTTTTTAATCTATGTTGCTTTACTGAAAAGGTTGTAGAAAGCAAAGTCGATCAGAAAATTTTCATAAAAAAAACAAAAACGAATAACTAACGAAAGTGAAAGTAATAAAAATTAATTTATTCTAAGAAATAATCGAAAATTACATGTGAATAATAATAATAATAATAATAGTGAAGAAAAATTGAATATTTTTTTGGTAGCAAAAGATGAGATATATGAAAAAATTGTATGAAGCTTTTATCAGTTTAAGTAGAATAGTGTGTGCGAAAGTGGATTCAGCCATCAGAGTTCAAATTGTGACCTCGTTTATTCCGTTCACTTTGGCACAAATATCGTTGAACCCCCCCCCCAAAAAAAAACAAACAAACATGAATCAAGCCGATACATAATGGAATAAGTATTTGCTTTATCTTCTCTAAAACAAAGGCAGACATTTGTAATTGTAATAAAAATCATTAAATTAAATTTACAAAAATTATTATTTTTTTTTTTCCTCGTTTTTTTTATTTTGGTATTTCCAGAATTTCATGGTGCATGGTTTTGTGAAATGTTGAACTTGCTTTTTGATTGTATTATACAATTATATTTTCTATTTTTTTAATCAATTATTATAAAACAAACGGACTCATTTCTACAATATCATATAAAAATCTTTCCTAATTTGTAGTAAATAAAATGATTTTTTGTGTATTTAGTTAGTAGAAAAGGTTAGTTTTAGTCCTTTCTTTGGATATTTGTTTTTACGGAAAGAAATCAATATTTATTTTATTAATGGATATTGCTAACAAGTTAATTGATAAAAATGTTCTCTGCAATTGTTATTTAGTAGTAATTTGGATGTCCGCTCCCATTCATGGACCCCAGTTGTATGGCATCCAGGCCTGTTGAAGGTATCACCTTGACATAAATCCATTTCTTTTACTGTCATCTATAGGTTAAATAGTAGAGTAGACTGGGCTCTCAAGCCTTTGGTGACAGTCTAGGATAGTAGTTCCCAACCGATTTGGGGCTATGACCCACTGATATTTCTAAAATTCTACTGCCCCCTGTTTGTAATATTTAATTCTTACATGTATGTCAATTACACATGTAGGTACATACACACAAATTATTTTTATGTACACATACTGTATATCCATCGTATGTATTAACATGCATTAACATTAAGACTCTCAATCAAACTCACTAGAAAACAATTCACTGTTAATAACTCATTCTTGAATTGCCTCCTTATTCTGTTGGTATAGTAAGCGGAAGGGTGCACATCCTACGCATACCCCACCAAAATATTGTCATGCGCCCCACATTGGTAATCATCAGTCTAGGAGAATAAACACTCCAAACCTTGAAGAAGAGAACGGAAACCACTCTACTAAATTTCTCAAGAGATTATGATAAGTCACGTAGAATAGAGAAAAGGAAGTTGTGAAGGTCCATGATCACCACCGTCACGTTTTAAAATGACAAATAGAAAAATTAGGCACTCATATTAAGGCTCGCCTTATCTTTTTTTTTTTTTAAATTAACGCCTCAGCTTGTGTCATCCAACTAAGTTATTAAGTTTTTTTAGCGTGCTGAGAAGTTTTCGACCCAACCAAGAAGATATTTAAAAAAATTCTGATGTTTAGTCATTTGGTCAGATGTTAAGTGAGTCGGATCGAAGACTTTTCAGCCCACACCCGTAAAAGGGGTCATTTCGTGTAACTGCTGTCAGTCAAAAGTTAAATGCTTGCACCTCATATTTGTTTATTTTCAATGGACTACCCCTATGTGAAAATGTCAAATACTTTCAGAAGCATCCATTCCATCTAGAAATGGTTCCGGTTGAAAAACTGTCACCAAACGCTAGAAACAGGGAGAGGACGAAAGAATTTTGCTGTTCATTTGCGCCACGATCTTTTCTTATTGAATTCTAAAGTGATGCTAATTAGATGTTTGGAATTAAATTCTAGGGTCGAATTTGATTGTTGAGAAGATAACCTCCCATGGGAGGTGTCATCTAATCTATGACATGGGGGAACTGCAGAATAGAACAAGCCACCAAATTGAGGGTATGGCCTGCTTGACCCTTATTTTATCGTCAAGACATATTTACTTATACCGCACAAGGCGCTATGACCTCCCCTGGGATCACATTTAGATGAAAATTAACTAGTTCGCATTATTATTAGGACTAAGCCCAAATTGGGGGAGTTAAATATTTTGAATTTTCTTTCTTGCTTTCATATATTTCTATAAAGATTTTTCCTTTTTTTTTTTTTTTTTGTAATTTTTTAAAAATGTCGTGTTCCTTCTGGAGCTAAACAAACATGGCTCTTCACAGATTCTTTTTTTTAATATACAGGATTCGCTATGAAAGATAGAATGGAATTCCATAGTTTGGAATTTAGAGTATTCATTCTCTTAGATTGAGATCTCTAGTCTTGGGTGACAGCCAGTCAGTTTACCATTTTATTTACCAGTAATTAGGTGTTTAAATACTTACTTTGTTATATATAAATAAAATTTTCCCCAAATATAAAAGTTATCTTTTTTATATTTTGTTCTATTAAGTTTACGTAAAACTATTTTGTCTCGTAGATACAGATTGGTGTTTGGGTAAAACACAAAGAATTGAAACGCTTATTTTCAAAGCATATAGATACTTGAGACTTGAAATGTTGTAATACAATCTTCTTCACGCTATTTTCCATTATTTGAACCAGTACAAAACCAAGATTGATGACTATCGAACCGCTGTTCAAATGTCGATGAATAAGTTCGTATCTTGAAGACAGAAAGCCTTTTTCACTAATATGTTTTAGAAAAATCTTTTCCTTAAATGTATGTACTTCGCCAGGATGACATACGGTTTTGAATTCAGTGTTGTCCTTCTCTTAGACTGGTTGCTACCCAAGGCTGTAAAACCTAGTCTGGCTTACTATTTACCCATAGCTGGGTGGAGAAAGATTAGCACGTAAGTGAATGTAATGAACTCGACTGAAATTCGAACTCGGCTCTCCGTTATGCTACTGTATTTATGATACGTAACACAGAACACAATATACGTAAAATAAATATATATATAAAAAAAAAAAATCAATGAAATAAGGAAATAAGGTAATAATTAAATAAGGAAAAAAATATTAAAAACTTGATTACAACCTTTTCATTTGAATATACATTTTAGTTATACGTAATTAAATTTTTTCATTCGGACATTATTTCTTATCACCATAAACGTTTTATTTTTAGTGGTAAGACATTTAAGTAGATATTCCCAAGTTTTTTAACAGTAAAATTAACATCAACTGGCGTCGATCACCGAATGTATTATAAGCAAAAGAAGAGTTTCGATGATCGAGGCAGTTTTCGTCAGTTATAAAAATTAAAAACAAAACCGATTTCTACCAAACACGTTTAATCAGTAAAATAACGTTTATAATATTGCACTGAAAATTCTATTTCATTATATTTCAAAATATATATTTGGTCTCTTAAATTTAATGAAACAAAAAAAAAAAACGTTGAAAACGTCCCGTTGTTCTGAATTGTCTTATTGAAGTAGTGACAGGAAATTTAGAACAATAATTATAAAAAAATTTTTAAAAATAACTAGTTCAGCGTCCCGAAATGCCTGCAGAATTTGTCAAACTACTTTCGTTATAAGTAATCTAGGCTGTTTAATAATATTTTCTGCATAGATAAACTATTATCCAACCAATTAACTCTGTTGTTGTGTAGAAGAAAATTATCATTGAAAGTATTAAAAATAAAAAATATCCAAAGAATGCACGAAAAAGAAAAAGAAAAAAAAGTGATCGTCCCTATTTAATAACGAGATATTGTTTTATGATTGTTAGTATTGAATAACGCCTCGTGTTACCCTAATCACAGAATAACTCAGTAAGTAGTGAGACAAGGTTTATAAGTTAAATTGCGTTTTATAATAGAGAATAGATAAGTACATTTGTTTTTTGTTATTCACAAGTGAATCTATCACAGAAAAAAGATTAAAGTTATTTTGACACATTTTTGATAGTCAATTGAAGATTTTTACATTTTATCTTCAAGATTTACAGAAATAAATTCTAATAACATCAAATATGGACGCTTGAAATGTCTACCAAGATATACATATATTTGATCGACTCATTGTATGATCACAAAAAAAAAAAAAAAATCAAAAAATAAATCATGAGGGTGGCAATGAGGTTATAAGTCTTCCATACATTTCATTCAATGCTAACACTAACACAATTCAGCCATTGCTCTTAGATTTGTATGTATCGCTTCCCTGAACTATTATCTTATCAAGGAAGAGGAAGACCGAGAATAGTTGGGTTTGGACGTGGCTGGGCGAATAGAAGATGACCTTGATGAGGGGCAGCCGGGGGGCGGACACTAAGTGGCACCGAAAATTGAGTTCCAGCTGTCAAAGTCCGGTTTAAATTCCTATTCGTTTTGAGGGAGAGCGCGAGTTGCCAGCAGCAATTCTCAAAGACAGAAAAGCCGGGAAACTGTTTTTCATTGTTTAATAAGGATGGTTATTATGATAATAGCAAAGATTATGATGATGACGACGAAGGGGAAATACAGCAGCCAAAGTGGAGTATGAAAAAGGCTAAGACGACCAAGGGGGGAGTATGGAAAAGGCTAAGACGACCAAGGGGAGAGTATGGAAAAGGCTAAGACGACCAAGGGGGAGTATGGAAAAGGCTAAGACGACCAAGGGGGGAGTATGGAAAAGGCTAAGACGACCAAGGGGGGAGTATGGAAAAGGCTAAGACGACCAAGGGGGGAGTATGGAAAAGGCTAAGACGACCAAGGGGGGAGTATGGAAAAGGCTAAGACGACCAAGGGGGGAAAAGTACCAAGGGGGGGAGTATGGAAAAACTAAGACGACCAAGGGGGAGTATGGAAAAGGACGACCAAGACGGAAAAGGGTAAGACGACCAGGGGGGTATGGAAAAGGGTAAGACGACCAGGGGGATGGAAACGACCAAGGGGGTAAAAAGACGACCCAGGGGGGAGTATGGAAAAGGCTAAGACGACCGACCAAGGGGAAGTATGGAAAAGGCTAAGACGACCAAGGGGGGAGTATGGAAAAGACGAGTGCGACGAAGGAGTGTATAGCAAAGACTATGACGACGAATATAATCTTAAAGGCTAGATTTGATGTTTTCAAGGTTCTTGTGGCTTAATCGATAAGAATAACTGTTGTTTTTAACAAGGCTTCCATGAAACAAAAGGGATTTTGCGAGTTCGAATCTCACTTGAAGTTTAGTTTATTTCCCTTCCCAACCGTAGACTGATATCAGTTGTGATTAAATGCAGAGAAAAAATTTAAGATATGAAATAATTAAGTAAATACTTGTCAAAATTAATAACATCAACAACTGATAATATTCTATCTAATTAAAATATGTAAAGGTATTACCATGTGATGCTGAATGGTTCTTGGTCCAGCCAAGAAGCCTATAAAAGATTTACTCGGATTCTGGGAAGTGGATTATGTCGAGAAATTATCAGAACCCTCTCATATAATTTACCTTAATCAGAAACACTGCCAAACCGATTTGTAAAGGAAGAGTGTGTTGTGCTAATCCTATAAGTAGAGAAGGTTGATCTGGCTGCTTCGAAAGTCAGAATTCTGGATTTCAGCTTGGCTCGAATACTGACCCCCAGGCATCGCTAGAAAATGCTTAAGTACCTTTGTCAGCAAAAAAGACCGCAGTAAATATCGAAATAAAGCTTATTAAATAAATAATAGTAATTTTATTTACTATAACAGAAATCAAGAAAAAAAAAAACTTATAAAGCAATAAATTTATTATTAGGAAAATAAAACTATATCAGCCCTTTTAGTTAAAAAAAAAAAAAATAAATAAATAAAAATAAATACTGTTTCATTGTATTTATTGCGCATGCGTGCGTATATGCGCTCAGCCTGGCATATTTACTTGCTACATACATGAACATGTGCTATTTTATTGAGTTTCAGTTTGCTGGGAGGCGCTAATGTAGCTGACATGCTTAATGCAATGATTGTCAACGGACGAAGTGTCGTATGATATTTTACCGCGCAATTTTCTGACCGCTTAGCGGAGCTAAAGTGATCGAAAGAACGACAGACACCAGTATTTGGTGTAGGGCTAATGTTACAGAAGCCTCAACCGGGCGATCACGTTCTAAACTGGAAAAAGAACACTTATGACCGACCTATCACCTACGGTTCAGCATTCCGAAATGGCTGTCATGCAAATATGAACGAGTTTTTAAGAGCTTTCTTCTCTTAGAGATATACATCTTGAACGCTGATCCGAAGGGCGATTTTGCTCCATTTATTGAATTGTGTTTTGCGCATAGTTTAAAAGGTTCAGCTAACATCTGTGTACATGCCTTGAATTGAAAGAAATTGTGTCGCTATCTGTGAATAGTTTAAGATTTTTGATGACAGAACTAAGTGGACTTTGGGCGGTGACGTTATCGACAAAGAAAGAAAGATGCGTGAAAGTTTAATGTAGTTAAGCGCCCAAAATTAGTACTAGTCGGGAATCACACAGAATTCTTCGCTTTTGAATTTTCAGAAAGTACCACTCACTCGTGTGTGACGACACTCTATCCGTAAACCATTAGAGTCGTGCAGGTACCACATGTACTGCAGCCATAGCAATAGGGGTGTATCTAGAGTAAACTACACTGACGTAGCCAATCTGTCTATGTTGGTTTTGAATTCAGCATTTTTTTTTTTTGACGAGTTGCCGATATATCAGCAAAATAACAGTAAAGATGTTATTTCAAACACTTATTTACAAAAAAGAGAAAATTCTTCGTAATTGATAAACTGATGCAACATGATCTTCAAGCTCATCCTCTAGGTTTGTGTAAGTGTGATAAAAAAAAGAAAAGAATTGGCGACCAATATAAGAGAAGGACAACACTGAATAGACAACCGTATTTATCAGTGGCATATCACATACAACCATCAACAATGATGTAGTTAACAATGACAATCTCGACAGCGTCGATATATTATTAAATACCAGTAAAAATTAATAACAATAGTCGATAATGCATCATATAATAATAATAATAAACAATTCTGTTATTGGTGTCTGTAAATATATTTTAACCGCACCTGAAACGATAAAAAATAATCTGATATTTTGGCCAGATTTTGGAAAATGCGTCTAGCCGAGAACATTTTAGTACATATATATATATATATATATATATATATATATATATATATATAATAAATTGTTTTAAAATGTTTTTTTTTTTCGCTACACAGTTCTAACCATGTTTCAAAAATGGAAGCTAATATTAAAGCTCTGTAAATTTACATTGAGCACTATTTTGTAAAAATAAAAATATCTATAAGAACACCGGATTATATATCTTACTGTTCTTTATATATATATATATATAAGAGAGTCACTTTCCTATCGCCGTAACGTACATTTCCTGTGCCTTTTCAATAAATATTTTCATGGTAATTATTCTGACGAGCTTTCCTCTTTGGTACCTAAACTTTACCAATTTAAGCGCAGTACTAGGTTGGCGGCAAGGTCATCATTTTAGAGTTGAAATGGCTAGATATAAACGTAAGTTCTATGCTAACAGTTTCTTCTATCGCACTTCTCGTTTGAGGAACTGTCTTCAGGCGAGTTCCTTCGCAGATCATCACGCAAGAAAACATTTCGAATTGTTTAGATCTTCCAAAGAAGAATCTTCAATGTTATTGGTTCTGATTTGGCATCTCAGCTTCAGTCCCTTTCTTACCGTCGTAACTTCCATGTGTTTTTTCTGTAAATACTTTCATGATAATTGTTCTGATCAACTTTCCTCTATGGTACCTTGACCTTATGAATTTAAGTGTAGTACTAGATTGGTGGTAAGGTTTCGTCATTTCCCAGTCGAAATACAAACGTAAGTTACCGTAAGTCAATGAACCGATAGGTCTGATGGAGTGACTAAATAGAAAAGTGCTTCGTTTTGATCAACATCCTAAACAAAGAATGTCAGGTAAGAGCAAAGTTCAATGATTTGTTTCTTGAAAAGCAGCGTCCAACAACGGCCACCTACAAACGTCTTAATAACATCTATTCGACCAGTTTCAGCGCAACGTCCAGTAGTATTTTGAAACGAGGGTCTGATGTAGTGGAGATGGGATCAGTTTTAACTGATTACCCCGAAGGATAAATTAGCGCCATTTCCTGTCCCTATGTAATCTACAATAGAACACGCATAAAAGTGTTAACCTTGCTGTTGGCAGAGTCAGTAATTCATAATTGCCGACACGAACAAGCTACGAGTTATCCAGGCAAACGAAATTGTCTTGTTAGAAAGAACAGGCGAGGCATTCAGCGCTTATCTTACGATTAAAACTAAAAGAAAATTGCCCGCTTTTGAGAACGAAAAGAAAAAATACACGCGAACTTGAGCCTTATTAGTTTAGAGAGTGATTAGTTCAGCATTGCTAATCTGATCGGTAATACCAACGATAGTAATAACTAGAAATACCCAGTTCCTATTTGAATTTTCCCGATTAATCATTTGTTATGATTAAAGTTAATGACCGAATTAGCTCCCTGTGAATTACACGACTACAAAATACTTGTGGAAATTCCGTTGATGCCTCGGTAGATATTTGAATCAAAGTAACTTTAAATACTGCAAGGGCAGACATAAGTTTGAATGCAGGTTATTTAAAAAATAATAATAATAATAATAATAATAGGGTACAAATGAAAAGATTACAAAATTAACAAGGTTTTCCATTTTGCTGACCGTCCTTGGTCGGACGATAAACTATATCCGGCAGCAAGCTCTCTGATTGGGAAGTTTTGAGGAGCATGAAACCATCTTTTAATTATTGTTGTTACCAGGTTCACCCTATCCCGGGGTGGTAGTACCTGTTAGGGTCCCAGCTACGGGCAAACAGTGAAGCCACAAAATAGGTTTAAAACATTGAAAATATAAAAATACATTTTTATAGTAAAAAAATATTAGCAGTAACCATTTTCATAGAAAAAAATAGCAGCAATACATTTTTGAGAAAAGAAATTGCCAAAGCTCGCAAGAAAATCAAATTTCGATATTAAGAAGTTGATAAACAATCCAAACCAAACAATTTTGCTGAAGTAGACTTTAAACATATGAGAGCTTGCTTTCTTCATTGTCCCCCCACCCCCTTAAAACCAAATAGCTTAACTGCTATATCTTTCTTCTTTCGTCGTAATTAAAACGGACTGGTCTATTATTTATATGAGGTAACGCACGCACTAACCAACTAACTAATGGAGGAACATGCAGAGTTATATGATAATGCCTGTATCTGATCAGCACAAGAAGTTGTCTCTAAAATGAATAGTAATTTAACAATGATATATAGTCCTATTTGAGGGCACCCCGAGGAGGTGTAATGGTTAGCAAGCTTGTCTCGCTAGAACAATTACAACTGAGTCGTGAGTTCGATCCTCACTGGGTGTCCCATACTTTCGGCTTTGTGTCACATCTAAGCTACGCTTAGAAAATCACTATATAGTCCTATTTGTACGTTTTGTCTATATCAAATTGTGACAATATTATAGTTATTATTTGTTTATTTATACAAATATAAGGTTACGTGACCCAGAAAAAACTTTGAATGACCTCCCCGTTAACTGAAAATATGACGTTGCTGACCGAAAATTTATGCTTATTCATTAATTTAAGAATTAAGATCCATCAGAAAATTAAAATAAGAAAACTGAAATACTCACGGGTACTATAATAATAAAATATTCTAAATGCATATGAGGAGATTTTCGCTATCATTTAAATAAAATCGGACTTTAGTATGAAAAACGGTTTACTGAAAATAAGATTTTAGTAAAATCAAAAAACTTAGATCGTTCAAGTTTTGAAATTTTCACTTAAAAATGCAAACGATTTTCATAGAACCAACGTTCCTTGTTTTGATACGGGCATAAAATAAAAGTACAATTTGTGGGACAAGCGTCGTCAAAATTTCGGCAGGTGGCCAGCCAGATTTCGAACAGCGATTTGAATGATTAATAGTCCACTCGGGAAATGTACTGACCAGAGAGATACAGGTATTGTGTTGCCGGAAGGCATACGTATCTCACCTCCTACAACTCACCCCACCAATTTTTTTTTCCATGTATCGATTGCTTATCTAACTATCTGTCTATTTATATATGCCTCTACAAGCCAATCTTGTCAGAGGAAAAAAAGTTATGTGCGTCGTCGTAGTCATATACATTAAGCAATTTTAACGTTAAACGTTCCATCCGGGCATTTGGCGGCCCCACTTTAATAAAACGAACAGTGTTTTAACCAATCTGTCGGATAAAAAAACAAAAAAAAACAAACACACACAAAAAAAAACGTGCTGACCTCATATATAAAGCTTTCATCCCCAAAACAGACCCAGCCTTCAACACTCCCATCTTCAATGACTGTCCAGTTGGGTTTGGGAAATGGTTAGATGAAGGCATGAAAAGAGACCCCATTTTGTTCGTCCACACTGTTGGCAGCTTGATACCCAGTTTTAATCGCTTTCTCTGACATTTCGTTACTGTGTGCACAAAAGACCCTAATAAGGACGCCATTTTTATTTTTTTTAAACGACAAAAAATAATTTTATCTTTTATTATTTTTTTAAAATCTTTTTTTTGCTTTTTTTTTTTTATACTCTTTCTTTAACTTCTTTTCCGGTTTTATTTATTGCCTATTATTTTTATCATTTTTTTTTTTTTTTGCAAACCTGGACAGGGTGTAACTTTTCTTGATACTTTTTCAGAACTTCCCTTTTCTTCATGATGTTGATTGGCATTTTGATTCGAGGTCTTAATCATTTCTCTGACACGCCTTATATTTACGATGTCTATGTCTGCTACTGATTGTTTTAACTCTTCCCCCCCCACTTTCCAATGTCCCTCTTTACTTTTTCGCTGCCACTATACGGACGCTCTGTCCATCAAGCCACGACACACAGACATCGAATTGGCTATCCTTACACTTTACCAATACAAGAATATTTGGACGTTTTTTTTTTTTTTTTTTACCGAAAAGGTTACCTGTATGTTTTATGAATGAGAAAGAAGTTTAAGTTTGGCCTTTATAATGCTACAGGGAAACTTTACGATATGGAAGTCTTAACCGGATGTTACCATAGGGAACCATGTAACGCCTCGACAAATCTTATTCTTTGTATTACACTTGTTATAAGTTTATATATATATATATATATATATATATATATATATATATATATGTGTGTGTGTATAATGTTCAAGGTTTAACTCTGGGCGCTTTTAGCAATTTTCAAGTATTTTCGTTATCTCATAGGGAATCGCGTTTCCGATGAAAACAAACCGATAAGTAATTAGATTGGATTCTATATCACTCTGACCAAAGCTCCATACGGACACATTCAAACAAACATAGAATTGTTCCAACTCCGATACATAATATAAATTATTATAGTAGTATAATAAAACTTGACAATAGCTCATTGTCTAGACGCAAGTGCTCGGAATCTACAATATTTTTTGCATACAGGTAAGGCATAAAGATTTAAACAAAAGAATGCTAGTTTATGAAAAAAGCGACTATATTAAACCAAATTTGCAATCGCTTTCTACTTATAAAATATCAAAAACGTTCCAGGAATTTTCTTGTTCAATACTTGCTGAATATTAACTTAATAGCAATTTTGTCACCATTAAATAAAGATTTCTCCAACATAATAATGGTGAAAATTGGTTATATATATATATATATATATATATATATATATATATAATATTCGGTAAAAATGATGTTTAAAGTAATAAAGTATGTATGTGCATATGTATATATTGTATTGGTGAAGGAGAAAACTGCTCATTTTATATTGCAAACACTTTCTCTTAAAATCAAATATTTTATTGGTTCTCCCACTTCCAGTTTTATAAAAATCAGATTTATTTTATTATCGAATAATTTCCAAGAAAAAACAAATGGCGCAAATATCTCAAAATATATCATTTTGCAATTACGTTCTACTTATAAAATCTCAAAAACTTGCTCGGATTAAGTAAATTCTTGAATATTAAACTAAACAAATAACATCCTATTCACAACAAATAATTTCTACTCATTGTACAAATATGTGGACGTCGTAAAATTGGATGACTTTCCGATCGAATGCTCAATATATAAGACAATATTGAAATACTTCTTTGACATACCAAAGTAGAAATGTTCTAAATTGTGTGTGTGTGTGTATATATATATATATATATATATATATATATACACATACATAAATGTTAACTCTTGTGACACATTATTTCATAATATTCAATGTAACGCAAATCTCCACGGCCCTTATATGGATTAATATACTTTGATTCATTAATAGAACGGATTAAAAAAAAACCTTTTAGATTTTATGACCTTTGTCCTAACAACAGAATTGCTTTTTGCATTCTGCAACTGTTTAAAAAGTACCCTGATTCTGAAATATGGAATGCATCTTGTCAAAGGTTACTGCTTTATTCATTGCCCTTCCATATCATGTTTCTTATATAACGCGCGTAGAATGTAAGAATGACTTGAGCATTACACAAAAAATGCTAAAGCGACACTTATTATTATTAATAATAGCAATAATAGTAGTAGTAGTAGTAGTAATAATAATAATAGTAGTAGTAATAATTGAAAGACCGAAAAATATCAAGACATGGCTTAAGCGTTGAAAAAGCTATGGAACATCATTGTAGAACAAATTCCTATAGTAATGGATGCGCTTAGAAGAAAATCTAGAAAATTGAAAAAAGCGCTTAAGGAAAATTGGAATTGAGATCAAGATTGTAAACCTCCAGAAAGCTGGCATCGTTTACTATGCGAGAATTCTCTGAAAAGTTCTTGTATTGTGCGGAGAAAATTTTCATTGGCTCCGTCAATGTTTAACGCCGCCGCCATTATTATTATTATTATTATTATTAAACAAATAAATAAATTAATTAATCAGAATAAAATGTTATGTTTATAAAAAGTGGAAATAAAACGAGCGATGATGTAAAAGTGGCTTCCGGCAAAGACGAAGATGGAAACATGCGTAGAGAAAGCCAAAGAAACGTAGTGAAAATATCCGAAAGAAAAGTTTTTTTTTTCATGGTAAATAACAGCAAACAGAGCAGAGAATATTTTCGTGCATCCATACTGACTCATAAACCATTTCTCATTAGACAGATATTCGTTTGAAAAAATACTTAGAAAAAGAAAAGAAAGCTCAAGAAGAGAATAAAACATAATAGCTGCAGTTTTTGACATCTATTTCACTAGGACTTGTTTGGCATCAAGCAAGTTCATTAGATGTAAGAGATGAGAAGAAATTTAATTGTATTAGTATGCAAATTCTTCGATGATGGAGGCCTTGAACGAAGAGGGTCGGTGCTGAGGAGAAAAGCACCAAGGTGAAGCAAGCGGCAGTCAGACGATTCAGAATTACTAAGAACGCTGCAAGCGGAGCGAATCAAGTCTCGCGGGAATCTATGAGACTCCCCCGGGAATGTGGACGGCTAGCTTTCCCTCCGGACCGACTTGCAACGTTTTCTTTATCTGATCGACACTGAAGCCGAGTAATCTATTTTTACGGGCAGCTCTACAGCAATATGTTCGATTAAACTATCTTTATTCACAGCACATTCACTTTGTCTTGTCTTGGGCGAAATTAGACTGACGGAATGTGAGGGTGGGGCGACGTTAGAGCTGACGCGGAGTCGAGAACAATGTCTCTTTCTGAGTGTTTCTTTAACAGTACCGTACCTACGCCTCCTCTTTCCGCTTCTGTCTGTGTCTCTCATTCTGCAAGCTCTTCCTGTTCGAAATTTGACCAGCAAACCAGACCTCGACCCAAGCTGTACCGAACCTACCTGACCCACTCTTGTGTTTTTCCGTGCCTGCCTCCTGATTGATGGAGAGACTGACGACCAGAGATGATTTTATTTCCTTCAGATAACTGAAATGAGGAAGACTGCTTGCTCCGAAACAGCATGTGGGTACGTTCCGAAAACACTAATTATTGTGATGAAGCAACTAAGTATATCTAAAGCTAACTGCAATATTTCATATGCCCTGTCCCTTCTGGACGTTAGCGAGCATGGATCTTCACCATTTCCCGTCTCCTTTAGCTTTAAGCAACATCCGACTTGTTATCCCCGTTAGTCCTCACCCTGCCATGCTTTACTTGCTCTCTCTCTCTCTGCCCCTCCTACTCCCAATATAGCATATGAGTATTAAATTCTCCAAGCCCTCTTTTCGCGGGAAGTATTCCAGGAATTTCAACAGCCTCTTTCCGATTTTAAGTGTAACCAAACTACATGAAGTTAAGCGTGCTACTAGGTTGGCATCTCGGTCCCATCCTTTCACTGTCGTAACGGCTAAATGTAGACATCTCTTCTACTCCAACAGCTTCTTATCTCGCACCTCCCATCAGTGGAACTCTCTATCACTTGCTTCCCTGATAGCAATAATCTTCAAATATTCAAATGTAATGTCAATCGACATTTTCTAAATCTGGATCCCTGTCCTTCTCTTTATTCTTTTCCAAAACACTTTTACTCTGACATGTATAGCGCCAAGTTTGTTCAGAAAGATTTAAACTTTTAGCTGTATATAAAGAAAAAGGCTCAGTTTAGGCGGATATACGAGGAAGATAACGGTTAACCTAGACATGAGCACGTTAACATTGGAGCAATCGAGGAAGCATCCTCTTGGGAGTCGGTTCCACAAAGTAGTGGTTCATGAAAAGAAGCTGCTCGAATGGAACTTACATCGCACCAATGGAATACAAAGGGAATTAGAATGGTCTATTACAATCTGCGTAGCTCTGAATGTCTGTAGAACTGGTGGAACTAAGCAATGTAGTTCATCTGAGAACTTTATATGGAAATAATGATTGAACAGTGAGAGTCTTGTGACCCTTTCGTTTGTGAGAAAGGAGTTCAAGGGTGGAAAATAATTCGTTATCCAAACACGCTAATATTACCAATACTATAACTGGTCCCTTTTTCGTCAAATCTGAGAGATGTAAATACTTGTATACTTAAGAGATAGTAATGATATAAATTAGTAGAATTGTCCTTCTCACCAATCTGATGTCCCTACGAACGATAACTAAAGGAAACTTAAGGGAACGAAGATTATTTTATGTCACACAGAAATCCAAAAACGTATTGAAAGAGTGAAAGATGCCTTCCAAAAATATTCAAAGCATTCATGAAAATTCATAATTCTCAAAATGTGTGTGTGAGAAATCGGATGTTGTTTATGCATTTCCACAGTTTTCATACGATTTCGATCATTTTTCTTTTTGTTTGATATATAATTCTTCAGTGCCAGTTTTGAGTCCAAATTGGCTGGAAATAATTACAACCTTGAAGGTGAAAAATCGAAAAAAACTTTTTTTTTTTACACTTTGCGCAAAAATCAAAGGCAAAATTTAATGTCTGTAACAGCATACAGCATACAATCACTTTAGAGAGTTAAAACCTAACGTAAAAGATTATTAGAATTATAAAATAAATACATTATAAATACAAATTATCGTATATTATTATTATGACGGTTCATGGAAGAGGTTCCCGCCTTGCAAGATTGAGAACGCAAAAACGGCCCTTTTCAGGACCACGCCAATTCAAATTGTTGACCATTTGTGGTTATGCCTTAGTTGTACCCAATTGTTGTTACTAAAATTGATTTCCGGGTGGACTGACTTTAAACTTAAACTGCTCTAAGTGAATGGCAAAAATTCCCAGTAATGAAACACCCGGTCGAAGACGGATTATACTGCTAGTTAGGAATGAAGAAAAGCGCGCTCTCTATCGATTAATGCTGAACATTACCCTCACTGATAAAGAAGAGACTTGAAGCGACAAATATGTTTTTTAAAAACGAGTACCGAAAATACCATGGGCAGAACATATGAGCAAGGATGAAGTTTTAGAGAAAATGTGAACTAAAACGAAAATGTTTTATTTTTTTTTAAAGCAAATCACCTAAGCAAATAAACGACAGTGGTCCATACGGTTCCAAATAAACGAGAATGCGCTTGTGTTAGGATAAAGGATGGAATTGGCAGTCTCTGGTGCAAACATTCTTTAATATTTTCCCCCCGATCACAATTTTATTCCTGATCATTTAAGTGTTCGACGGTGTGGAAAAGACCAAAAGCCGGACATATCAGTTAATCTTTGATAAGCGTTTTCTTGAATTGGGAAGAAAAATCTTCCGCATCTGACGAGATCTCGGCAAGAAAACAAAATCTCACGAAAAAAGAAAAAAAAATGTGAGAGGAAGACACAGCCGATTCGACAAAATAATATCACGTGCCATCAAGATGCACCAACTGACCTCTAACAATATTTTAACGCATTTTTTTTTCGAATCAAGTTCACTTCTATACACATTCTTTCAACTGAATATTCAAGTCAAATCTTCAAACATTATTTCTCAGCGATTCTGTAACTTGGCGAAACAAACAAGTGAAAGCATTTGAGAAGACAATATCTGTTTAGAGTCATATAACGAATTGTATACACTGCGAATATCGTTTGTTTATTAGGTAATCGAAAAGACATTAGACACAAATCGAAAAATAAAAACAATTTGACAATGGTCAAAATGCTGTCATTGAATTTCTTTTCATCTTCAAGCTTGTCACAAGACAGAAAGAGTTTTCACTTTTTTTTTTTTTTTTTTTTAAATCACATTATTTGTAATTTTATATCACGCAAATAAATGGTTCTCATTTCAAATGGAATTAACTTACACTGATATTTTGGTGAGACAATTGAAATTTCTGGAATACATGATTAGGAAGGATAGCTTGAAAAATTCAACACTCGCAGACCCAAACGACAGGGAGGGACAACAAGTAGCCTACCTAACAAGGTATAGCTAAACATAGACCGGTAGGGACCGTAAGGGAACAAACATTGCTTAGATCTACAAAGGACAGGAATCTGTTTAGAGCCATGGTCACCTATACTCTTAAGGGACATGACACAAAAAAGAAGCTATATTAAAAGGTAAAATGCAACTTTACACTTTCACTTTTCAGTAAATCGATTGTAATAATTTTGTATCATTCAAACTAGAGCGAAACATTGGAATTAGTAAAACAATGAAACTTAGTTTTACTATAAACAGATGTCTAACGATTTACGAGAGCTTTTTTTCGTAAGAAACATAGATTTCGACCAGTACTCGGGTTGCTTAACTTTTACTCCTGTTATTTAAATCGTTAATTAAATGTTTTGTGCTAAAGTTTAATTAATAGGAATGAAAAATATTTCAATGTAACTAAACTACTAAAATCAGTAGGATTATTGAATTTAGTATAAAATAACGTATTTTGTAACACCTTTTGTTCAAGTTTGTTTTACTCGAGTTACTTAAGCCACTATGACTTTATTCGTGGAATTGCTTAAAATTTAGTCAAATTTTAGTATATATATATATATATATATATATATATATATATATATATATTTATTACTTTTAAAATTAGGAGGTCAGTTGAATCCTCTACCTTGGTTTCAATTTTACTAGTTTTTTTTTTTTTATAAAACGTTGGCAGGTTAATTGATAAAAATCACCTGAGGTTACCGTAAGATTGAAACCAAGGTAGTGGATTCAACTGTTCTAATTTTTAATGTAAAATCACTACATGTTATTTTTAAAAAGATTTTTTTCCCCACGTGTATTGAACCCTTTTTAATACTGGTGTTTCCTGGACTGATTCAACTCTGACTATATATATATAATTAATAAATATAAAATTTGTCGCTTTACTTAGATTAATACAAATATAAAATGTATCACTTAGCTGATTGCTGTTATTTTCAGAATCTCGATTCGATTTTTGAAGACGGAGGCTCCAGAAATTGCTCAGTCCGCTCGTCAGGAGATATCAGCAATTGACTATTTTCTCGTTATATATATATATATATATATATATATATATATATATATATATATATATATATCTCACGCGGATATGCCCATTTTTATAGAATTAAGGCATTATTTTACAACAAAGCATGTTTCTAAAAGTTTTTTTATCGTGTAGAAAATCTTTAATATAGAGTGTAACCAAGCAGGAATTAAGATCGTAATTTACATATATCCTTGTGTAATATCAAAGAAATATACGTTTAACCGAATCAGTAAATCTACGTGCAATTATTTAAAAAGAATGAAAAAAGAAGACATTTGCAAGCAATTGAGATATGTGGAGGGAATTTGTTACGTCCACAGCTACGTAGCGACCATACGATCACACCCGTTCACTGGACTGATGATGAATATTAAAAATATAGAAATGGCTGCAATGAAGACGAAGGGATAACTTAATTGAAGAGATATTTGTTTGACAGGACACCTCGGTCAGCAGTCCATTACTTAAGAGAAGAGTAAACTCTTTATGTCTGACTTCGGAAGTTGGCTTGTTAACCACAAGCGAACCTTATCAAACAAAGGCGTAACTTTCTATTTTCACTATTTGCTGAAACGCAAGAAAAATTAAGAGCCGTTCTGCAAGGGGTTAGCTATAAAGTATAATTTTCTTCTCCATCGTCATTTGCTAAGATCCAAAGGATCCAATGGCGTCAAGTTATTTCCGGTCCCAATTTAGTTCGTCAGGCAAACGAACAAGTAAACGAAGTAGCAGCAGCAGCAGCGGAGGTTAAAGACGCAGATGTTCCGTCACCAAGGACTCTTATCTTGCTACGTTTCATTCCATCCAATTTTGTGTTGTGCCTAATGCACATGCCACCCAAGATCGTGGTTTGCCTTTCAGCGTCGGTTGGATAGATGGACGATGGAATTCATCGGCGCGTTCTCATTTGGCTTTCTCCAGGTCAAGTTGATGGTGAGAAACTGCGAATGAAATAAAGGTTAGTTATCAGAAACACCGTGATCATAAGGTTCTTATCTCTGGTCATAGCACGCCCGAAGCACCAGAAAAAATCTTTTTCGCTTTCTCTCCATTGCTGTATCATAACTAGTTCACAAAACACTTCGTTCGGGCTTGACACACCATCAGTGAATATTCGTTTTTGGAAATACGACTATGTTTAGTCAATATTTCAGATGAAATTAATAAAGCTGGTTTATTTTAACTTATAGACGTAGGAGGTGAGTGCTTTTGAAAGATCGACCGCCTATCTCACACTGTAGATAGGCAAATTATACATTTTATGGGAAAATTTCTTCTGTCAAGGCTTTGGTAAAATTTCCTTCCGTACACCCATGAAAGTGACAGTGTTGTAGTTCTATCGATGAATGCTGAGAATATAATGGACAAAACGCGCTGGTTTTCTCCAGTTTAAACATTCATAGCTAAGACCCATCATATTACGTGTGAAATCAATTTCATCCTCTTCATAATTCCACTCAAAGAGCTTCTTTTCCAGAATTGTCAATTTGTGGAACAGACTCCCAAGAGAATGCTTCCCTGATTACTACAATCTTAACTTCTTCAAGTCTAGGGTCTACTGATACATATCTTACATATCCTTATAGACAACAATCTCATTCACTGTTTACCTTGAGTTGCTTTTGGGACTTGCATTGGTGAAATATAGTAAAAAAGGAAAGGTGTCTAATGAAAAAAAAAAGATTAATTGTTTTCAACGGCTTTAGATTAACCTTTGCAGGTTATTTAAAGCCAGAAAATACTTTTAGATTTTAAGAATCTTTTTTTTTAGGTAATGATTTAGTGATAAAAATCTTGCTAAATTTTAAAAAAAATAACCGGAAGGAAGAGATGTATTCATGCCTTTCCCAACGATATTTGCGCGTAAGTGAATATAACGAACCCAAGTGGAATTGGAACTCAGAGAGCCGAGTTCAAGTTTCGAGAATTCCATTACGCCATTCGTACATTCAAGCTTACAGCAGCTGATATTCCGAAGCGGTTACCCATGTAGGTACTGACCAGGTTCGACGTTGCTTAACTTCGGTGATCGTACGAGAAGCGGTGTTTCAACATAATAAGGCCGAAATCCAGGAATATTTAAGGAAAATAGGAACTACAAGAAAACTGATATTTGCAGCCATAAATTCACAACTGAATCCGAAGTCTCACCGGAATAGGGAAAGACAATGGAAAATGGATATGAATTTTGTTTTGAGTCCAAGCTCTGGATCGGATATAGTTGGGTTTTATGGAATCTAAAAATAGCGTTATCCAACTGGAGAAGGCTGACGGTCGAAATTTATGACAATAATTTTTGACTACAAGATGAGAGCATTAGCCCGAATAAGTCAGTGTATAAAAATGATTAACTTTTTATACTGTCAGAGTTTAAGTTATTTATAAAACAGTTTGTACGCGCCCTGATGGACGATATGAAAGAATGAAAAATCATTTTAATTAATTATTCCTCTCGAATCGATCAATCGCTTTAAGTGATTTCGTCTTACACGGAACGAAATAGTAACGAACTGCTTAAGGTGTAGTTTTGTCTGCATATTCACTCGAACTGTCATCTCTATGAATGCATATGCAAGCATGTGCAGATCACACGTATAAATGTTTAAATCCTAATATACCCAGAAGTGGAGATGTATTGAAATGCACAAGCCAAAGTTAAAATATATAAACAATAAATATCATTCTTTGTGTAATCTCGTCTAAAATTGCTAAACAGTTTTTCAAGCATAAATCCTATGACCTATTCAGTGGCTGACAATGTTGTGTATTTTCTACCGGTGCCACAGGTCAACGTTCGAGCTTTGGTAAAATTAAGATTTTTGAATACTGGTTTTTGTTTTGAGAAGTAGGCCGTCTATAAGTAGATTGATGCAGAACAATCTTCTTAGAACCATTAGGCTTTATAACGTACTTAGCTAAGCTTGGTAAATATCTATAGGACTGTTTTATTTTTGTGATGTTGTTGCTTCAGATAAAAGTTGCTCTCGTGTATATCTGTAAGTGGCCAGCCGCCAAATGCCTCTTTTCTGTTCCTTTTTACCTTGTAGACAGACTGTATATATATACACACACACACACACATATATATATATATATATATATATATATATATATATATATATATATATATATATATATATAGTAACGAGTTGTATTTTAGGTGTTTTGCACATGCGCATAAATATAGCCATTTAGCACTTCTCCATCTAACACAGTACCGTTTCCCATAATGTCCTCAAGTATCTTCTTTTGTGCGCAAGTAACAAACCACATTGCATATCCAACCACAATAGTCAATAACAGGAGGCATTTAGACACGAATGTCTCTTTTTCAATAAAGGCGCAAATCGCTAGGAAAAACCGCGTTATTATATGTACGGATCTGTCGACTGCTTCTTTCTCTCGTAACTCATCAATAGACGAAAAGAAATCACCGTCCTTACTTCTTATCATTTTCGTCTTCCCGTCATGCTTCGCGCCTTCAATGCTTGCCTCTTCTCTTCTTTACTCATACTCTGTCTATCTCTCTCTCTATTTTTGTGAAAGAGAGAAAGATGGAGAGGATTTGAGGAAGAAAAAAAAAAACAACAAAAATAATTCTCACTTCTCTTTTGTCATCTGTTTTTCTCTCTTTTTAAAACTTTACTTCCACCAGTCCACCCATCTTTCCGTCACAGAGATCTGCCTCTTCACAGAATCACCGTTCGCTTTGCTAGAGCCGCTTTCTGCTTCTGTGACCAATCCATCACTGACATATGGAACAGGCAATGGTTCAGACCCCGGCCCACACTACTCGCTTCAATATAGACATATGAATGAATAGCAATGGTCGACACGCGATGCTTCATTACACTGGCTCACTGAGGCGAGCCCGACCAAACTTCTGACAATATTTTCATTAATGAGATTACTCGCTCCCAAACAACCCCCTCCTGCCGACAAAGGCACTGTCCACTGGGAATCAGAAACACATAGCCAACCCGGTCTAATACATTAATTTATTTCACTTTAATATACACTGGTCGTGTTTTTCAGAATTCAACAAGGAGTGGGCTCTGCAGAATTTGGCTGTAAAAATTAATCCATCAGCATGGACAAGCGGCAGGCAGTCTTTCTTGCTGTGTCTGCTTTGGTAGAAGTGATTGGCTCGCTGCCCCAACCCGTTATGTCCAACCCACACACTTGTTCCATCTTTGAGGAAGGAGAAGATTGCAGAGAAGAGGAAAAGGCAGAGAGTATGCCGATGGTGGCAATGGCGCAAATGGTAATGAAGCTGAAACGTTAATAAGCTGCGACGATTGCACGACTTCTTTCAAACTCACTGAACAAATTCAATCGAAGAATTCCCATTCACTAACAATACTTCATCGATATTAATAATCTCTGTGCTGCCTTCAATGTTCTATCCCCCCCTTCTCTTTGCTTCTGTCTTCATAGTTCCTATCTTTCATCCACTCCTTTTCTATAAAGAATTTTTATGGCTTTCGTGGTTGTGATTTTAATTCTGGTAAATAAAATACATAAAAATAAGTAAACGAAAATAAAAAAATGAAATAAAAGACCTTTTCACAATTTAGTGGGTGATGAAAAATTAGAGTTTCAAATGTTAGAGAG
Source organism: Acanthosepion pharaonis (assembly GCA_903632075.3). Lineage (NCBI taxonomy): Eukaryota > Metazoa > Mollusca > Cephalopoda > Sepiida > Sepiidae > Acanthosepion > Acanthosepion pharaonis. The sequence goes on along the minus strand of CAHIKZ030005634.1, from coordinate 203,159 downwards.
GTTCGATCGAATGTTGTCAGGGTAGTGTTTTGTGTAATTTCCTGGACAACGGGCTGAGCGAATTTCTCTGCGATAAAATCTCGAATGTTGTCATTCCTGGTGTAGAGAATGAGCAATAAAGAAAATAGGGAAGCATAAGGAAAAAAAGAAAAAAAAAAGACTAAAGCAGCAGTGTGGAAAAGCCCAACAAAATGTCTCTAAAATGGACAAGATATCCTGGATAAAAGGTCGATTTCTTGATTTTTGTCAGGGAGAGTGGCACTCGACGACTTGGAAGGAGTCGAAGGAAAGAGAAGTCTTCTTGCTCGATTTCAAGCGGGCAGATGACTGCAGATAAAAAGTTTAAGGCTGAAAGAGCAATGAAAATGAAGAATAATCCGATAGCAATTGTGGAACAGGTTGAGGGTGTAGGTTTATCGCTGACTTAACGTGGTGGTGGTGAAGGGACAGAATAAGAGAGAGTGTCGGGGTGGGGGGTGAGGTAACGCGACTTCACAAAATGCTCGTTTTAGAAGATCAGATTTTGATGACAATAGAAACAACTGCGATGAAAATGATGGACGACAGAGATTCTGTTCTGCCTCCACAATGATTTAAGAGCAAAAACGAGAAAGATATTCCCGAGCCTGGGTCAACAGCATCTTCTGCCTCTGTTGTGCTCCGTTTGTATCATCAACTTTTCATGAACACTACGTCAAGCAAGGGGAGAGGTCTCGCTATCTTTATTATAATAGGCAGGCTCAATTTCCTGTCGCCCGCGCTCTTAAAGCACGTAGAGATGATCTGAGATCATCGGGCAGTTCATCAGAAGGATCAATGCGATTGACTCCTGACTGACCCATGAAGACCTTGATCCAAGAATTAAAACGCGTTAATCTATTATTTTTCACTACCTTATTTTCAGGGTCATCGCTGATCTAAGAAAAGAACAAAATGTTTACTATGCAAATATATACATTAACAATAATATAATGAATGAATAGACTTCAACTGGCCAACAAAGAAATTAATCAAAGTGTGATGCATTAACCTCGTTTAAATGTGTTAAATTCATTATGTAAAATGGAGAACATTCAAAAGAGGTATTCCTCAGGATGTCGGAAGAGGAAAAAAGTGTTTTATGTGCCATGTCACCTCAGAGGTAATCATGGCTCTCCACAATTTCCTATCCTCTGTAACTCTTAGCAATATTTGTCTTTTTACTATCACTTCCACGCCATCTCTCTACACAAGCTCGTTTGGCATGTTAATCGCTGCTTACCTGTGCCACTTGCCTTCAATATAGCCTGTGAGTGACAAGTTCTCTAAACCGTCTTTTCTCACATTTTCTGGGCTTCTTTGACAGTCTTATATTTCTTTCATTCGATAATATCCTGAAAACGGATTCGAATGAATCAATGTATCGGAAATTAAGACAAAAAATATTTTGAAATGTTATAGCTGAATGTAGTTTATAAACATTCCGTTCAAAATAGTTTGACGAACAACGGACGGAACAAATTATATTCACACAATAGTGTGTGTGTGTATATATATATATAAAATAGTGGGTAACGGTCCTGCACAAAGCCTTCAACACTATAATCAAATCACTTGTGCTGATGTCTGACTGTCGGTTCCTTGAAACTGAGCTGCTTGATACTCATACGTCGAATACAACGGGAGAGTCATATATATATATATATATATATATATATACTAAAATAACATCAAAATCCTCTGCTCAGAGGTTCATGCCCTAACAATCACCAGGCGGATATAATATGAAACCAATAGCTATAATCTGATTATATAATCCAGGGGTGGCAGGTATCTACTTTCCCGGATGTATGTTTTTAATTAAATACTTATTCTTATGAGGACGTGCAGCAATCAGGTTGTTTATCTTCTTGTGGGTGACCATCTGTTGAATTTCATTTTATTGGTTTCATATTATATCCGCTTGATACTTGTATTATTGCATGAAACTGATCAGCGAATTTTGATATTATTGTATTATTATTACTATAATTATTATATACTATATTATTCTTATTAATATATTATTAACAATATATTTTTACAATATACTATATTCAGACATGTTTGTTTTAAGCTTTAGCTTTTATTCTTACCATATTATATTTATATATATATATATATATATATATATATATATATATATATATATATATATATATATATGTATGTGTGTGTGTGTGTGTGCATAAGAATCAACACTGCATGGTGAATATATCCACAGTAAATGCCCTATCTTCGATATTGAGAATCCTTCCATTTTTAATATGCTACATTTTATTGTGTGTGTGCGTGTGTGTGTGTGTGCGTGAAGAATTATATCGTTGTTCTTTACCGCCCGATAATTCTCAAAGTTTCATGTTTCATCAAGAAAAGGTTTATAATATACAGGATGCGATGGATAAATTGTCGTATAAATTACGCAATAATGGAAATAACATTGACATTTTAACAGATATATTTAGCAAAATTACACAAAAACATCATGAAATACAAAAGAGTAACTTTATTCAATAAAAATCGCCATTAGCTTCAATACTGAATTTGATACTAACTTGAATACTGCCATAATCCTTTCTCCTTTAGTGTTAAAGGAGTTTTGTTGGTCTCTCGCTCAACTGCGCCCTGCACATAATAATCTGGGGAGTTAGGTGGCCAGATGTAAGAGGTGATGTGGTCACAGAAATTGTCTGACCGCCATGACTGGTTTCTCCTGCTTGTGTGGCATGGTGCAGAGTCATGTTGCCAGACAGTGTCATCTAGCAGCCACCCTCTTGACCCAGGTCAGCACTACCTACACAAGGAACATCGTGTTGAGTCTGATGCCCTCGCCAACAAATACGGAAGTTCTTTTCTTATCAGAAACGAGTTATTTTTCCGAGTTGCCATACCTTCCAATCACCATCAGACTCATCCAACTCTTTCCAAATCTTCTGCACTGTCCTCAGATTGACACCCAAGCACTCTGAAATGTTCGTATTGGAGCTTTCGGCGCGAATGCAAAGTAGATTAGCATGCAGTTTCCAAATTTCTAGCAGAACGAATTGCATCATGGTGCTTTTATTCTCACAGACGGTGTCCAACTGACTCTACTCTACTATGCAGTCGACAAAATCAAAAACAAAAAACGCGCATGCGCGAAATTAAAAAGAAATAAAATGGCGATAATTTGCACATCGCACTCTGTATATCTTAATTCTGTTATATTTAAATTGAGCACTTTTTCTTACTCCCAAAACTCACTGTGCGATTACATGTGTGTAAGAGAGAAGATATAAGCTGCACGTATCCAAAGCTTTTGAAATTTTGCATATCTTGAGAACCCTTGATGTAACTAATTCGGTGGAACCATAACACGTATGATGAATATCAACCCCCCCCTGCAGTTGGTCAATCAGCTGGGTGGCGTTATTAAGTGAGCTTGTGCTGTGCATCGTGTGGCTGTTGGGCTCTAACTCACGGATCGAGTCGATTAGTCACAACTCCCTGTGATCAAGTTTATCACATCATGTAAGTTTATCAGACCACCACCCCATTTTTATTACAGTCAATATTTGGCTCTGACATTTTTTTTTTTTTTTGTGTTTTGTTTTTTTTTATCGTTGGAAGAGCGTTTTGAAAACTGGAAACGATACAGGATTAATGTCCCAACTGCTATACTTTAAAAGAGACTAAGGCGCCTTTATATAAGGTAGGCTGTTATTTTCCGTTCATGTTAAATGGTTGAAGTCACGCACACACACACACACATATATATATGTAGGAGGATAGATAAGTCTAAACTTTAAGTTAGTAAATGACACCCAAATGCCGAAGAATAATTTTCTTTAGAGAAACCGTCTTTTCTTTTAATCGACCAAAATTCTCCTTGTTATTTACTTTGCCATGGTTGCTTTAATGCCACCTGCTCCAGTGTTGGTCTTCGTGAAGCCAAATGACAAGGAGGACAGGCGGACGTGAAGACGAGTCGGCACCCAGAAAAACAACTTTGTTTCTGAAAGGCAAGGCTAAAAACTAGCGAGTCGAGAAGCGTATAATGAGAATTGCAGAAGGAGCTTCCAATAGAAAGTCATCACGGCGATGACCCTGACCTTTGCCCAACTTTAGAACCATTGCACTCAGTTGCCTGACGTATTTATTAGAATCTTCACTGTGGGTAGGTGTTACCTTTAATGTAAACTTCCGTTAAAAGGAAGGGCCATTGTACCTCATTTCCATTACAGGGTGTGGCTTTTAATGGCGTCAAAGTTGTATGTATTGATATTTACCGCTATCATCAGTTCTGATTTCTTTAACCCTGTGGAAAAATCTTTCAGTAAGCTATCCCTAATGCGTTTAAGAGTTAAAGCGCCCATCACCTTTCCCGAACTTTTCGGTATCATGGAAATATTAAAGCCACCTCCTGTAATTCTGATGGACACCTACCGTAAAATGATATTTAATTAAGTATTTAATGTGAAAGTTAAAGTAGTTTAAGGGAAAACAACGCGTGACATACCTGGCGGACTTAAGTGGCTGACAGAACGTGGTCTTGGGGAGGAAGCAGAGGGAAGGAACTTGTTGAGAGCTGCAAGGGATAAAGGGAGGCGGCGAGCTATGATAGCCTACGTCCTGAAAGGACATGGCACATAAAAAAGAAAGAAAAGTTAAAGTGAACATGTTGTGGCCTTGTGCTAGATTAGGACACTGAGAAATTGTACTGTGGACTCCATTTGCAAGAAAAAAATTTTATAAACAAGTAAATTTTTCTAGCATTAGTAAATTAGGTGAGTGTAAGGGTTTCAGGCGTTTTCTTTCTTTTCTTTAAACTAATGTGACAAAATCCGAAGGCACATTTGAATAGACAAATATACTTTCCAAAAGCTAAGCGAAGTATTAAGCAGAATAATTTTGCCAGAAACAAAGAAAAGAGTGCTCAACCGCTATGTGATATTAGTCGTCCAATAATGCATACTGGACAATTTTTTCACAGATGAAGAAGCGTCCTAGGTATGACGATAAACTACATCCAGCAACAAGGCCTCTGATCAGGAGGTTTTGAGGAACATGGAACCACCTCTTAATTGCTGGTGTTTCTAGGTCCACTCTGACCTACCACCTGTTAGGGTCCCAACTATGGGTAAATAATTACCCCTCCTCCCCAAACTGGTGTCAAAACATTATGAAAGTGTAAAAATAGGTTTTAATAACAATAATACATTTTTGAAAAAAAAAAAAAAAAAAAAATTACCAGTAATACAAATCTTGTCGGCATTAAATAACATATTAAGGTTGATATCCTGTAAAACAAACCTTAGATGAAGAAACTTGAGGCAACACAAATGTAGTTCTACAGAAGGATGCTGAGAATATTATGAACAAATTATGCGAACAACGAGGATGTTTTAAAGAGAACGGAAGCAAAAAATGACACATACTTAAAATCAGTAAGAGTTGCAATTTCTAGGATATATAATAAGGAAAGAAGTCTTGGAAAGTTTGACACGCATGAGACATATGGGGAGACAGAGGGAAGCAACGACTAAAATACCCAACAAATTTTTATACATACGAGAACAGGTATTGGGAAGAATAACGAAAAAAAGAACTCGTTTGAAGATACAAATTATAGGATATTGTGGAGGGCCATGATCGCAAACGTCCTGAAGGGATACGGTACATAAAAGGAGAACTGATTACACAACTGAAAACCGGTGTTTCACTGAAAAAAAAAAAAAACACACTCGATCTCGAATATAAAAGCAATTATTAAATGTTATAAAAGTAAATAGCAGGGTCCAGTTTTTCTATGTAAATTATTTGTAAAGTAATCCCCCCGCCCTACGGAAGCTAAAAAACAAAAAAAAAAAAAAAAAAAAAAACTCGTACTTAAAATGTAAATTAAAAAAATTTTAAAATTCATAATCTAGAGTGATATATGGAAAATAATTCCAGATTACAAATTTGATTTTTTTTCTTTGGTTTATACATTCGTAATGAATTTAAATAGCCAACTTGAACCCCCTATTAAAATTTAATATTTTTTTATATTTGATCTGAGGTGCTTAATCTATAGTAGTAATTAAATAAAGAAACTTGAAAAAAATTAATTGTGTAACTCCACCCTTACAAGGGTGGCATTAAAATAAATCTACATGAAAAGAGAAAAAAAAAACTTTATAATATAGAAGTTTGGCGAGGAACTAGTTTGAAAAGATCAAGTTTTAAATTTATATATAACCAGTTAAAAGGGGGCATCCATCAGTAGGTCGGTCAGTATTTTGGAGAAGGTGACACTAACCAAGTTTATCGCCAGTGACTACGTCACGCCTTTAGAAAAATAATGGACATAAACTCCCTTGAGACTGTCACTTTGTGCAAGGCATAATAAGTTTGGTTGATTCCTTCTCTAATCCTGTGACACTGCCCCATCAAGTTATCAAGGGTCGTACAGACAGTACGAGAGATTCAGTGAGACATTTTCTCACAGTAGACATTTTGGTAGGGGGATGGGAAGGGTATGGATAAACCGGGAATGGAACTCATTTTGGTCTTAAGGTCTCCAAATGCTAGATTTGTATTAAAGCCTCACTCTATAAATTATTATGAATCGAAAGAGTCTAGCCAATATTGAACGCTAAAAGAAATTAAAGTGTCGAACAGAATAAAACAGAAATAAAATAACACGCAGAAAACCGTTAAAGAAGCTGCATCAGAATTTTAAATAGACTAATAATTCTGGAATTTTGGGCAACTCTACGGTGAATAATAGCGATCGAGCTAGCCAAATTGATCATTCGTAATGATTAGTGAGTGTGATCGTCAGTGAGTGCCCCATGCTTATGCTCTTGTGTCAAAGCTAAGCTTAGTAAATGAATGGCACTATAAGTCAGAACCAGAGAAAGAGAATGTTGACATTTCTTGGACACATAATGAGGAATATGGGTTTGGAAAATTCAAGACTTTGCAGGACAAATCGAAGACAAAAGAGACTGAGGTAGGCAACGGGTAACACATCAAAGAAATATTGTGATTCCTCGATAACGCAAATAAAGTTCGGCACAGAAAATATATAAATAACCTGTATTGGGGAGAAACGGTTTGTATGCAAACGAGTTTTGAGAGAGAGAGAGAGAGAGAGAGAGAGAGAGGGAGGAGGAGAGAGAGAGACAGAGAGGGAGGAGGAGACAGAGAGGGAGGAGGAGACAGAGAGGGAGGAGGAGACAGAGAGGGGGAGGAGGAGAGAGAGGGAGGAGGAGAGAGAGGGAGGAGGAGAGAGAGAGGGAGGAGGAGAGAGAGAGGGAGGAGGAGAGAGAGAGGGAGGAGGAGAGAGAGAGGGAGGAGGAGAGAGAGACAGAGAGAGAGAGAAAGAGAGAGAGACAGAGAGAGAGAAAGAGAGAGAGGTTGATCGAGAGAGAGAAAAGAGAGAGAGGATCGAGAGAGAGAGAAAGAGAGAGAGGGTGATCGAGAGAGAGAGAAAGAGAGAGAGGGTGATCGAGAGAGAGAGAAAGAGAGAGAGGGTGATCGAGAGAGAGAGAAAGAGAGAGAGGGTGATCGAGAGAGAGAGAAAGAGAGAGAGGGTGATCGAGAGAGAGAGAAAGAGAGGGTGATCGAGAGTTTTACAGAGACGCTTGAGTGGGCAGCCATAAAAGAAACTAACAAACAAAAAAGATTGTGTGAAGAAAGGAGTGTGTTCGCACCGAAGTACTGTGGGTCAGTATCCATGTCTTCATGCTGGGCATGTTCGGATGATATAGGGTTTCATTGACACGAATTTAATGGGGCTTCAAAGCGAGTAGGTTGCTTTTTCTGATGACTGACACAAATCGAATGAACATGTGTTGGTCATCTAGGCTGGGATTTCAAGCAAAGGCGGGCAATTAAGAAGATAATGAAAGAAAAAGAAGAAAAAAAAAACGAACGACGATGACCAGGTTAACCTCAACTGACATCAACCGCTTCGCTTGTGAATTTCAACACCTGTTTTAAGAGAGACATTATTAACAAGCCTACATGGAGGTTAATGAAGAAAACATCTCTCTCTCTCTCTCTCTCCCACCACTTCTCTTTTACATGCTGGTCAGAGTATTTCCCGACCCCTTACACGCGACAAACATCCGAGGACAATACAATGAAAGATTAAGTTTTTTGTGCTTAAAAGAGCAAGAAGCGTCCACTATTGAGATTGAATTGTTATGGATATTTACTTAGCTAAAACAAAAAGCTAAATAAGAAAAAATAAATGAAATAAAATAGGAAAATTGTATTGGATTAATCTTCTAAGCTTGCTTACATGAAAAGTAGCATTTTAATTATTTGCTTTACCGGACTTGAACATTACGGATCTGTTGTTATAATTCCAATACAATAGCTATACGGCATCACACAATACAGACGCACAAAAATTACGATAGTATGAGAAAGCGCATTGTGAATAATTCAATAATACTCGGAAAAATTTTTTTCAAAAAACGATTACAAATCTTAGAAGCTATTCATATTAAATCAAAACAACTAACAATAAGCAAAATAACTTATCATTCTAGAATAAACTCTCAGAATCCACTCTTTTATATTAACACACTAACAATTTTAAAATTCAAACATGATTTCCACACGATATCACAAATTAAAAAAAAAAACAAAAAAACTTGTAATTCAAACTAATCACCAAAATCCAAACCATCACGATACGGGCTTTAAATTTCTTTTAATTTGTTTAATTCACAACAATAACGGAAGCCAGTGGGAATCTTAGAAATTTAAGAATTACCATGAACTGTGGACAGTTTCGATACTTTTAATATGAAGATGCCAAAAATTACTCACTGAAGAAAAATTGACCCAGTATAATAAATAAATAGGACTTATACGAAATGCATTAAATCCGTCAAATGTTTAATATAGTGTCTGTTTATAATATGTAAAGATACGAATTCTGCCGGAGAACGCATGTTTTCTACGAAATTTCTCGAACATTCAGGCCAGTAAATGTAATTAATACTGTTTAACTAAAGAACAGTGCATTTACTTAAATAAGTGTATCCATAAACAAATAATGTATAAACAGAAAATTCATTATTTGTTGGATTTAATCCATTTACTATGTTGACATTGTTTACATTAAGATACGAATACAGAGCAAATAGATTGAGAAAGATCGGCGAAAGTGTATTTAAAAGCATTAATTTGAGCTTAGCATAACAGGAAGCTCCCCGTGGCTGAACGGTTATAGCCCACCAGGCTTAATGGTGGATCCTTATAGGATGCAGGTTCAATTCCGAAATTTCTCGAACTATCAGGGTTTTTAAGTAAACAGAGCATTTACTTAAATAAGTGTATCCATAAAAAATAACGTATAAACAGAAAATATATTAAATATTTGTCGGATTTAATCACTTTTCTCGTATATATATATATATATATATATATATATATATATATATATGCACGCTACTTATTAGAAAGTGCTCAATATCAGTCATAGAGCTAACATATTCAGTTGTATGAATAAGAGTTTGTAACCCTGGGTTTTACGCTTTTCCGATCAGCAGATCGCAAAAGCATGAAACCCATATCCATACAACAGCTGAAAATTATATATATATATATATATATATATATATATATATATATATATAAAAAGATAGATAATATATCTGACAATGACGATGACAGTAGATATGTGTTCGTTCAGCCGGCCTCCGAGATTTTGTGACTTTTGTTTTTTAATATTTTCAACAAAGGTGAAGCTCCAATTCGGTTTTCTTCATTCAATCGAAACCTACAAATGTGTGGCATAAAAAAAATCTATGAACCATGTAAGCGAGATAAAATGTGTGGTCCGACGGTAAAGGTTAAAATAACCGAAATCTGCGACGATTTAGGTTAAAAATAAGTTAATCGTTTTGTCACGTGTTAATGCATTGGGCGTTAGATCACAGGGGAACAGTTGCAACAAAGATGCTTATACGAACCTCGGTCAATCGGTGGGAGTCGATAAATTTTGAATTAAATACCGATATCACTGGGTTTGGTGTGGATTTAGGATTTAAATTCAAATGAAAATCCGACAGAATGCTAAATGCATAAGACAATTTAGAAACTTATTTTGACAGGTTTTGCTGATCAGTGTTAACAGGAAAATTGATTTTATTTCAATTAAATCAGTTTTTAGGTTAGATTTCTTACTAATTTCAACTCACTTTTTTTAATTTATATATTAATTTTTAAAAAGATTTTTATGCATTGAAAATGTGATAATCTACGAATTCCCTGTTTTTAATATACGATCAAGCTTCTTCAACCGATCACCGGTACTTACTAAACTGGTGTTGAAACAATGTGGGCCCCGGGGGTGGGGGGGTTTGGTTGTAGGGAACGAAAAATTAAAAATTTTAAAGTGAAATATTTGAAATTAAACGTTTTCACATTTCCAGTGTTTCTGCTTATTGCATATTTATGGCCAACGCTTGCATTTAACCACCTACACACACACACTTCCATTAATAAGAACATTACTTTAGTCTGATGAAGTCCTTTTAAAGGACGAAACGTGCTGCAAAGAATTTTTCCACTTTATCATTTATTTATCTAATATTGTTACTGTTAAGACCTAGGGAATGTTACTGGATAGAATAATCACACGAAAGTTGGTAATGGACAATAATACTTAAGGTAAAGACAAGAACAACCCTTATAAAATTCGCCAGTGGCGCGTAGCAGTAGTAGTCAACTCCCAGAAATGAGTCAAGTGAATTCCACAAATAAATTTCCAACTACAGGATAACTACCAATCGCTTCACGCGGTCAGATGTGGCCTAAGGCCGAATTTAATGCGGGGTATTCGAGCCCGTAGGCTTGGCCAAAAATTCCTCGTAGATCCCGCATAAAACGGGGTCAGGTAGCTGTTTTCTGAGATGAGAGACTGCCATTCGACATAGCCTCGTCTGATCATCCTCTCTGCTCGGATCTCCAACTGCAGACCAACATACAGTATTTACTACTGTATTTATGTGAATGGACACATACCCATTATCGTTCGTAGGTGTGCTACAACTGTTATGATATATAAACAATTATATTCCCTTACAAATGAATAGATAAATAAAAACTGAATTGATATTAGTAAAATTTATTATTTACACTTTTGCTGTTATCACAGTGAACATGTAAATATTGTAAATAATGATAACTCGTCATCCCAAAAATTCAGGAAGGAATTAAAATCTAATCAAAAAACAAAACAAAAAAAAACGACAATAATAAAAAATATCCTGTTATCATATCGTTAACAAAATTCCAAGGTTAGAGAGAATATTTTGCAGCGCCGTTTAGCACAAAGCAAGTTCGGAGCTACACGCTTTTTTTTCCAAAGAATTTTAGTCCGAAATGAAGGCAAAGCAACTTGAATCACTAAATTTGTTTTCTATATCCGTAGCCATTATGTGACTCCTAACTGCTTCAGTTAAATAAATATTTACTTATTTAAATACCAACAGAATAGTATTTCGTAGTTTCTTTTCGTTCCATAGAATAAAAAAAAAGTCTATATGAAATAAATCTCAGGAAATATTGAACAAATAATATAATATGCAGCACACGACACGAAAAAAAAATTCAATCGCTTCAACTAATTTCTAGATTTCCAAGTATCTTCGTCAGTAAGAAAAAAAAATAATAAAAATCCCCAAAAAACTAACAAAATGATAATTTTTACGAGGTTATGCCCATAGCGTTTGTTTCTCGTTAATGTGTTGTTGAGAGTTTCCAAGAGGAGAGACTCCGCCCCCCGGGTACAGAGTCAGCAACTCTATGGCTTTAACAAGCTGTGAAAGATTTTTCCACAGATGCGCCAGTCACTATCAGAAGTCGTTGTCTTGTCGAGTCTATCTAGCGAGGTGCAGGCACAGACATCTTGAGATGTACTTAACCAGCAGACCTACCGGTGTGTTATGTAAATAAGACCTTGTGCTTAACAGCGAAGTGCTTGGTTAATAGCATCAACAATCGAGCCGATGTGAAGACGATATGGCCTAATGACATTAGTTCACCAGCTGTGTCCGTTTCTTTGGCAGTGGTAACAAGTTGTTAAAGGGACTGGATCAGCAAATCTGTCTCTCTTATCTCTTGGGTAAGCCAAAAGATTCTAATCATGTTTTGTTATTTATGTTTACATGAATGGAGTAAATAACCTAATCATCACCGTTTGTCGACAATATCTTCAAAAGTTCTCAATGAATTTGAATGGAACTGTTTTGGATGAAGAGAAAACTGATTAAATTCTGGACGAATCCATATTTATTTCTCTCAATGGGAAATATGATAACAGTAGTCCAGAATATAGGAAAAAATCGAAATATATTCCCCCACCCATGTATCATTTTTTATCGATTCATTTTCTAGTTTATCAACACTTTGCAGCCAGAATTTTTTTTTTATATTGTAATATTTTTGAGAGAAAATAACAGTTTAGTGATACAAGTCTTACTAATTAGCCCATATCTGGGGGAGAAGAAGTAGAAGGGTATTAGCGCGTAAGTGAATATAATGAACCCAACTAGAATTTGAACTCGGATCTCCGATTAACGATTCCGAGACATTGTCCATTACATCACCAGCACAGCTAAGCTTACATCAACTGGTATTCCCAAGCGGTCTCCTGTATCTATGGAATGAATTTTATCCCGTTTTCAGTGACAATTACGTTGGTAGAGATAAGAGCTACCAGCGTTCTTCCGAGTTCGAAATCTTTAAACGAAGCATTGTCGTTCGTAATTACAGACATCTAAAGGCCTCGTAATAGTATTCGAATTTAGAAGATAAATAATTGTCAATTATTATTAATCTCTGAATAGAATTTATTACATTCTATTTCTGTTGCGTTTTTATCCCAACTCGCAGAACAACATTCTAAAGCGAGAATTTAAGGAATGGAATAGGCCTTCGGTAAGATTTGAACCTTTAACGACCTGGAAGTTTCTATTAAACAACAACAACAACAAAAAAAAAGAAAAAGAAAAAGAAAAGACTCACAGATGAAGAGAGTTGAAGCAACAGAATTGTGGTTCTACAGAAGGATGCTGAGAATACCATGAACCGAGCATCCGCGCAACAACGAGGTTTTAGAGAAAAGGGAAACAAAAAAGGACACTTATAATTAACATCAGAAAGAGAGAGTTGAAATTTCTAGGGCACATAATGAAGAAAGAGGGCTTGGAAAATTTGATACTCACAGGACAGATTGAAGGCAAGAGAGATAAATGAAAACAACGCCTAACCTACCTAGCGAGCTTCAGCAAAATGGTTGGCGGAATATGGTTTAGGAGAGATAACAACAACATATAATTTATTAAAAGACAGGAAATTGAAGAGAGCCATGATCGCCAACATCCTGAATGGACACGGCACAAATAAAGTTCGAGAGATTAATGAGATTTTATATTTCGTCTTATTTCTTATGTTCATGTAAATCTTGCTCAGGCATTTACACAAGAGATACGTTAGTGATTTTTATAATATTTATTCATTCAAGTGTTTAATTTTCGTACATTTTTGCAAATCCTATATAAATTATTACATTTGACATATTCTTCTATATAATAAGTGCAAATGTCAATGTGTCACACGTTTTCAATTAAAAGGACACAACTCTCTAACTTTCAATAGCTCACGTTACAGAAATGTTGGATTCCAAAGTTTTCATTATTGCGATTGTTTTCGGCGATTTTTTTACGCGAGTATTTGCGACGAATTTTTTTTTTTGTCCGATAACAATTTTTATAACTTGGAAATAAATTCGGGAATAATCGAAATTAATTGCGAAATCCAGCGAAAGGCACTCACGAAATAGTTGTTTGTGATATTTACTTGATTCCCACAAAATCAAGATGTGACACAAGGTCGTTTAACGTGGGAGTAATAGTAACGAAATAGTTGTTTGTACGGAATGTAAGGACCTACGTACATCAAATCGTTTTTAAATTAGGTGGCGACAAGAATTATCGCGGAACTTTTAAAAAGTTAAGCTTAAATATTAATGCAATATTAAATGCAGCGATCAATTTTGAGTTCTTCTGTAGTTTGTTGCCTATTGCACACGGAAACAGTATGCATTGCAAAAAGATATCTCCGTCGACAGAGGACCAGATTGCAATCAAAAGAGCCAAGGCTGCAGCGAGGAAAACAAATTCCAGTGCAAATGAAAACCCAGAACAAATTGCAGCTAGGAGAGCTTCCAATGCTGAGAATATGAAAAGGCTTAGGGACTCTCAAACTCCTGAACAAGCCGAAGGACCACAAAGAGCTTTCCGCAGAAGCTAGTTTAAATGCCGGCCGGTAGAGCAGCTTTTAAGGTAGTTTAGAATGTAAGCGATCAGGTCTTCTATAAAGATTAATGTTTTTTTGTTTGTTTTTTTTTCTTTTTATCTTTGACCTGTCATGACTACTTGGGAAATATACTTGTTTTTCCCATCGCCTTCTCCAAGGTTTAGAATTAAGAATACCTTCTTGTTAATTGGCGACCACACAAAGTTATAGATTTCAGTCTCCCTTGCTATTTATCCCATAGAAGTGAGGGTGAAAAGGGAGCCATACTTTTTTTCATACTTTTTTTTGTGGAAAAATGAACGCAACACGGACCACTGATTTCTTATTCCATCCCTATAACCATTGGGATAGCGGCATATTTCACGTAAAAATACGTAATGCTTACCATAATTTAATCATAGAAATAATTTAAAGAACAACTGTAAATAAATAAATAATGATAATCACTGTAAGACGGAATTAAAGAAACAGGTATAAATTTTGGTAAGAATCTAAAAAAGGCGGCAAACGTGCGAGAGCAAACTGAAAATTCAAGAACTATTCGTCAATAAAGAGAATTTTTTTTTTTTGATAGCAAACATGATTATAGCATTTCCTGTGGAATGTGAAGTTTGAAGCAACAACATGAAACTGGTTTCAAAGAAATGATCTGAAAAACAAAAATACTATCATCGCATGATCCATTCATCGAGTTTGATGATTTCTAACGAACTTTCAGAAAGCCATCATCAATAGGAATACATTGGTGAGTTTATATTCAGAAAAATCACAAACGTATTTGATAATTTGATTACAAATTTAAGCAAAATGTACAAATTTGAAATTTTTAATTTAGCGCATGCGCGTCTTGCCCCTATTCTAGCCTCTTAATATTCATAAAACAATAATCAGTAATTTAATCCTCACTGAGCCAAAGCTCGTTAGGTAAGTGATCATAGCTCTCCACAACTTCCTGTTCTTTGTAGCTCTTAGCTGTATTTGTTTTACTATCCTTCCCACTCCCTGATTAGCTATCCATTTACACAAGCTTGTTAGGTAGATGATCATGACTCTCCACAACTTCCTATCCATTGTAGTCCTAAGTAATTTGTGCTTTTATCATCTATTCCAGTCCTTGATCTGCCATCAATTTTCGCAAGCTTGTTAGATATGTTATTCGTTGTGTCTCTCCTGCCTTCCTTATAACCCGTGAGTGTCAAATTCTCTCAGCCCATTTTCCTTCATGATTTCCAAATATATCAGCTGTCTACTTCTAAGTAGAAGCGTCCCTTTTGTTTCTATTTTCCTTAAATTTCCTTCCATGCTAATATGCTGTATGGCATCCTCAGCATCCCCCTGTAGAACCGCATTTGTTGCCTCGTCTTCATCTGTGAGGAAATTGTTCAGTTTCAATAAGTAGCAGTTGAGCACTCTTTTGATTCTAACAATTTTTTCCTGTTAATACTTTGCTTAGCTTTTGAAAGGCACTTTCGCTATTCCAATGGGCTTTCGGTATTTGGTGTCATATTCACTCGTCTGTTATAGAATTTTAAATAGCAACTTTAAATGAATATAATTTATCTTTGACAGCCTGGATTTTTTTCAGAGTTGACATCACAGTATTTTAAAATGTATATTGGAAAGCGGAGGTCTAATACTTTACCTTGAATATCTTTAAAAAAAATGATTGAAGTGTTTTAACAGTGTTTATTTGTTGCGGTGTGTAAGTTTGTATAGAAATTTAATATATATATATATATATATATATATATATATATTGACAGAGTTGTTTATTATCTCGATGTCAAGGATTTGGAGCATAACTGTCACTAACAAATGACAGACATGAACACGACGCGTTAAGGTCACTATACAATTGAATAATATCATTAGTGCGACCGAAGAAAACTCGGGTGGGTCACATTTTCTTGCTCTTAGATACACACGCCTCATCACACTACATAAATGTGTGTCTGTCTTAGAGATAGAAAATAGACTATATATATATTATTAGGTAATATGAAACTTTTTTTTCAAAGCAATAATTCTCAACTACGTTAAACGCATCAGGAAACTTGGGTTGAGGACGAAGACATATTCTAGTCGGGTTCGAAAACCTACCGCATGCACTAAAGAAAAAAGGAAAACAGGAACGTACCCAATGACCTTGTAGGTATTGGTGACGTACGTTTTGGTCAACAACAGCGATGCTTATTCAATGAGAAACTCCGTGTGTGGTTCTCTTCGAAATGATATGGCGACAGACGACAACTAAACGACCACCCAAAAGAAAAGCTGGAAGCGAAACATTCTCACTCTGTCTTTCTCTCTCCCTCTTTCTGTCACCCTTCCCCTATCAAGCTTTTCTAGATTTGGTTATAGTTTCATCTACTATTCGTCTATACATGCCACCGCCATTTTTTTTCATTTCTCTTAATTTTATTCTCTATCTCTTCACTATTTTCTCACGCTTCGCATTTCTTAAAAAAAAAAAAAAAAAAATCAAAAAATATCAAACAGTAAAGTTAATTCCTCCTCCTCCTCTTTTAATCAAGATTAGCTTTCTGAATTTTTCTTTTAGAAAAGCGAAGTACAAAGTTTGACTAAAGAGAGAATATAGAGCGGTATCCACTGCCACCCTATCTCATTCCCCACTCTCTCTTTTTCTCGTCCTCATGTCAGTCTACATGCAATTACACTTTCTCATTCTCTCACGCCCGCACGTATCCACACGAGGCAACGGCAGCTCATAGCTTTATTAAGCAAACTGATCCGTTTCTGGAGAAGCCATTATGTCTTCATAGCAACTGATGTATGATCGTCAGTACTGTGACAAAACAACTACTTTACTATTCTGGAGTGGAACCTGGAAGTGGGGTGGGGTGAACGTCACAATGTATGCATTTTTTTTTGTAGTTGCGCGCACACTGAAGTACATACGTATATATTTACGTACGTAAACGTAAGCGTCCTTGCATGTGTACACACACACACACACACACGTAGTATGAAAATTTTTAGGCTTCTAGTCCCTGTATATAAACATTCATCTTATTTCACACACACCTAAAACCATCGACGACAAATATACTTGGAGAGTAAAATTAGCAGCCAAAGTCAAAAGACGGATAGAAGGTCGCGTCAAAAATCTTCGGTGTAACAGAATTTCAGCAGTATAAACGGAATTATCTCTCACACACACACACACAGACAAAATGATATATATATATATATATCCGAGTGGTTAGAACATTCGCTTTCTGACCATGAGACCCGGGTTAGAATCTTCCCATGGTGGATTTGTCGGGAAGGAGATTTCCTGATATTATCGGTCTGGAGTGGGGAAGATCCCAGCAAGCGGCACCTTTGGAAAGCACCTGAAAACGTTACCACGGGTTGACCCAAGCCTTGTGAGTGAAACTTGGTAGACAGAACATTTGGGGCTAGCACGAAGTCACAAGTCATCGTGACCGGGGGTTTGAGTGTGCTGGTGTCGTTCAGATTGTTGAACCTAGACTTGAAGAGATTAAAATCGTAATGATCGGAGAAGAATCTTTCTTCTGAAGAAACTGTCTGAGTAGAACTTCTCCCTTACCAATGGAATACAAAGTGAATGAAAAAGTGTCGATTGTAGACGTGACAAACCGGAATATGTTACTGAAGCAACATTTGGTTAAAAAGCCCGAGGAACAGGGACGAATTGCCGATCTGAATACACTTCATCATCGGAGCATACGAGTGAAGAAACCGCTATTAAGACACCTGGTGATGAGAGGTGTGCAACTATCTCAAGATAAGTACAAAGCGAATAAATAGTGCCTCAAATGGGATTTGGGCCCTGTTCACCGTTGTCTGTGTTGGCAACACTTGCGCCAACTCGCATGTCCAAAAATCTACTTATTACACAGTATAAGAATATTCAATTAGCATATTATTCAGCTAGGAGGCCTTACTTATTTAGAAAACGGATATAAAACAACATCATAGCATTATCCTCTGACCCAGGGTCAATCGCAGTTAAACTTTGTTGTTACGATCAAACCGTTGA
Organism: Acanthosepion pharaonis; assembly: GCA_903632075.3. Lineage (NCBI taxonomy): Eukaryota > Metazoa > Mollusca > Cephalopoda > Sepiida > Sepiidae > Acanthosepion > Acanthosepion pharaonis. The sequence continues at coordinate 184,807 of CAHIKZ030005634.1, read as the reverse complement.
GTGATGATTAACAAACTTCTTAAGCTTTTTGCTGGTGTACTGAAAATCCGAACATCAAACCAAGAATAGGATAAGCACAGTGAATCGATTAAGCTATATGATCATGTGATGTTAGCAATAAGCAATCGCCAAGCAAAACAGTTATGAGTGAAAATAAAACGTAACAAAGTCATGTGACTCTCGGTCAGATTTCATTGGTTTACTTATGTACAATTCAAAAGAAAGAAACCCATTATCTGAAGAGAGACTTGCACAAATCATTCATGAACTTAAAATCCTCTCCAGTACAGGATTGTGAATCTACAAACTTGTCTATTTTAAATAGACAGAAAATAAAACCAATATGCGTCAATACTAAAAGTGCATCAATATTATTTCAAGTGAATTTCAATAAAATACAGAAGAAAATGAACACATAGTAAAAAACAAATCTACATCTCCCTCTCGTACATATTATATATAATTCCAAGAGGATAGAATCCAGGTAGAACTCAATGTCCAGGACAGAGTAGGAATATAATAAAAAGGCTTAAACACTAGTACTCCATGGTCATAATTTATTACATTGGAATCATAAATGCGATCCAATTTATCAGACCTATTATAACCTTTATATTTAGTGGGATGTTTTATTAAACATCGCTGCTTTATTTTTTAAGCAGTGAAATTAATATCTACCAGCCTAGGGATCGAAAGTTTTAGTATAACATACTTTCTGACGAGCTTCCCTGATTTAAAAGGGAATACAAATTCTATCCCTGTCAGGAGGTATATTTCTTTATTAAAACTTTCGATCACTAGGGTAGTAGGCATTAATTGCACTGATAAAAATAAACACAGAAAAAATAATAATATCTATTCAAACATGCTTACACACTTAATATAAGGTTTATAATGATAAAATTATATTTGATTAAAAGAATCCACTAATTGTTCCTCTTTAAATTTAGAGCGCTTCGGCATAGTTTATGATTAACAAGCCCTGACTGATCATTAATATTAAATAGTGAGTTTGATCCATACTGGGTTACCTATACAAAATGCGACATTAAATTACATTTTAAGGGTTGATGTGTATTAAATCGACCAAGCAAATCAAACTGACTTGTCTAAAAGATTCAGTTTAATCGTCATTTCTTTCAGTTAAATTATATTAATTTTGAATTCGTCAATCTGTGGCTTTTACAATTGTTGGCCTCCAATTAAATGCCGAGATTTCTGAACGAAAATTTAATTTTTAAAACCAACTGATATTGAATCAATAACAATCGATTTCAGAGGGACAAGTTAAAAAAAAAAATTAAAAAAAAAATTTTTTAAATTAAAAAAAATATCCGGCAATCTCAAGCGTATATTAATCGTGGCGTAAAACAAAACCTGGTATTCATTTTAATTTTCGTAGATAACGTTTAATTGCCGGCAAATACATTTTGAATGAATAAATTTTATGATCATGAACTGATGGTTGAGTGATAACTGTAGACAATAAGGTTGGGTTGCAAGTCGTCGTTTATGTACCATATCCCTTCAGGATCATGGCTCTCCATGATATCCTGTCTTATGACCATTTACAATCCTTTGTCTTGTCATCCATTCCCACAAACCCTAAAGTGGGAGGTTACTCGCTGCTTCCCTTTATTATTACCTTCAGTATGCCTTGTGTGTATTACATTTTTCAGTCCCTTTTTTCTCATTATGTGTTCCAGATATTTCAACTGACTCCTGATTGTAGGTAAAAATTTGCTTGTAGGATTACAAGTACCAAGTAATTTAAGTTGGTCAAGAGAATTAAAACTAAACGAAATGAAAGAGTGGAAATTGCTAACAACTTATGCCGTCCGTTATCTTACGTTTCTACACTCCTCTCACTTTTCTGTCTGTATCTTCTCATTATTTTCCTTATCCATCTCAATCTTCATTTACCGTCCATGTTTTTCTTATTATCTAAATGTTATACAAACATACGCGAAAAATAAATAAATAAAAGGAATGCGCAAATATTTTGTACTTTATCCTTTCTTAATTTGTTTCTCTCTCTCTCTGAAGTATTTTAATGCACGCAATTTCGTACGACTTTTTGTTTCAATCTGACTCAAATTTCGTGTCCGCCAAAAATAAAAAAAAACAAAACAATCCAAAAAACAGAAAACAAAAAAAAAGCACCCCCCCAAAAAAAACCCAAAACAAAACAAAAATGTCTTATCTTAAAAATAGGGATTATTAGAATTACATTAAAACCTAAACATGAAAGTGAATTTATACATTTTCGCTGTCCTTGAGATTTGCCAATAAAAGTGATAAACCCTATTTATAAAATTGTGATTCTTTTAGACATTGTTTATTGGAATGGGTGGCAAAACATCGACCTAATTGCCAGTTAATTCGAACTTTATAAAATGGTAAATAATAAGGATTTCCTTATAGTCGGTTCACATATTTTAATAGTTTAGTAAATGTTTATAAATTTGTAAATAAAAAATTTTCATATTTATTTCTTTATTAGTAAATGATAAATATTGCATCGCATTAATTTTGATACAATTATATTTGTTTTTAGAATATTGAAAATATAAAATTATTCTTGTGAATAAACATTCTAATAAATAAATAGTATTCATAATTTTTATCTTAAATTCTCAAGAACAAAAAAAAAAAAAAAATGGATGAATTCACTTTCATCATATATTTAGGTTTTACTACAAATCTAATAATCGCTTTTTAAAACAATGGACCTTACCGAAGATAGAAGGTAATTAAAATAACATCGGTGACAATGGAAAAAAACAACATCCCTTTGATACTGAAAGGTCCATGTTTGCCCAGAAATTTTCATTCTTGACCCGTAAAATATAAAATCTATCCAGAGGAATGTCCAGTGTTGAACCAAACATCGATTATTTGTATCCTACGTTTGCATTGTTTGTAGGTTATTACTTGTTACCGTTAAAAGGATGAGTACATTTTTGCGCAATGTTTATTTTTTTGGATAGACGATTCCAAAAATTTCCCTCGTTCACCCCTTGATCAGTAAAAGAAATATCATAGAAGAAATATCAAGAGATGATTTAATGTTACACTGATCTATACCTTTCTAATTTCGCCTGTGTGTCTACAGTTTATCACACAGTTTCTTTCATAATAGAAAAAAAGCCCTGAATTATCCACCCCATTTAAAACCGGGTTCTATATTCTAAGGGATTAATCTAACGAATTTTGAAGCCATCCTAATTAAAAATCAAAAACCCAACATAAATAGAATAGCCTTTACTACTTAAATATACTTAACTAATCCTCCAAATAATAAACACCAACCCCTCTCCTGATTAATAATGAACTAATCCAACCACATTGTCTAAATACCCAAAACATTATCTATAAAACTAAAATAATAAGCAACCTATTTCAAACCAAAACATAGGGCCGTGATGACGGTTGACGATAACCGAAAGCCCTCGGCGAAACACCATGAAATAGGGTCTTATTTCAACAAGATAGGCCCATATATAACTTGCGAGAAAGCAAGAAAAACAGCAAAAAAAGATTATTAACCGGAAAAGTTCCGTAATCTTTAACAACACATGCCTTGATATATATGTGAAATAGTGCTGAAAAGTTTTGACCCACCCTGCTTCTCAAAATGTGACCATATACCCGAACAATTTTTGAATTCTCTTTTCTACCAGGTCGACAATTTTTCAGCACCCCCTTGTGTTTGTGTGTTTGACGATGGTGCAGTGAAATCGTCAAGGTTAGTTGGGAAGTGCTGGCAACTACAAAGACCTAACACTTGGCAGCGTAACTGCAGTGACCCTTCATAGTCAAAAAAGATGTTTCTGATGACGTTTGCCGGCTGCTCTCTGACAGTGAATTGGGAGCTTCCAGCACCCCTTTCATAGATCAAGGATTTTGCAGGATGAAATATGCATCATGACATCCTATTCATTAGCCGACTCCGTCACTCGGCTGTTATACTGTTTGAACTGCTCTAACCTTTATTCTAAATGGAGCCATCTTTCGTTTTGTCTGTCTCTTTCTATCATTACTTTCATCTAGTTCTTTTCTTTTTATTTTTCATTTCTTTCATTACAATCATTCCTAGCTATCTTAGCGTCAATAGTTCAAGAATTCAATTTTCTACTAGTCCCGGCTTTGCAGAAAACGTAGCAAAGAAAGGAATAAAAAAAAGGTAAAAAATAAACAATAACAACAAAAAAAACAAAAAAAACAACAACAATCTTTCGACGAGGTCGAAACAAAAAGCTGAAGACGTCTGCTGTCAAGCGGATGTAGGAGTCGTATCTGATTTATGACAGATCATCGAGTATTTGGGGATGAGGGGAGGGGGAAGAGAATGATGGGAAGGAAAACTGGGGGGGGATAAGTGAAAAGGTAAAAAATATAAATAAAAGTAAAAAAAGAGGTAAAAATTGGAAGAAAAGAGGGGGAGAGGAAATGCTGAACGTTGAGTGGTTGGTTACGTTCAATGAAGATATGTATTCGGGAAAGATTGAGCAAAAAGGAATCTAGAGAGAAGAGAGAAAAGATTACGGATTTGTAAAACAGATCGAAGTGAAAGAGCGGGTTACACCTAAAAATGAGAGTGAGAAAAAAAAAAAAGAAAGAGTGAAGATCAAAGAGAGAGGCAAGGAAAGATGAATAGAGAGATAGATAAGCGGCGAATAAGGAAATCTGTTCTATGTATGTGAAGGGGAAAATAAAAAGGATGAACGAAAGTTATGAATGTTTAACAGCGAGCAGAAAAGAAAGGAACTTATGAAAATAAAACTGAAGGGATGAAATTTGAGAGTTGAAACAAAGTAGAAGTTAGAGATACTTGCAGAGAGAGAGAGAGAGAGGGGGAGACTTGGAGAGAGATTTCGAAAGAGAGAGAGAGAGAGATTTCGAAAGAGAGAGAGAGAGAGATTTCGAAAGAGAGAGAGAGAGAGATTTCGAAAGAGAGAGAGAGAGATTTCGAAAGAGAGAGAGAGAGAGAGAGAGATTTCGAAAGAGAGAGAGAGAGAGAGAGATTTCGAAAGAGAGAGAGAGATTTCGAGAGAGAGGGAGAGAGAGAGACTTCGAGAAAGAGGGAGAGAGAGAGACTTCGAGAAAGAGGGAGAGAGAGAGACTTCGAGAGAGAGGGAGAGAGAGAGACTTCGAGAGAGAGGGAGAGAGAGAGACTTCGAGAGAGAGGGAGAGAGAGAGACTTCGAGAGAGAGACTTCGAGAGAGAGGGAGAGAGAGAGAGTAAGACTTCGAGAGAGACGACGACGACGACAATAATCGAAGCCTGGCAAATGTGAGAGACGCCGACAACAATGATGCCGGTAAATATGAGAGAGAGAAAAGAGAGATTGTAAGAAGAAAGTGAAGAGTTTACCAAGAGATTTTTACCAGACGATGTTATTGACACAACGTCTGCTTGCCTGTACGTCGTCTAAAATTATATATCTTGGCTAACAATGTTTTTGTGCGACGTGAAAAACAATCCGGATTCAACTGTCTTCTTTCTTTAGATCATGATTTCGTGGGTTTTTCGAACGGAGAACGTCGCTTAATCTTGAAGTGGGCCTCCGATGAGTGATTTTCGAATTCAATCTTGTCATCTTATGAGGCCCTAATCTCAAATACATTTTTCGCCTGACGAACGGGTCGTCTAAGTCGAAAACTCTAGACATGTACAAATCTCTGATCCTCCGTTCAAAATTAGGTTTTCCGATAGAAGAGGATAAGAAACAAAAACAATAACGATAAAAGGGGGAAAATAATGAAAAATAAAGTATATATAAAAGAAAACTTTTTGTGATGATAATTCAGAAATGATAAAATAGAAAATAACGGACTTAAATCTAAACCTGGTGTACGCGTACATACACACACTATAAAAACAATAACCAAGATTTTAAATCAATCGGACATTATTATATACGTAAGTATAAATACATACAAATGTTTGTTTTCCGTGTTGACACTGAGATATGTTTATCTGTATGCAAAGCATTTTCATTAAGCTATCGACGTCTATGTGACTGTTGACGTTTTATTTAAATCTTTCTAGCTTTCTATTGATTGGTCTTTTCTAACTCGTCTCTTTTCCCGTCTCTTTCTCCTTTTCATCTCTATTTTTCTTCTATTTCTTTTCTTCTTTGATCTTTTCTCTATTTCTTCTCTCCCTCCTCGTTCCTCTTCTATTCCCATCTCTCTTCTATCTTTTTCTGCTTCCATCACTTCTCCCATCGATGTTACGTGTTATTTTATCTCAATCTCTTTTCTCTTCTACATCTACTTTCTTCTTCCTCCTCTCTCCCAGGTCATTTTATAGCCTTTAATCTCTCAGCCTCTCCTCTCTCTCAGCTCACTTTATAGCCTCTTCCTTTTCTCTCTCTCTCAGCTCATTTTATAGCCTCTTCCTTCTCTCTCAGCTCATTTTATAGCCTCTTCCTTTTCTCTCAGCTCATTTTATAGCCTCTTCCTCCTCTCTCTCTCAGCTCATTTTATAGCCTCTTCCTCCTCTCTCTCTCGGCTCATTTTATAGCCTCTTCCTCCTCTCTCTCTCGGCTCATTTTATAGCCTCTTCCTCCTCTCTCTCTCGGCTCATTTTATAGCCTCTTCCTTTTCTCTCTCGGCTCATTTTATAGCCTCTTCCCTCTCTTTTCCAGCTCATTCTTTAGCCTCTCCTCTCTCTCAGCTTATTCTTTAGTCTCTTCTTTCTTCTCCTCTCTCTATTTCTTATCTTTTCTATCTCTTTCTTCTCTTGCATATCTCTCTTAATATCTTTCTCTTTGCTTATCTCTACATCACTTCTATCTTTTTCTCTCGGGACGGAAGAAAGTCTGACAGATCAATAGATTGTGATTCAATTCTTCATTATATCACAAACAAATAAATAAGATTTAAGAAGAACTTTCGCATCTCGGTCGATAATTATCGCCGACAAACAGACCACCCACGTCTTTTTGCATTTGATTATACAATTGACATTTACCTGAAAGAGAATTGTTTTAATATTTACGAAGTGTTGTAAGTATGGCACAAGGTGGGTTGTCTTTCTGCCTTCTATGAAAACCAGCATATTCAATTTTGTCATTTTATCAGTGTTCGAACACCAGTTATTGGCGCCAGCAGCAAGTACGTAACTTCATCAGCACCAAAGCTATTTCCCGAACGGACGTAATTGTAAAGGAAACGAAAAATATAAAATGATCTGCAGAACAAGTCAATTTACAGTTACAGCCGAGAAATATAGCAAGCAATACAGCTTCAATTAAGCTATTCCATATGTAGTCTTTCTCGATATGGAAAGCCTACATAACTAGATTTAGAAGAGAGACTACATTTATATCTGGTTGGAAGGAAAGTCCTCAAGGTTTCTAAATAAATTTAATGCTCTACAAACCGCGAGAATGTTCCTTCCAGCCAGGTAACTAATTATTCTAAGACATTGTCAAAGGTGGCACTTCGACGAGGTGTAATGATTAGCAAGCTTGTCTCTTTAGATCAATTACAACGGAGTAGCGTGTTCGATCTTCACTGGGTGCTCCATACTTTCGGCCTTGTGCCACATCTAAGCTATGCTTAGAAAAATCACCATATCATTGTCAAAGGAAATTCTAAATGCCAAATTTTCTGATGAAGTTTATTTAATAGTTAAGCGACTTTCTTGAGATGAAGCCTGATCATTGTTTTGCTTTCGTCGTCTTATTTTTGTCATTATTACACAGAGTAGCAGTCTGAATTTCTTAAGCATTGTCATTAATTTTTGACTGGACTTTGTTTCATATTTTTGATGCTTTTTATCGCAACTGTCTGTTCGTTTGTAAAATCTTCGACCGTTCAAATTGGCTGCAGAGGTTAAAATTAAAGAATAAGCTATCAAGAAGGTTTGAAGTCCCATTCAATATCGTTCGGAGCCTGTTTGATCTATTAAGCTACGAAAGTTCCCAATTCGACGTCATTCAAATTGCAGTGTATCCAATTTTTGCACCACGCCATATTGTTTTCTACCACTTAGTAGTGGTAGTAAACAATAGTCTTAAATTGTCCCATTTTTTTTTTCGCTAAATCATTTCATTATTAATTCTTCTTTTTACATCTTATTTTGTCTTTTTTTTTCGGAAAACATTTTTATTTTATTTTATAGGTTAGATTGAATAAGTTATTTATATAAATTTAAATGACACCTTCTGGTTAGTTTTAGTTACGGAAAAAGTAAAATGTCAGCTTGACCACATGTTCTCAAGGATAGAAAACACGAGTTCAAATCTTGTCGAAAACTTTCCTCTATATGGATGACTAAAAGCCATAAACGCAGATTGAGAGTTCCGACAAAACAAAGAGAAAAGAAAAAAAAAATTAATAATGAGGCATTTTTTTTTTTTTTATCAACGATTATTTCAAATTAGCATCTTTTTACATTAATTATTTACTATGTTCCGTTTGGCTAAAGGAAGGGAGATAATCGATATGTAGCTTTTTTCCCTCCCTTCTTTCTATGCGTAGTGACCTGAAGCAAGGGAACATGAAATTAGAAGGGTATAGTGATATGGTTGCTTTGATCGATTACCATTGTTGTAGTTTTCAATTCAACGTTCTGGCGAGTGTACTTTTCACTCTATTTCAGGTGTATTCAGCATCCGATGGTCACTCCCCAAGGAAAACCAGAGCGTCTTTTACTACGTTCAGTGTTCTAGGAATTGAACTCACGGTTCCATCTTCAGTTTTTTTTTGTTGATCTAATGGGATTCTTTGTTATAACAAGGTTTGAAAATCGAAGCAAGTACCGTATCAAATATTTTTTTGTTAAATTCCAATTCCTTTCAACGATCCTGACTTTCTACAAGTTCTTTTCTTTAATATCGGTAAATTGATATAACTTCTTGAGAAAGACCCTACAGTGGTTTCCAGAGTTGTCATTCCCCGAGAATTGTTGACATTTAAGTCTAAAGAGCCTAGACTACGCCACTATTTAATCCATATCTGAGAGCCGGAAATGGATTCATTCCATTTCCAAGGATAATAGTGAGAAAGTGAATGCAACATATCCGGCCAGAATTCGAACTCGACCCGCCGATCTCACTTTCTGTGCTGATAACCGCTACACTACACACCTATCCCATATATATATATATATATATACACACACAAAAAGATAAATAAAATTCTTACTAATGTTGCTAATTTTTTGGTGCGTTGTCAATTGTTTTGTTTGGTTGATTCATTTACAACGGATTATCAACCATTTGCAGCTTATTCAAAACCAGAGAACATTTTTAGATTGTAAGAATTTTTTAATGAGTGATAATGATTTGGTGATACCAATTTTACTAATTAACCCATAGCTGGGGGAGAAGAGATGGATTCATATCTTTCCCAAAGGGTATTTGCGCGTAAGTAAATATAACGAGCCCGATTGAAATTGGAACTTGGCTCATCCCTAACACCACCCTCAGATTCAAAGTTAAAGCACCCCATATTTCCAAACGATCACTCTTCTAGGTATTGATCTTGCTTAACTTCGGTGATGTTACGGGAACCAGAGTTCCAACGTTATATGGCCGTAAGGTAATACGAATTGCTGTTAGTTTGACTACTATTTCTTTCATCTTAATTTCAGTTGCATTTATCACAGCACTCAGATCGTCATTCTACGGTCGTTAATAAGCAACGCCGTTGATAATCTTTCTAATCGCAAAAGCGAGCAGAATGAATCAGTATGGCAAACGCTAAATAGACGTGGCAGTATTGTGTTTGCGATGCACAGATGAAATGTCCTATTAATTATTTACCAGCATTTCCCTTCATATCCGGATCGTAAGAGGGAGAGAAAGAGAGAGTTGATGGCCAACAGTTTTATAGGCAGGGGCTGAACCTGGACATTATGAGGTAGACACTGGACAAGGCTGTACGGGGGGAAAAGTGAAAAAAAAATGGCGTCGCTTGCTTATAGTTTCTGATCAATTATTAGTGATGACAAAAACACGCCAGATGATGGGAAATTTGTTTACACAGAGAATATTGAACTAGGAATATGTTCCCACGTCCGACAGAGCTCAAAGAGGGGGGATAATATCAAAAAGCTTCTGCATAATAAGTTGGCTGCTATTAAAGACAAACTAAGAACGAGGTCGGCTTGTAGTCGTATGATGAGTGAATAAGGAGATATTTATTGGCAAGTTTTATTCAAAAGCAGAAATTTGTATGAAAACTAGCGTGGATAGGTTTCGTAATTTTTTTTTTTTCAGATTTAGAAATAAAACAGACTATGCACAAGCATCAATGAGGATTTTAACTAATAAGGAGAGAAAATTATGGAGAGCCATAATCGCCAACGTCCTGAAGAGGCATGTCACATATAAGAAGAAAATACTCCCCCATCATCCATGATTTACTTGTGAAATAGGTTTACGATCACATCAATTTGAAACACTGGTTCCCGTATGATCTTAGAAGTTAAGCAACGCCGATCCTGGCAGAACAGGGTTCAGGAGAGATAACAAAAAAAAAAAAAAAAAAAAAAAAAAAAAAAAAAGCGGAAATTAGGGAAACGAGCCAAAATATAGAAAATATAAAGTTAAGCCATAACAAAGAACCTTCGTTGGTCATTAACCAAAATTATTTAATGTAAAAACGGCTACCAAAATATAACTTGCCAAGTATCTAGTACATTTTCCACGAGTTCAGGGGGATTGAAATGATGAACTTTTAAAAGCAGCTCTCCCCATTTGAAAGATTAGGGCAACCCTTTATGAGCTTATCACACACACACACACACATATATATTATATATATATATATATATATAGAGAGAGAGAGAGAGAGAGATAGAGAGAGAGGCTGGGTGTCAACCTTTGTGCGATAATTAGCAAGTCGTTTTCGATAATCAATTTTCTAATTTAGAGGTTGATCTAAAGTAATAGTCAACAAGCTGCTCCTGCAATTTCTTATTACAGAGTAAAGAGTTCGATTTTCACTGGGCGACAGGCTAAAGTAGTTTTTCTAAATAACTACACATACACTGAAAACCGATTTGAGCCAAATGAACTTTTAATCAATTTTCTAAGACCATAAACATGTTTTTTTTGCTTGATATTAGTTGGATTTTTCTTGTAAAAAAAGAAAAGGAAGCCCTGTCCTTAATTCAGTAGCATAATGACCTCACTGCAGCATTCTCGTGGTAACTTATGCGCCGATCGTGGTGTACTTAACGATTGTCAGTGAACAGAGAACCTTCTGACGGGCCGAACCTCATTGATGATTTTATCAGCTGGACGCCCTAATTTTTTTTTTCGCGTTTTGGTTTGTCCCCACTTTCTCGAGAAACCTCTGTTCACTTGACTCACTGTGTTGCGGAAACCATCCGTGCTACAGTTGCTTAGCGGGAAGAATAAAAAATAGACTTTACAGTTGATTTAGAAATTCACACTGGACATAAAACCAAAGTATTAAACTACCTACTTACCTACAGTGTGTATTTTTGACAGCAATCACTCTTTAATGCATGTTTCGTTGAACAAAGCCGACAAGGTATTTCTGCTTATTTTTTTATTTTATTAGGTTTTCTTCTATACGTATAAATGACTTTTCTGAACTAATGTCTACCGGTTGCGAGTAAAATTCAATTCCATATTTCTATTATATATCAACTCGATTTAGACGGGTAGTCATTTTCAAGGACGCATCGAGGACCTCAATAAAACTGATAGCGGTTTTATGGAATGAATTGATGGATAGATTCATTTTTTACGTCTTATCAACCCTTTGCGGTTTACTTAAAATCAGAAAAATATTTTTAGATTGTAAGAATTTTTCTGAGATGATAATTCAGTGCTACATGTTTTATTAATTATCCCATAACTGGGCTGGAGAAGAGGTAGATGCCTACCTTTCCCCAAGAGCATTTGCTTGGAAGTGAATATTACAAACCCAACTGGAATTGGAGCTCGGCTCCTACGTTAACAATTCCGAGCCATTTTCTATTACACCAACCGTACATCCAAGCTTACAACACTTGGTATTCTCAAATGAAAGTACTGACCAGGCTCGACGTTGCTTAACTTTGGTGATCGTACGGGGACGTGACGCGGCCCGAAGTTTTCGTTATATATATATATATATATATATATATATAAAGAAAGAACAGAAAGAAATTTAAATAATATATATATATATATATATATATATAGCGCTCTTCTCTTAAATTTCTGCTTTAGAATTTCTTCTCAATTAATTGACATGCGCATGCCAAACTTATAATATACAACGTAATTTTAAAGTTAATATTCATCAAAGCGAATACTTTGAACGTTTTAATAAAAAATACAGAAATATGTAACATTTAAATCATAAGAAAAATAGCATAGGTTTTAAAATCCAGTTGTTCAGATAAAATTTTACACTTTATCGGAATCTTCGATTACTAAAAACCCATCACTTATATCTTCATTCAGAAAATTTGGTTGCCATGCCAACATGTGTTTTGCGCGCGCGCACACACAAACATATTATTGAGAAAAGAAAGAGAGGGAGAGAAGGATTAATTTACAATTTACTCTACAAAAACAATATGAAAAGGCGTTTGACATTGCAGAGAAATAAAGCCAAAATCGGAATGGAATCAGTCAATTAAAAGGAGGTGTATTTTGCTTTCATCTTCACATGCAGCCAAAAGAAATCTTTTATACGATCGATCAATTTATCATAATGCTTGAACCACGTATGAAACAGTAGCAAGTTTACATTCAACGCCAATCGTCCATATTTAATGGACGTAAAGGCCAGAATTAATACTTCCTACGAGTAAGAATCGTGTTACTTAAGCATTGTACTCGAGAGATGAGCATTAAATTTTTGTAAAACATTTAATATATGCTAGATATAAACACCCATGTCGATTCTTTTGCATTTTAACTTATATTTGTGAAGAAAAGTTTTTAAAAATCTATTATAAATTAAGATTTTGTAAATCCAACAAATTAATCAAATTCAAACTGTAGCAGACACCTTATGAAAACTGATGTAATGGAATAACATGTCACCCCTATAGGTAGTAACTACCTATAAATATCTGTAAGTCAACGGACAACAGAGTCTAGCTGAAATCTTTTCGGCTAAACAGTCGAACTCTCGGGCTTCGGACAGAGAGGAACCCGGACAAGGCTCCGCCGAAGGGCAGAGTCTCGTTCGGGAAGGTAGACTACCCTTGAACTAGTTTATGCGGGTTCAAAAAGTTAAACCGGCCTTGTGCCACATGCACCCCTCCTGGGGGTGGATAGCAAAATATATTAGCTGGGATTTGTTCCAGCTAAACAGTCGAACTCTCTGCCTTTGGGCAGAGAGGAACCCGGTAGGGCAGAGTCTCGTTCGGGGAGGTTGACCAGCCCGATGCCATTTATGCGGGTTCTACGGAGATTTTTTGGCCGAGCCTACGGGCTCGGGAGACCCACGTTAAACCCGGCCTTGTGTCACATCTACCCTCGTGGGTGTGTGTGTGTGGGGGGCTAGTAAATACCGACTAGCTGGGATCTCTTGAGTACGACTCAGAATTACGCGAGAACTATCGACCTCTCGATAGTAGCACTCACTACTGGATTGACTTGCGACGACCTTGTGCATAACTGTTACCTTTATTCTTATTTTACTGGTTTTATACAATAAAACTTAATTCATTTTAGCTACCTTGTTTTTCAAGTATATATTTCCATTAGCACGGAATATAACAAAAGCGATCCTATATAGTAATCAGTTTTAGACAAAATAAAAACCTCTTTTTATGGGGAAATTATTAACACGATACGATGTCCCTGTCGAGTGGATACGAACTAAAAATTTAGTTAACCTTTAACTTAGGGAAATGGAAAAATTACAACTCTTAAAAGCTATTGCAAATTATTCATCGGCAAAGCTTCAGCATGTATAATAATTAACTTATTAGAAATTATATACACATCAATTAACTCTTTAGAATTGAGCCGAACTTTTTTCTTTTAAATTTTCGCACGTATTTTGTTTCTACTATGGCGTCCGAGTATGAGGTATAAATAAAATAACATATCAAGTACTCAGAATCCAAATAGTCTCCATAATATTACGAGTAGCATCCAGATGAAAGAGTGCAAGGTAAATTCATTGAGAAATCTTTGTCAATTGGTAGAATATAAAGTAATGGTATCTATACGGAGCTATGATCTATGTCCTGAAGTAATATATTATTAAATAAATATGTTATATACACACAGATCTTGGAGAATATTTTTTTTTGGAAAAAGACCTAAGTAAAATTCGTGATGAAAGGTAGCCCAAGATTTGATAATATTACAGGACATAATCTTACCGGCATAGTTGTGTCCGGTTTGTGTATATGACAATGTGATTAAGTGCGTCGTCTTTATTTTAGCAAAGAAGAAAACATTGTCAACCTTGAAGTAATGTTAATCCTTTGAGCACAATAATGCTTTTTGTTTGTTTGTTCCAAGAAACGTAAAAAAGAAAAGAAAAGAAAAAAAAAACAAGGTTATCCGCCAGCTAGATTATACTCCACCCCCTTCAGCTTAAGAAGAAAAAATATATGATAAAGACTTTTATAAGTCATGTTACAGTAGTGCACCCTTATCCTCTTCGGTTTATCCTTCATCCGTCGCCAAAGATTGTCGCCTCTTTGTGGCAGTCAGGGTTAATCATCAGCACGACAAAAAGAGGCTCTGCGTTGCAAGGTCAAAGTCGAGTAAAAGGCTAACCGATTGAATTTACTCCGACGAGAAGGTAACTGGAATTTGGCAGGAACGAAGAGTGAGGACGGAGAAGAAGGGAAGAATGAGCGGGAAATTAGCGAAAGAGGATAGGAGAGCGGCGTGAAGAATGAGCGAGAAAAGGACCGAGGCAGGAGCGGAGAGCAGAGGAAGAGCGAAGAAAGTCGAGGAGAGCAGAGGAAGAGCGAAGAAAGTCGAGGAGAGCAGAGGAAGAGCGAAGAAAGTCGAGGAGAGCAGAGGAAGAGCGAAGAAAGTCGAGGAGAGCAGAGGAAGAGCGAAGAAAGTCGAGGGAGAGCAGAGGAAGAGCGAAGAAAGAGCGAGGAGAGCAGAGGAAGAGCGAGGAGAAAGTCGAGGAGAGCAGAGGAAGAGCGAAGAGGAAGAGCAGAGGGAAGAAAGTCGAGGAGAGCAGAGGAAGAGCGAAGAAAAATCGAGGGAGAGCAGAGGGGCGAAGAAAGTCGAGGAGGAAGAAGAGCGAAGAAAGTCGAGGAGAGCAGAGGAAGAGCGAAGAAAGTCGAGGAGAGCAGAGGAAGAGCGAAGAAAGTCGAGGAGAGCAGAGGAAGAGCGAAGAAAGTCGAGGAGAGCAGAGGAAGAGCGAAGAAAGTCGAGGAGAGCAGAGGAAGAGCGAAGAAAGTCGAGGAGAGCAGAGGAAGAGCGAAGAAAGTCGAGGAGAGCAGAGGAAGAGCGAAGAAAGTCGAGGAGAGCAGAGGAAGAGCGAAGAATGAGCGCGAGAAGGAGCGAAGGGGGCGGAGAGCGATGAGAAAGCAAAAATTCTCAGATGAAAGTGACAGAAGACCTCATTAAGTTTTCCAAGAGGAAGGAAGTACAAACATTTCGACTTTGGTTTCAACGGACTTTAAATTATCGGTTGAGTCTTTTGATTCCTGACTTCTACGTTTATCTCTAAAATTATCGCTTGGCACAGATTTGTGAAGAAGAGCTGGCACCTTAATTGGCGCGAAAGGTTTTGAATTTACTCAAATCAACAGCGATTGGCTGAAAATTCTCCTTTCATGCTTGTTTTCTACTACGTCCGCAAATTTTAAATCTTAAAATTACATTTTCGGCGACTTTTCCCTTTGAGTCTTTAGCCATATTGATCCCCTCTTTATGAGGCTTTTGATATACTTCTGAAATCTTTACACCCAGGTATTTCAATTATTAAATTTTGATTTTGACTAAAACAAAATCCCCCACCTTCTGGTAAATAATTTTCTATGCAATTACTCCCTCAAAAAACGTGTGGCTGGCTTCTCGTATCCGAGAATATCTGCCTGATAATGTGATTAGCTAGTCCTGTTGCAGACTTTGGCTCAGGCACATTTATGTTTGTCCATCGTTGACAAAGCCAACCTGAGTTTTATGCTGCAGCGATGCCGAGCGGGTTTTAGTTACGGTTTTCTAGAAGAGAGCACATAATCTCACGTCATCAATAGACAAACAATGGAAGAACGCTGAAACCTTCGGTCACAATGGCTATTCCCTCTTTCCCAGATTTACTCACAGAACTTGGATCAAACTTAGGTTTTCAGGCACTTTCCAGTGAAATCATTTGGTCACCTTCCTGACAAGTCAGCCATGGCGTGATTCAAACAAGGCTCTTATAATCGGAATGCACAAAAAATAGGATATTTTAAACCAGAAAAATTGATATACCGTGTGTAACATCAAAATTGTCCAAATCGTGTAACAGCATGGGATAATTGTCCATCCCACAAAATGTTTAATATCTAAAAAACCATTAAACTAATTGAGTTTCTTTTTTCCAGATTTTCAGATAAGTCATTTAGCCATCTTGACAGTTTTTTTGTAAGAATCATTGAAAAATTCTTTAAGTTATTCAGGTAGAAAGAGAACAAGTTAAAATAGTTTAGTGTCAGCCCCACTATGTCTTTCCAACTGGGCAATGGTGAGCGGGAAAAGATCATTCAGGCCTTCAGTAATGGTGCCTACATTCATACACTTGCTTCCATCTTTAAAGTCCATTCGAGAATCATCAAGAGAACGGAGAATAAGTTTTTAAAAAAGGGAACAGTAGGGTGGAAAACTGGATCAGGAGTTCAAAACAGGAAGAGGGATCATTATTTCAACTTAGCGCTAAATATATTCTTATTGTTCAAATTAGAGTTCAATAGTGTCATAAAAACCTTGGAAAGTTCCAGTAAGATATCTTTAATGATTTCCAATATACAACGTTTCAGAGCTTAACCTAACAATTAAACAATTTTGCTGTTACACGAGGTATGTAAGATTTATAATAAACTCGTAGACTTTGTCTCATTTCGCTAATTATTTTCCTGGAAATGTCCTTCTGCATTTGGTTTTAATAGATAAAACCAAACATTTTTAACGTATTTTTCTTCACAATATTCAGTATGAGAAATTTGCGTAGAGATTATCATTCATTCGAATACTTTTTAATATTTAACAAATATAATCTAGTTTGGCCCAAGACCCAAAAAATGGCTTACTAAGTGAGAATGACTTTAATGTAGCATACTTTTAGCTTTGTGCAAGTTACCGAAAATTTCGTGGCCCGACTACGTTTATTTTTCGACGAGGACGGAAACTACGTCTATTTTATTTTATTTTTTTTTAAAGAAAAGGAGACGTTGGTGAGTGGTGGTGACAGACGGTTTAAACTACTCAATTGTTGTCTGCATGAAAAGAGCGTTGAAAAAACACAAAAAAAACAAACAAAAAAAAACTTTTAGCGAGTCAATAAAGTTAACTCCCTTTATTTTTTTTATTTTTTTTTCACATTTCCCCCTACCAGCACCAAACGTCGCTACAATTTTATCTTGTCTTTCTTTAACGATCTTTCTATTGTTTATTGCTGCGTTGCCTGCTGTCCGTTTTATGTGGGTACTTAAATACAGAGATAATTTCCAACCAAGGCTCAAGTAATTCTGATCTGATTAACCTTAAGGAAATATTCTTGTTTTTTTTCCTTAAATCCTGATTAGACATCCCCTTAAGAAAAAAAAGCTCTTTAGTTCTAAGTTCTATTTTAAATGTCTATATGATTTGTCCATGTGTATTTCAAAGGTTAATTTCTTTAATGGGATATAGTCATACACCGTAAAACTTTTGTTTCGTAAACTTATATTAATATACACAGAACTATCTTGTAAATCACTTTAAATATGGCAGGAGAAAAACCACCAGTTGAGCAGGAGGTGGACTAAATGGCAAGAAAAAAAAAGGATTTATATTGTACTAATATTCAAGATTTATTCCTTTTAGTAAAGATTTCGGAAGCATTCCCAAAAGCAACACAAATAGAAAATTAACATATATACACAAACACATAAGGTGATTGAAAATTAACTTCCTATTTTAAAATACTTATAATTTATTTATTAGCTATAATTTTGACAAGTGGATATGAATAGAAAGTGTTTAACATGAGGTTATATTTAAAATTCGATATGAGCACCAGATTTCGCTACCAGCTTCTGGAGCTGGCCTGGAATCGCGTCAATTGATTTCATCAGGAACTGTTGTGGTATGGAAGACATAACTTCTTGTATTCTCCCTTCAAGTTCTTCCAAAGTCTTGGTTTGGCATAATAGACTTACTCCTTTAACCCCCCCCCCAAAAAAAAATCTCACAAGGTGCAAAGTCAGGACTCCTGGCTGGTGACTTCTACATAAAATAGGAGTTACTTTTCAATCACCATATTGTGTGTATATATATATATATATATATATATATATATATATATATATATATATATGTGTGTGTGTGTGTGTGTGTGTGTGTGTGTGTGTCTCAATGACAGATTCCAGCAAAAGGCTGCCAAAATTTAAAAAATTTAAAAAGTACAATATAAATAAGATTTAAAAGTTGCTGACGTAGTAGACAGCAAATCACGAGTTATCGGTTTGAGTAAATTCAAAAATACATTCGAGCTTGTATCCCCCCGAAAACAAATACGATACTTTGCAAGAGGTCATCGTCAGTCAATCAATACACAAATCTACACCAAGCGACCCGCTTTGCACAAAGAAAGAAACGAAGCGGATAGAGCTCAGAAGACTCACTGACAACTGAAAGTACATGTCAGCTTCTCAATACGTTTTAAGCGGCTTGTAATTGATTTTCTCCTGTAAATTGTGAGTAATGCATGAATGTGTAATAATTTTATCTATATCAGACATATTCCTATTTCTAGGAGCGTTTCAAATATTAAGCTTGTTTACTGTGATAAGATACAAAAACAAACAACCCCTACACATTGAGATACAAAAACTCTTGTAAAAATGTAAATAAATTGCAGTTTTAAATTTTGACAATCATTGGAAATTTATCTGCTACATTAATTGTGACTATAACCAATCATTAGCGTCAATACAAGTTGAAAAACATTTGTTTATTTATGATTATTTGAAAAAGAATTTTGTCAATTAAAAATTGATTGATCCGTTTTTACGGCTTATCAACCGTTTGCAGGTTATTTAAAGCCAAAAATATTTCTAGATTGTAAGAAATTTCTTTTGAGATAATTTAGTGATGCGAGTTTTACTAATTAACCCATAGTTGGGGAGAAGAATTGGAGTCATACCTTTCCCACTTAATTTGCAGGTAAGTGAATATAACGAACCCAAGTGAAATTGGAGCTCAGCTCTCACATTAAAAATTCCGAGTTATTGTCAATTACACCACCCGCGCATCCAAGCTTACAGCACCTGGTATTCCCAAGCGGTCACCAATCAAAGTACTGGCCAGGATCAACCTTGCTTAAGTAAAGGAACGAGAGAGAGAGAGAGAGAGATAAGGGAAATAAATATTGCGTGACTACTAGGTAGATATAAAATCCTGTTGGCTTCAAGTGATAATATTGTGAATCTGAACATTGGCATTGTCCTAGAGTCTTGAATATCCTGAAACAAAGAAAGGGACCAAAGAAAAAAAATGGAAAGAAAAGACGAGTCAAAATGCAATCAACTTACCTGTCGATGATAACGGGATCTGACGGTGTTTCGTTTCTGTTTCCACAACTTTTTTTGTCACAGCATCGACTGAAAGAAAAAAAAAACAAAAACGAACGACACATTAAAGAATCTAATGTAAATATATAACAATTGAAACGGAAATATCAATACAATTGATTCATATTATCGAACAAATTTCAATTACGTTCATTAGTATTTTCTTATTTTATTACATTTTTATCCCAACTTTACGCAAATTAAAATGATAGTAAATACGAGTCAAAATTAGTAATAATAGATTACAAACATTTATACAATAAAAAGTGAATATAAAAGTAAAAGTCAAAATTTCGAAAAGGATTGACAATGTTTCATGCCCTAAAAAATGAATATGAAATCGAATACTAGTCAAAATTATTAATAATGGTTGACAGTACTGGATTAAAATTAAACATTAATCTTCTCGAACTGGATAAAGTTTAAAATGGCAGGTTATAGTAAAAATAATAATTTGAATACATTTTTTCAATAAATTGAATTTGGTGGAAAATTGATTGTCATACGAAACATAATATGAGGTGATCTGCTAAGGTATTTGCGTGTGTTCACAGATTGCAACTAAAAGCTCGGACTGGTGGTGTCTCTTGACTTGAAAAATTGGTACAATGCAATCTTCATTGTCTATCTACACGTATAACGTAAAGCTAAGTTTAGTCAATATAAAAGAAATGCAGTGTTTTGTTGAACAAGGATAAAATTAGAATAAAAAAAAAGAATAAGAAAAAAAAGAAAGAGGAAAGAAAAAAAAGAAAGAGGAAAGAAAAAAAAGAAAGAGGAAAGAAAAAAAAGAAAGAGGAAAGAAAAAAAAGAAAGAGGAAAGAAAAAAAAGAAAGAGGAAAGAAAAAAAAGAAAGAGGAAAGAAAAAAAAGAAAGAGGAAAGAAAAAAAAGAAAGAGGAAAGAAAAAAAAGAAAGAGGAAAGAAAAAAAAGAAAGAGAAATGGGGTTGATTGGATTTGTTAAAAATAACTGGAACTGGACTGAATATTTCTCTAACACGACAATGAGCAATTGCCTCGATTGAATGACGTATTGAAAAAAAAAAAAAAGAAGTCATTTTTCTTGGAAACGAAGTTGCCTTGTGATTCTGTGTGATGCAAATAAGAACCACTGATCATAAATCTAAGGTGGAAAGTTCTTCTGCACGGGAAGTATTAAGAAAAATCACCTTCACCATTTGACACTCGTCTCGTCAATGTTTCCAACAAGTTGAAATATCAAACAATTTTACGTTTTGATATTCAGTTTCCATGAAAGGCGGTATAAAGTTTAGAGAAAAGCAAGGAAATGTTTTCATGACTGTATAATGAAGCTATGAATTTAGATGAATAACCAGAGAACGACTGAGGATACATTAATTATACTATGAATTAAGATTAAAAAGAGGTTTACAAGAAAACGCTGAAAACCTTCACATTGACCTAATATGAATTCTTTTACAACTCATTAATAATGCTAAAAGATTTTATGAAGTTTAACAAAACAACGCCGGAAACCTTTACATCTATCTAACATGACGGAATGGAATCGTATATGATTTCCATAATATTTTGAATTTAAGAGTTCTTAATTAGAAAAAAAAAAGGAAAAAAAAAGGAAAATATTCTACGACTTCAATCAGAACTAAATACTATGAGGAATTTACTTAAGTTTTATAACAAATGATAAAAAAAATTAAATGAAAGCGTGAAAACGAGTAAAATGTCGAATGTTCATCCGAGGGTAAAAACTAAACTTCCCAGATTTTCGAATACAAGTTGCTTTATATCAATACATTGATTGGTTCTGCACAGATGTCTGAAAGTAATCTATTGTCACCGTATTACAGAGTGATTAGTATAAATATACAAATCAAATTGTTTACGCTTTTTACCTGCAAGATATAAAGATCGGAAGTTACTGGTGCGCATGCTTAAAAGATTATGAGCTTCCACCAGATAACACTAAGATAATTCAATAAGTCCGTAGCTTGACAATTATTAGCCGAATTTTAGTTGGTAGCCTGACAATTACTAGCTAAATTTTCGTTATGAAAATGTCGGGTTAGTTCTCATTGACAACGAAATGTTTTTTTTTAAGTATTTCGCCCCCAAGCAAGGCAAGAGGGCCACTAGCACGCAGGGGGTTACGGAGAGTGAAAGTGAGAGAAAAGAATGGGTGCAAGGTCGATTGAGGAAAGGAAAAAAAGACAGGGATCAAAGCAACAGAAGATTGACGTTGCATTTAAATTTTTGAGGATTGTAATTATCAGGGAAGCAAGTTAGA
The DNA here is from genome assembly GCA_903632075.3 of Acanthosepion pharaonis. NCBI lineage: Eukaryota > Metazoa > Mollusca > Cephalopoda > Sepiida > Sepiidae > Acanthosepion > Acanthosepion pharaonis. The sequence goes on along the minus strand of CAHIKZ030005634.1, from coordinate 162,811 downwards.
GGAATGGAGTTCCAATGTCCGGAAGTATGAAGAAAGAAACTGTCGGAGTAGAAGTGGCGGTTCCATTTAACTATTTCAACAGAAAAAGGGTGGGACCTAGATGCCAAGGACGCTTAAATTTATGTAGTCGGGGCACCGAGAAAAAAAGATCGTTCAAGTAGTAGCCATGATAATATTCATAGAAAAGACAGAAGGAAGCCACATCGCATCTGTGAGAAAGTGTCTGAAGTCGAGATGCCAATTCAGGACGGATTACATTACAGATCATTTGGACAGAAAAACAAAAAAAAAAAATTTCTTGTTTAAAGTTGTTTTTTTTTTTTTTATTCTTAGCTTCATTCGGTTTGGAGCTTATGTCCAGCTAATATATCAGAGGCAGGAAGAAGGACGGAGAAAATAATGTAAAAATTGTCGAAAACCTACCTGCACATAATTTCGTGTGTTAATAGTACCCGACACATTTCAGGGTTTTTGTCCTGGCCTTCATAAACAATGGCCTAAAAGGAAGAAAATTTTTAAAAAGTGTAAAAATACGATTAACAAAATACAAAATGCCAAATTTTTGATTTGAAATTACTATAGAAGGCTCACGATCTGCAAATAATATATTGTTAAGAGAAAAAAAAATAAGAGAATAAAATAAACAAAAAGACACCCACTGTAAATATCAGGAAATAATTTATCTTTTACTTATTAGGAATAGAATGTGTTGAGAAACCGTATTTCGGTAGATTCCTCTACAAGGTACTTAAGAAATTTAAATAGGAATTAAAAATTTATTAATCAAGCGATAAACGCATGAAAGTGTGTAAGGCTGGTGGGGAGAGAGATAGAGATAAAATCTTCGACCGGGTGTTTCATTACTGGGAATTTTTGCTGTTCACTTGAAACAGTTTAAGTTTAAAATCAGTCCACCCGAAAATCAATATTAGTAACAACAATTGGGTGCAACTGAGGTGGGGAGTTAAGAATTTGAATGCGGGGTGGACATGAAAATGGGCGTTTTTGCGTTTTCCAATCTTGCAACGAAGGAACCTCTTCCATGGACCGTCATAATAATAATATACGATAATTTTATTTATATTATAATATTTTTTTTATAATTCTAATAATCTTTTGCGTTGGTGATTGTACTTTTTTTTTTTTTTGATTTTTGCGCAAAGTGTAAAAAAATCAGTTTTTTCGATTTTTCACCTTCAAGGCTGTATTTTTTTTCCTGCCAATTTGGACTCAAAACAGGCACTGAAGAATTATCTATCAAACAACGAAAAAAAAAAAAAATTCATCGAAATCGGATGAAAACTGGAAACGTATAACCAACATCCGATCACACATAAATACAAACACATTTTGAGACTTATATATATATATATATATATATATATATAAGAATATACATTTTTGAGAGAGACAGTAAATGGTTCAAATGTTGAAATAAAGAGACTGAATAGAAAAATGAAATTTATTGGCACTACAGAGGGAAGAATACAAGACATGAACAATTGGCAGGAAAAACCAGAACAAAGACAAATGACCAAAGAAGGGCAACTGGAAAAATTATTATTATTATTATTATTATCATTATTATTATTATTATTAAGAGATCAGCAACAAAATAACAATGACAGCAACGGATGCAGACGACGACAAAGGGCATTTTGGATGTCAATATCGTGTTTTGATGTTCCTGCAATGAAGTCGGGCTGTTAATGTGAATGTCACTGACCCTGTGTGGGGCTAAGCCAAACCCTTCCTTCTGTCTGAAAGTGCCATTGACGGACAGATCCGAAAGAAAACGGTCGACAGATGGCGACCGGCGCCTGGTGACTGGCGGCTACCTGCTCCATGCTCCCATTACGAAGAGGACAGGGTAGATGGGAGGTAGGAGAAATAGGAGGTGCCATTGCACTGGAAAACCTCCAGATTTATAATAGATGGTCTTGTGGCCACCATTTCCATCTCTGGATCGCTCATGCAACTTTAATAATTTTGCTTAATCGCTCCAAGTTTGCCTGTATATTCTGTGAACGTTTAGTTCTTAACGATAAATTGGGATCTACATTAGAATAATAATGGCCTGAATTCACCTATTAAGAAGTTTGTGACCGCGTTAAGTAAGGCGGTGTCGTTCTTATGATTCAAAATAAAAAAGATAATCGACATAAAAGAATAAGCCAACAAAAAATGAAAGATGATTAAGAAAGTATGAGGAAAGAGAGAGGGGAAAGAGAGAAGAGGGAGAGAAAGAGGGGGAGAGAGAGAAGAGGGGGGAGAGAGAGAAGAGCGGGGGAGAGAGAGCGGGGAGAGAGAAGAGGGGGAGAGAGAGAAGAGCGGGGAGAGAGAGAAGAGCGGGGAGAGAGAGAAGAGCAGGGGGAGAGAGAGAAGAGCGGGGAGAGAGAGAAGAGCGGGGGAGAGAGAGAAGAGCGGGGGAGAGAGAGAAGAGCGGGGAGAGAGAGAAGAGCGGGGAGGGAGAAGAGCGGGGAGAGAGAGAAGAGGGGGGAGAGGAAGAGGGGGAGAGAGAGAGGAGGGAGGGAATAGGGAGGGGGGGAGGAGGGAGGGGAGGGGGAGGGGGGAGAGAGAGGGGGGGGGGGGGGAGGGGGAGGGGAGGGGGAAGAGAGAGGGGGGGGGAGGAGGGGGGGGAGGGGAATAGGAGAGAGGGAAGAGAGAGAGAGGTGGAGGGAAGAGAGAGAGAGAGGGAAGAGAGAGAGGGGAGAGACCCTAACTTGTAAAATACATTTTTCTATTAATGTTGTCAACCTTTATTTTCGCACATGTTTCAAACGTAATCTTACAATCATCTTACGCGGAAAATATTATAAATTCGAATTTCAATGCTCACGTGATCTGAATCATTTGACTAAGTTATATCCCATTTTTTATTATAGCTAAGGGGAGGCAAAGACTGTATTATTGCCATTTTCTCGAACTCATTTTTTCTCGCTGTCATCTTTTTTTTCAGCTACTTCATTTCTTTTTTTTTTTGTTGTTGTCAAACAGCGCTCCACTTCATATAGTACACTTATATACACGTCTTCCCGTACCAACTCGCTATTATTCCACTCTGCAGTCCCCCTCCCCCCGCCAAAAAAAACGCTATTTTTCTCGTCTTTCTTCTCTAACACCCCACCCCAGCCCCAACTCTTGTGCAGTTGTTTCTTTTTGTCTTGACATTTTTCCGCTGACAAGCACAGACCGGATGTATTAATGAAATATTCAGAGTTGCAACTATACAAAAGCGAAGCAAGTTTCACGCATAAATTTCTAATTATGCAGAGACCGCCGCCGCCGTCATCGGCTGCCGATCGGTTTCCAGTTGTTTGAAGTGGGTGTGCCAACCCGACTGTCAGCTCGTCAGCCAGCCGTCGGTCAGGGATGGCACTTGTGTGTGCGCGACGTGGAGAGAGAAAAAAAAAAAAAAAAAAATGAAAAAAATAAAAATCGATAGCTTCGCGCTCGACTGCCGTTTCAATGGAGCCGAATGTAAAGACAAGAAATTGTCGATTACTGATCTGAGAGGGAGAGAGAGGCGCGAGAGAGAGGCGAGAGAAGGAAAGGGAGAAGGAAAGGGAGAGAGAGAGAGAAGGAAAGGGAGAGAGAGATGAGAGAGAGAGAAGGAAAGGGAGAGAGAGAGAGAGAGAGAAGGAAAGGGAGAGAGAGATGAGAGAGAGAGAAGGAAAGGGAGAGAGAGATGAGAGAGAGAGAAGGAAAGGGAGAGAGAGATGAGAGAGAGAGAAGGAAAGGGAGAGAGAGATGAGAGAGAGAGAGGAAAGGGAGAGAGAGATGAGAGAGAGAGAGGAAAGGGAGAGAGAGATGAGAGAGAGAGAAGGAAAGGGAGAGAGAGATGAGAGAGAGAGAAGGAAAGGGAGAGAGAGAGGAGAGAGAGAGAAGGAAAGGGAGAGAGAGGCGAGAGAGAGAAGGAAAGGGAGAGAGAGGCGAGAGAGAGAGAAGAAAGGGAGAGAGAGGCGAGAGAGAGAGAGAAGGAAAGGGAGAGAGAGGCGAGAGAGAGAGAGAAGGAAAGGGAGAGAGAGGCGAGAGAGAGAGAGAGGAAAAGGGAGAGAGGCGAGAGAGAGAGAAAGGAAAGGGAGAGAGAGGCGAGAGAGAGAAGAAGGAAAGGGAGAGAGAGGCGAGAGAGAGAGAGAAGGAAAGGGAGAGAGAGGCGAGAGAGAGAGAAGGAAAGGGAGAGAGAGGCGAGAGAGAGAGAAGGAAAGGGAGAGAGAGGCGAGAGAGAGAGAAGGAAAGGGAGAGAGGGGCGAGAGAGGAAAAGGGAACGGAAGAAAATGGTAAAAAAGCAAGTTTCGCTTCCTTTACGGAATGAAATCTACATTATAACTACAAGGAGATCCTGAAAATTTTTGACACGCCCAGAAGTGCTTCTAAATTCGGTCAGATTTGGTGAGGGAAAGTGAATCGATCTGAAAATTTTTCAGCGCCCTCTCGGATGTACAGATCTTCGGGAAACATTAAATCGTCAACATGCACGAGAAACAAGTGAACAGAATATTTTTTATAAGACATGTAATGAAAATATAATTAGAAAATAATGTTCAAGGTAAGCCGGGATATTAATCAATGTTGCTGAACATTCGTTCGATTTTCTTCAATGAAACATTTTAATTATCATTCAATTTTGATTCACTTTCAGCCTATGTTTTTGCTTTTTATCGCAGTCCTCAACTCGTTTACAAATGCTACGAGCATTAAGTTAGAAGGATACATCAGAAATAAAAACCATTTGATCTGCAAGAAAATATTTGAATAAAGTTTTACGAATGTAAGCAGCTAAAAGATGAATATATTAATATTGGCAAAAGACATGAAAGCAAATACCAAATTTAACAAAACACCATATATAAAAAAGTTAGTCTGTCGACGAAGTATATGAAAAACTATTTTCTGAATAATAATTTTTAATAATGAATGTAGAGCTACATTGGATGGACACAAAAGTTAGACTAAGATGTGTCACCTTCATGGAAATAGTTAACCAATACGATGTTAGAAGACACCTGAAGGGAAGTTATGTCTTAGCTTCTAAATTATAGGTTCCTTCAAAAGTGATGATAGCGCCAAGAGAAATGCAAGAAATTAATATAATTTCTTGGACAAAACGTCTTTTGAGTGGTAGAGATCACATTCCCATATAGGTTGATAAAGAGCTTATATTAATATGTAAAATAATACCAAGTGATTCAAGTATATTGGATACTGTGTTAAATAATGCTTCTGTGGCAGATATATTTAGGATTTATTTATAGAGAGAAAAATTTAGGTGCCATTTATTGGTCCGAGTCGTAAATTATTTCCGCTTTTACCAATCTTATTCTTAAAAAGAAAAAGTACAATCAAACTTTATTCAATTATATATTCACAGTTATTTGGAATGACTTATTGCCACTTATCTGACATATTCGATAGCTTTTGAGGAAAATTTCGAAGGTTTTGATGTGAAAAAGTTTTCCGCAAACTCTTGCATCTAGTTTTCATTAGAGAAAAACATTTTGCAAAGATCGTAAGAAAGTTATACTCGGCTAGTGCAAGAATGGGTTATTATGATAGAACCGATAAGTCCCGTTCCAATATTTTCCCTGTGTTATTCTTGCAGTGGATAGCCTTGTGGGGTCATGGAAAACAGCATTTTCCCTATAGACTGATACGCTTTTCGACCAGAACTTTAGGGACACGTTGCACCTGCTGGTCGTATAAATGTATAGTGTTTCACTGCATTTTAAGATGCCTAAGTGAATAATAATCCAAGAATGCCATTGCACACACTAGATTACTTTTCTCTCACGGAGCACAGCTTTTTGGGGTCGCTTGTGGATATTTATTTTTGTCAGTTCATTATGCGTTAAACATTGTCGTATTTTAATGTATTCGAAAGTTATTCTTAAATATAACGTATAATTAAAAGTTAGGATAGTACATTTATCATTACAAGTGGTCCCCGTAAAAGAAACTTACGACTTTATGTCTAAACTTAAATTGCAGGTAATAAAATTATAGGTCACTGCAAATCTAATAAGTTTATTTTGGATCTTTAACCTCCTCCCCGGCCTAATGGTGTATATATGGTTTTACTGAAAGTATCTTTTCAGACATGGACGAATAAACACGATAATATAACGTTCAAAAATCAGCTACAGACGTGTTTATACATCAATCTTGATTCTTTTTATGCCCTTCTGAGCTTGAAATGAGTTCAATTGTCAACTGATACGTCAGGTAGAGGTAGCAGCCACCGCTCGGGTACTTCGAAGTACCCCAGATTCTTAGTTACTATATTAAAAACAAATAAAAAATTCGTCTGAAAATGAAAATTTTTTCCCCAAATTATTGTCGGGGAAGGAGTTAAATATTATGCCCTTAATAAAAGTTATTAAAATGAAGATTGATATGATGAGAAACTAAAAAGATATACGGTTCATATAAGTCTATCGCCAAAATCTTAGTATCGGTTGTTTAATATCAATCTTATTTTGAAACCATTGAGTTCCATATTAAAATATGACAGACTATCTGGTCGATGGCAGTAATGTTAATTTTGGATCTTTTAACGTCGAATAATCAGCTGAAGCCAAGTTTTTAGCCGGTTTTAAAACAAAATATCGCACTGCTGCTCAAAAAATAAACATTAACAGCGTCCTCACTGCAGAAGACCTTTTATTTTATAGAATGAAAGATGTGGTGGTCACTTTGTAGAAACAACATTGCTTTACAAAAGCACAGAAGGTTTAAAGAGATGGAGAGAGAGTGAGAGGAAAGTGTGTGTGTATAGACTAGACTGACACTTAAATTAAGGAGTGGCTGGTGAGAACGTGGGCGGTAAATCTACATCGACTTGGGGTCGGCCTTAGATTTTGCTATTCAGATTTAGCAGTAGGTGGTAAAAGACACAAAAATCTTCAAACAGAGCCGATCGCTCGGTTGGGGAAGGCGTCTGTTACCCTCTGTCAAAAGACACTACTTGGCACAGGTTTCTTAAAGACTTTTGCATCATGTGTTTATCTCACTTGTGTGATTAAATGAACGCTGTATTTTGTGTGTGTGTGTGTGTGTGTGTTTGTGTGTTTGTAAGGGAGCGTATTGTGGTTTCTGTTTACTGCTTTTCTCTACCTTGCCAACCAAACACTACTAATGAACCACCTCTCATTGTTCACTTTACGGAGTGAGACGTCACAAGGGGCCACGTGATGCAATGTTCTTCTATACGTCGTGTCACTTCTTGCCTATCCTGAACGCTCAAACAACACCGCACATTAGCCCTCTACTTTGAGTGGCTCTTGGGCCTTGTATTGGGTGAACATTAATATGAAACAAAGAAAAAACAAAAAAAAAAAAAAAAAGAATTCGAAAGGAGATGTCTGTCTGATGTACGACTTGGAGGAAACTCCCAGTTCAATGTTTCCGGTTTCAAACAAAAACCGCGCGAAAGACGATACCAAAAAAGAAAAATTTATATATATATATATATATATATATATATATATATGTGTGTGTGGTGCAGTTCAATTTACATTAAATGAAATTGTATGAATGATTCATGTTATATATATATATATATATATATATATATATATATATATATATATATATATATATATATATATAAGCATGTATAGTACAGCTTAGTTACGAGATTAGTAAATGAAATGTTCTTACCTGTTTCGTGACTGAATCAATGAGTCTGACATAGAGATCCTGCTCTTGCCGCACACCTGGATTAAAAGAAAAATCAATCAATGGTTCAATCATTGGTTTGAGTAAAAATGAGAAACTTTCACTTTTGTTTACGATGAATTTAAAGCTTTCTTCAAGATAAATATCTAGTGAAAGGTACATCTTTACAAACATACACAAAGATTTTGTTAGGAAAATTTTGAAACTAGTGGATAGCTGAATGATAGGACAAAATGTTTATCTTCATATTTTTTCAGTTTTATTTCGTAGAGTAGCAGTCATCAGCGCGAAAAATGGGATCGGGAAGCAGAGTTCAAATCCCGGGCAAGCCTGCAGCGTACACTTCCCAACAAATACCCTTGGGGAAAGAATGAATGAATTTCTTCTCAATCTCCAAACTCAATTTATTGATTAGAGTAGACTGGGCTTTCTAGCATTAAATGACAACCAATTTGCGAGAAGGAAAACCGAATTTAAAAACCGTGGAAAAGGCGACGGTATACGACTACGCGATCTTTCCCCAAAATTCATAGCGATTCAAATGTAATAAAGAAAATGAATATGTGGAGAGTCATGAACGCCTACACCCCAAAGGGACATGCTATTTAAATATATATATATATATATATATATATATATATATATATATATATATATATGTGTGTGTGTGTGTGTGTGTGTCCTATAATTTTAAGTACTGTAAAACAGCTTAAAGTTGACATGAAGAAATTTCCGGATACATTATATAATATAATATATAAAGAGTATGAAAAGTACAGAAAACGGTAATTTTAAAGTTTCGCATCTGTTTTAATAAATGATAATAATCAATTATTTTATTATAATGAGAAGAACGTTACAGCAAACTACTTCTTCAACAATTGTAGATTTGATAAAACCTCGCATTTTAATGTCATTAAGTGTTCACCACTGAAATTAATTAAGACACGTGTGTCATCTTTTCCCACAATTTTGTTGCTTGTATAACCTCATTATCACATGATGCACATAATCCTTTCCCAAAGGGCTATTCCTAAGGGGATGAAGGCACTAAGAAACAACATTCAGTGAATGTCACCCTCCAACTCCTCCTGGGCTTTCCTTAGAGTACAGCTTCGTGACTTGAAGATGACAGATATTTTTCATATGAAAAAAAAAATTGAAAAATACGAACTATTTCAATTCTGTACAAACTGGCACATATTTTACGATACGTCTCTACGCAAATGTGTTAATAATGAGAAAACTCCCTATTGATAAGAACTTTATATAAAAGCTTGAAAAATAGAATAAAATTCAAAATTATTAGAATTGAAAAGAAAATGTTCCTTGACAACAAGTGATAATTATTATTCACTCTGAAAATGATCAAAATAAGTCAGAATTAGTTTTCATGTAAACAAAACAGAACTAATTTTACAGGTTTTTTTTTTAAGTGCATAAGGGGTGATGCAAAAGTTCTTCGTTCGAATCATCACCCCCCCCCTCCATAAAAGATTGTCAACATCAAAATTTGAGGGGGAATCACTTTTTGACCAATTGAGCATTTTTCAATAGGTCATATTCTGGTCGCCTGAAGATCGTGGGAGCTTAAAACTTAAGTAGCTTTGTTCTTTTCTAGGTGTGACGCAGTGAAGCATTTTTACTCTGTCCTAATAACCTTGGCATTGAGTACAGTTGGTTATTGTTGTTTGGTAGGTGTCTGCTCTTTTTTTTTTCTTTTATTTTCTCGCTTTCTTGTATAGGTTTTCTATAGTTGCCATTTTGAAATTTGTTTTGGTCACCTGGCAGACTTTCTGTTGATTGTGCCAATACTTCGTGTACGTACACACACACACACATATATATATATATATATATATATATATATATCTCAATCACTCACACACAGCTCAATAACGAGCTGGGTGGGGGAGAATTCGGCCTCACATTTTAATGAAACTGAAAACTAAACAGAAGACTAAATTTGACTTCTCGATTTCAATCTATGAAGATGCTATTGAGCTGAGCTGTATCATTTGTCTAAAATAATTACTGCTATAATTTTCAAAATAATTTAGAAAATATTGTTTTAAACGTTAACTTCTAAAACTTTTACATGAGCCTTATATAGGAAACAAGTACAAGAGAACAAAATAAAATGTTCATTTAAAATAAAAATATTAGTCGATCATATAAAAATATAGAATCAGTAATCGAATATAACATCTAATTTGCCACCCCACTTTTAACATCCGATTTAGCAACATATTTTTTTTTTTTTGTGGTACAGTGCTTGATATATATATATATATATATATATATATATATATATATATATAAAAAATTGAAGTCGAACCAATACAATAATTGTCAAAATACCTAAATACCATTAAACAAGATAAAATCTGGAACTAAGACAGCAATAAGAAAAAAGAAAAAGACCTAAGGTCAAGCACCTACCTACTCAGTAAAGTGCTCAAAGCCTAGATTGACTAGACAGATTAGAAAACGTTTGACAACGTTAATTCCTATGAAAGGATGGTTTTAGTAGAGGTCCATCATATATATATATATATATATATATATATATAAAGGGAGAACGAAAGAAATGGGTATTATTTCCTAAATGTTAAATTTAGAAAATAAACGTTTAGTGGACTGCTATGTGTTTCCTCGTCCTCTGATAAGTTTAAATTAGAATTGATCGAGGAATTTCAACCCATATCCTCCTGGTGACAGTTTGAAATAACACCACATTTTTTAACCTTGTATTTTGCTTACTGTTCGTATTTTCTCGATTTCGGATGAAAACTCGAAAATCTTCCAACATATTTGTGCGAGAATTTCCCCTTTCAAAAGTATAGTTTAGATATGGGGAAAAAGAAGGCTTAGAGGACATTGGTTAATTAATCAACCCATTGTGTAAGTGTGTCGTGCCAATCTCTTATCCGCCCCGAATCTATTATATGGCCTTCCACTCTATTACATCTCAATTTTCATAAGGTAGCATTCATATGAAATAAATGTTTTATTGTAACCTAATTATGTATAATAATGGATTATATTCAATATAGGTGAACAACTCAACTAGAAAAATTGAAAATAAATACAATGTATCTAAATACAATTTAGAGTCATGTCATAATAGATTATTCCATCTCAAAACGACAATGTTTTGCGGCAATTTTTATTTTTAACATCCACTTGAGACATTTTCTTGTTAAAAAGTTCAATTTTAACACATTCAAAATTATGGAGAAAAAATAATGAATATTATGTCGTGTTTTTCCAATCTTAGAATGAGTAAAACAAATTCACGGAGTTAGACGAAAAATAAAAAAAAATTCTAAATTTCTGAAGTATTGTCATTAGGTTATTTCTAATTTTAGCACATATTAAACTATTTTTTCTATCATACCTTCAGAATGTAGGCATTCATGGTCCTTCAGAGACTTCTTTTTTTTTTGGCTGTGAATCTTGACTTCCTTTCTACACGGTTTGAAATAATATAGCTTAATTCTCTTTCACTGTCACCCAAAGCTAGAGAGGCCAGTCTACCCTACTATGTAATCTGTAGGTGGCAGGAGAAGAAATTTCCGCGCCGATAACTGTTACGCTACCCACACATTGACTAAAATAGATCTCAGAAAATATGACAGAAATGTTTACGTATAGATCGGGCTTCTGCCATGAATCAGTGTAGTATCTGTGTGCGCAGATTAGAAACAATGTAATATGTCTCCTCTTTGTAAAATGTAGAGATGAGACAAATAGGAAAAAGTTGTTCAGACAACGCGTTTCGACTCTTTATGGTTAGCGTATACAGGTCGGAAGAAGAGACAAATCCGTGTGTAAGTAGTGCGTAGGCATTTTGAGGAAGAGGTAATAAATATACTTGAGATGTTTTTTTTTGTATGGAAGCCATTAACGTTTACTTGGTGTGAAATTAACACACTGCAAATAGATCCGTTTTTTCCTCTGTTAGTTCATATACCTCATTTTTCTACTGTTGGTTTTGTGCTGATTGGTGTTATTGTGTATAAGTCCGGTTTAAGGTTGACCTTAGAGAATTGTGATATCGGTGTGTTATGTAGATGTATAAATATCATTAAATATCTGTCTCATTATTTCAACACAATTTTATCTAAGGACAGAGCAACTGCAAAATTTCGAAGAATATCCGTCGTAATAATCTATATAAAAACGAGTCAAATATTAAATAAATTTATATAACAAAATTAGTTAGTACTAGCAGTATAACCCGTCTTCGACCGGGTGTTTCATTACTGGGAATTTTTGCCATTCCGTTGGAGCGGTTTAAGTTTAAAGTCATCCCACCCGAAAATCAATATTAGTAACAACTAAGGGGTTCAACTGAGGCACATCTCCAAATGATTTTTTTTAACAATTTGGTTTGGTATCCCCGAAAAAGGGCCTTTTTTGCGTTCTAAATCTTGCAAGGAAGTAAACTCTTCCATTGAACCTCATAATAATAATATACGATAACTTTTATTTATAATATAATTCTAATAATCTTTTGCGTAAGATTTCAACTCTCTAAATTAATTATACGCTGTTTTTTTTAACAGACATTAAATTTTGCCTTTGATTTTTGCGCAAAGTATTAAAAAAAATCAGTTTTTTTTTCGATTTTTCTCCTTCAAGGTTGTAATTTTTTCCAGCCAATTTGGACTCAGAACCGGCACTGAAGAATTATCTAACAAACAAAAAAAAAAAAAAAAAAAAAAAAAATCGGATGAAAACTGTGGAAACACATAAACAACCTCCGATCACCCCCACACACATTTTGATAATTATAGATGTAGATACTGCATTCTGATGCTATTGCTTTTACGATATTATATATGAACCTGATCTCACTATTTTTGACAATAAAACTTAGACCAGTCTCATATACATTATCATTGATCATGACAAATGACATAGAAACTATATAACATGTAATAAATAATCTATATAACAAGGAGCTATACATTTAAGAGTCTATCTTGTGGCAGCGGGAAACGCTACGATCATTCAATTGCTTTGATAATCGTTATAGTTTTCAGTGTTTCTCAGATGAACCAATACTAGTTTCACTCGTTTTTAGATCTCTTTCTGATTCACTCTACATGTTGGCCGAATGTGAACGTAGGAAAGCAGAGTCTCCGACTCACAAAACAAATCTCTTCTTCCTCCTCTCTCATATATATATATATATATATATATATATATAAGGATCCAATTAAGAATGTTGCCGCCAAAGTAAAAACACGAAAGAAATGATGGGTCATGATCCATCACATTTGCTTTTTAGAACGCCGCTAACGACACTAGGCAGTCGCAGCGAATGAGTAAGCTGTCAACGTCACTACCTGTATGTTCTGCCAACCGACCAGATACATGTGTAAACTCTTCCGACTCTCCCATTCCTCAAAGTCGCTTCCCTTGCCAGCAAAGAGACATTCTGCTCATATCCTCTGTATTGGCTATACAAAGAATTTTATCTTAACAGTTGTCGAGTTTAACATTTTAGACTGAACAGACAGCGAAAATCTTAGTTAACATTTTACAGATCAGGTTAATATTATTCTGAATACTCAGTCACCTCTAAGCACAGTGCATTTCCAGGAGGAAAAAGAAATAAAGAAATTAATTGATAAACAAAAACGCAGTCTCATTTTGACCAAAAGTTGTTGAAAGTCAAATCCATGACATATATATATATATATATATTGATTGGCATAAAAGGCAAGTCACCAGTTAAAGTCAAAAGATAAATTAAAAAAGCAACAACATACCGTTGGCGTACAGAAGCTGTAATCGATAATGAATCCCGTTATTTGTCCTTTGACCGTCTGCTTCCTGCAAAAGAAAAGTTGCGTTTTAAAATAAAATTTACAATTGTGTGTGTTCAACAGATTTGAAATTAGAGTAATGTTTTAAGTAGTTTTGAACTTGCCGATCTCTAAGAAAAATTAATGTAAATGTAAGACATTACAATAATGCGATTGTAAATGAAGAGAAACATCTAAGGTCGGATACATTAATAAATTAATTTCAACCGAGTCGTTTATCGTAACAAAAGACAAATTTGGATTACTATCTCAATTGAACGTGGCTTACTGAATTACTGCTGAAAACAAATTGTGTACAACACCCTTGAGTAGATTTACCGTATCTGCCTTTGGAGAACAGTTCGAAATTATGAATCAGCACAAAATCTTTAGATTCACATTTAATAGGTTCAAGATCCAACTTAGTAATTAATTAATATATTAAGTGTATATTATATACAGAAATATGATTTATTCATTTTACGGTGGGAGGTAAATAAAAAGCTAATTGATTTTCACTTGAGCGAACAATTTCAAACAAACGAATTTCAGAAGAATCCATTTGATGTTGCAGAAAGAAATTATAAAATAAATCCACATTATATTTAAGCAATGTTATAATTTCGAAAACACGCATATATATATATATATATATATATATATATATATATATATATATATATATATATATGAGAATGGTACGATCCATCACAATATCAAAAAAGATCTTTTTACAAGCTTAATAAAATGCTTAATTAAATATCACGTAAAAGGCAGAATAAATAAGAGATAAATATTTAAACAAACAGAAACAATTCCTATTTCGCCTTAAGCCACTCTTGAAAATAAGGCAAATAAACAGGAACTAGAGTTGCATGCGGGGTTGATTGTTTTTGTAACTTATTCTCTAATCTGCTTTCTATATCTACATCTCTCTCTCTCTCTATATATATATATATATATATATATGTGTGTGTATAGGATTTAAGCCGGGTTAATCTCTTCGAAACAGCAGAAAGAAACTTCTTTGATGAAAGAATTATTTGGAGGCAGCAGAGAAATACAATTCCTGAAAATCTTGGGACGTGCTGCAGGTGAGAGAGAGAGAGAGAGAGAATTAGATTGTTTGTGGGTGGGGTGTGAAAAAAATTGAAATCTCAATGAGGAAAGTGAAATTACATAACGCTGGAATTTAAGGTCGGCTGATTTTGGTGTCGACCTTTCGTGATAGAAAATAACTTATTACAGAATTAAAAGAAACGATTTGATTTTCTGGCGGGACAGTTTTCTTTTATCATCCATGAAGGATTATTACAGTAGTACAGAACAAAGTTACTATTACGAGCTAAGACGATAGGAAAGAACGTTTAGTCGATCTAAATCCAGAGCTTATATTGATTTTATCAAAGACATTCTTTAAGCTAAATCTTTTTAGTATACTCTAAAATTCTTTTGGGATACTGTACTTACACTCTTTCAGCCGATTCATTCTACGGCCTTCTTAAGTTGTATAGAGCCGTAAAGAAAGAGCAGAATATGGTTAGGTCATCGTGCTTCAATGCCATGATCCGGATGGATAGAGACATTCTCTTATTACTATCAGTTTCTACCACTGCCTCTCACTGACATAATATCTTATCAAGTCTTGTTTGAAACTTAATCTTAGGATCCGATAAATGTGTTAAAAATTGAACATTTTTAATGAAAACAAAATTGCTAAATGTAATCGTACGTTCGAGTTTAATCATTTTTTCATTCGCACTTCTCGTCTTTGGACTCTTCCAGTTTCTTGCTTTCCTGTCTACTACAATCCACAAAAATTCAAATGCGACGTCAATAGTCCCCACTTCTGTCTCCATAAATTCTGTTCTTTTTACTGTCATTTCTCCTCAGTAACGTTTTATTAGCTTCCTTCTGTTTTTTTTTCACTCTCAGTAAGTCCTTGAGTCTTAGTGGCTTAATCACCTTGCTAGGAGTGAAATGATTTTAAAAAAATAATTAAGAATTATCTATGAAAAAAAAAAAAAAAAGACAAGATTTCCTCAAATGACTGCGCATAAGTTTTAGTTAAAAAATAAATAAAATAAAAAACAAAACCATCTAAAAAACAAAATAAAAGATGTTGGAGAATTTTGCTGTGTAAATCTAATACAGAAGAATCTCTTAATTTCTCTCAATGAATCCTTGTCCCATTGAAAGAGCTTCATATGTCTTTCAAAATGACGTCGATATCTGGCTACAGCATTGAGTTCCCGCTTCCTTAGTCTCGATGTCGTCTGCTTGGGTGTGTCAGTTGAGCGTTGGTGTTGATAAAGCAGTGGCAACTTTCCTCTTTCTCGAATTTAATGGTGCAGGCCAACTGAGATTGTTGTATTAATTGTACTTGTATACCTTAGGGAGGTGTCCATGAGCACATCACTGTTCATTCAACTCTCTCTAACACATATCTCGACTGCTTTTCATGCTAAATTACACAGTTCGTGTATTTGCTTATATATATATATATATATATATATATATATGAGAAAGATGAGGGGATGGCAGTATATGTACATTAATAAATTCACGACCTAAGGAAAAAAAGTATTTACTTTCCACAAATATTTTTTTTCAACATATCTTGTCAATGCACTTAATTCCAAGTTCTTCGAAAGATTACAAATCAATCGTTATACAGTGGAAATTTCTAGAATTTTTTCGGTAAAAACTAAATGTCAGGCTACGTTGTGTGTGTGTGTGTGTGTGTGTGTGTGTGTGTGTGTGTGTGTGTGTGAGACCAGAAGTTGATCGGTTCAAGCTGTTCTGATTTATAAAAATTAAGATAGGCACATTTGTCCCTCAGGCTTACGGCCATATCACGTTGAAAAACACTGATTGTACGAAGTTGAGCAACGACGATTCTGGTCAGTAACTAGATGGGTGACCGCATGGGAATACCAGTTGCTGTGAAGCTTGACTGTGCGGATGATAAGTATAACGATTCGGAATTGGTAACCGGACAGCGGAGTTCCAAATCGCAAATACCCTTGGGGAAAATATATGAATTTACCCCTTCTTTTCCAGCTACGGGCTAATTAGTATGACTTGTATCAGGAAATCATTATTGCTAAAAGAATCTTACAATCTAAAATATTTTCTAGCTTTAAATAACCTGCAAAACGTTCATAAGCCGTAAAAAAACCCAAATCAATCTCTCAAACATTCGTCACTCGTCCACTTGGCAGAATAATATATCTGTTAAAACACCCAGGTAGCTGGTCTCGCAGAATATTACTGGGTGACTTAAAATTTCGTCAACGTAAGAACACAAAAAGCTTTTATTTAATTTTTTTTTTATCAAAATATCAATAGCGTTATCTCACTCAAAAGTCAAACTGAATCTGTAATACGGGTTCAAGTTTTCAATTCGTTGGATTTCAACAGATGGCGCTATAATTTTGTTGCCCCCATGATTTGTACTATTAAAAGTTAGTATCTATGCAACATCTATAGGTAAACCTCAAAATGAGGAAAGTCGACTTTTGCATGAATATGTGCGGCAGTTATCTGTAAAGACTTCATTACTTAGTATCTGTCTATATTTCTGAGATGAGGTATTATGTACATTATTTACATTGTTCGGACTATCATCCTCATCTTTGTTGCCATATTTATCATAAAGCTTCTTCAGGTGATTGGAATGTCGAACTGAACCATTTATTTCGTTCGCTGGGGTAGACACGTGCCATGTCTAATGGATATCAATTATCTCCCGTTAATTCTCCTCTCCAAGTTCTCCGCCGCTTTAGCCAGGTATTGAACTCACACTCAGTCCTGTCACTGGATCTAACTAATGCCTTTATCCACTGTGCCATGTGTCCTTTGCTTAGTTTAGCTTATCACCCAGTGAATATCGAAGTCACTACTCAATAATAATTGTCAACCGGACAAAATCGATAACCAATATCTTTAACTTGAGATAACCTCGCAATTAAGGGATAACCAATGAGGATTGTACCCACTACACATGGCCCCTTAATGTAGCTCAATAACCATTAACCCACTTCGAGGCGTGCGAAAAAGACTTAATTTGTTCTTGGCATTGCCAAATTTCTAGTTTTTATTGTTACGTTTACGCTCTTTTTCTGTCATTTCTATAAATCTGGTCGATTTATTTCGCTTCATTCAAGTCCGTACGTTTCGCTGAATACGTCACTTCCGTACAAAGGAAAGGCTCCCATTCCCCCATTTCACACGTCATTTCCGCACCGTGACAACCAATCAGAAACCTTGTTTATCTTTCTCTACTTTATATAACAATGGCGAAAAACCAATCACTGCCCTTGTTGATTGAGAGGAGATTAGAATCGATTACCAAGGAAGATTCATTTTGCAGACCAAACAAGTTTATTTGTGGATCGCTTAATATTTGGTCTATAGCGAACGCGTATGCTCGCTCCTTTTTTACATAGTGAAGGAAATTAATTAAAGCCTATTTATTGTAGATTGTCCTGAATCTTTGGTTGATCATACAAGCAGCAACCTTAGTTTCTGTGTTCTCTGCCCAACTGTAACTGCAAAAAAGGTTTCAGCTATATTAAGACTATCGTTATTATTTGAAAATAAAGGGCGAATGAATATATTATTTTGTCAAAACGTCATAACATTGAATTTTTATAACGTTTATTTTTCTTGTTTATAAAGAAATTAACCAAGAACGACTTAAACATCTTACTATGATTATTTCCATAGATTATATTTTGATGAGCTACAGTATAGGAAAATAATCCCCCTTTCCCTTCGTATTCCATTAATAAGAAAGTTCTATTCAGATAGCTTACCCCCACCCCACCCAGAGAACCTAGCTTACGGCCACATCATGTCGAAACAACGGTTCCCGTACGATCACTCAAGTTAAGCAACGTCGAGACTGGTCAGTACTTAGATGTGTGATCGCTTGGGAATATCAATTGCTGTTAGCTTGGATGTGCGAGTGGTGTAATGTATATTGGCTCGGAAAATAGTTAATTGTGGAGCTCCAATTCCTGTTGGTTTTTTTTTATATTTCCTTACGTACAAATACTCTAGAGAAAGATATGAATCTACCTCTTCTCCCCCTGGCTATGGGTTAATTAGTAAGACTTGTATCACTAAAACATTATCTAAAAAAAAAAAAAAAAAAAAAAAAAAAAAGAGAATAGTCCACAACAAGAAACACAAAATAAAAAAACAAAAATACCAACAAGAAAAAACAACAAAAAATAGATAAAAACAGGAATACAAAAAAAAAAAACAAAACAAACAAAAAACAAACAAGCAAAAAAGAAAGAAAGAAAGAAAGAAAGAAAGAAACAATCCTCAAAATTTTTTCTAGCTTTAAATAACCTGTAAAGTGGTGATAACCCGTAGAAAACGAATTAATTAATTAGCGCTTCCTCTTACGTTCATTCATACCTCATTCAGTAAATCTGTGCCTTGAATAGCTCTTGAGCCTTGTACGGGGTTAACAATTAGTTAAAAAATAAAGAAAAAAAACTGTACCTATACAATGCCAAGTAAGGTTGGCTAGAAACGCGAAAGGGAAGCCACACACAACCTTAAAAATTTCTATCAGATAAAATCTTGATTTTTGAGTTGATGTATACACAACAAATCATTCTGACGAACTTGAAACTTTCGATCGACGCTAAACCTTAAAGCATCACTCATCTGACTTTGATACATAAGAAATCAATAAAACCAATTCTCATTTTTCTGGGCAGTGATTGGCTAACAAGCTAAATCAATAAAGATGGACAAGAGGAACAGAAGGTGGACGCAACTATTGTCTTGGCTTCAACCATTGTAGACAGATGTGTCTGTGTGTGAGAGGGAACGAGACTTCTGATATGGTTTCGCAACTCAGACGAATATTGAGTTAACATAATTCATTTAGAGAAATGCGATTACGAATAAATATGTTCATTCGTACCGTCTAAAATGGCATGAACGCTGACTCGGTTTCAACCGCTACCTCAACCGTCTTCGTTCACCTTGCAGACCTTACCCTGCCATAATCTACCCTGCCCTACACACGAAGCTTGGACGATATCTTAATGTTTACATCTTACTTGGAACCGTAAACAGATGCCCTCCTCTGAGCCCCAGTGCCTTTCAGCTACCCAGTATCACCCCCCCGACTCCTCACTACCCGTCGAGAAGGTCAGCTTTGCCATTAATTAGACATTCATAATTTGGTTTTACGAAGAATCAGATTTATTGCCATGAACAAGATGTAGAAAATGAGGATAACATTGACAGAAATGCAAACGAGGGTCACCGAAACAAGTGAGTGAGTGTGTGTACGAGAGAGAGAGAGTACAGAGAGAGAGAGAGAGAGAGGAGAGAGAGAGAGAGAGAGTACAGGAGAGAGAGAGAGTACAGGAGAGAGAGAGAGAGAGGAGAGAGAGAGAGAGAGAGTACAGGAGAGAGAGAGAGAGTACAGGAGAGAGAGAGAGAGAGTACAGGAGAGAGAGAGAGAGTGAGTGTGTATCAGTGAGAGAGAGAGAGCGAGTGTGTATCAGTGAGAGAGAGAGAGCGAGTGTGTATCAGTGAGAGAGAGAGAGAGCGAGTGTGTATGAGAGAGAGAGAGAGAGCGAGTGTGTATCAGTGAGAGAGAGAGAGAGTGTGTATCAGTGAGAGAGAGAGAGAGCGAGTGTGTATCAGTGAGAGAGAGAGAGAGCGAGTGTGTATCAGTGAGAGAGAGAGAGTGAGTGTGTATCAGTGAGAGAGAGTGAGTGTGTATCAGTGAGAGAGAGTGAGTGTGTATCAGTGGGAGAGAGTCTATGAGAGAGTGTGCGTAGAGAAATGTGCCTACATTCAAGATAGGTAGAGGGATAATCAAGAAATGTTGTATATTTGAACCAAGGTGAGTACGCATGCGTACACGTGTCGTGAAAGTGGGTTTGGATAGGGATATGCGAATCTATTGGAAAAATCAATTATTTCTGTGTGTGAGAAATGCCTGTTTGGACCAACAAGTAGCAAATTGGGCCACATTTGAAAGGCCAGCTCTACTAAATTCAAACTTGACTTTCTGCTTATTAATAGCTGAAGTTAGTTCAACATTTCTTTTTTCAAATATAGCCCCTGAATTTGCAAGTGACGGAAATCAAAATTTCGTAATGCTGGGACTTTAAAAGCAGCTCAAACAACCAACCCTGACTACAAGTATTTTCTTTCGAAATATAGGGAATTACTGTGATAAGAAGCGAGGGAATCTGTTTATGACTTATTGCAAAACAAACATGATCCTCCACTTAATATACATAAGGCAGTTCCACTCGGACAGGTTCTTTCCAAGAGCCAGTGCTCCCAAGTGAAGAAGAGGCCCGAGGTAAGAGAAATGTGGTTCTACAGAAGGATGCTGAGAATACCATGGACTGAACATGTAAGCAACGACGAAGTTTTAGAGAAAATGAAAACTAAAAGGACACGTTTACATAGCATCAGGAAGAAACCTTTGAAATTTCTAGAGCGCATAACGAGGAAAGGTTTGGAAAATTTAACACTCGCAGAGCACACTGAAGGCAAGAGGGACAGAGGAAAATAGCGAATAGGAGAGATTGTGTAAATGTTTGACAAAACAGAAGAAATATCAAAAAAGAATGAGAAAGGACAGGAAATTGTTGGTTGGTTGTTTTTGTTTCGTCGCATATCAACACCTCTATGGGTTATTTAATACCGAAATCTAAATATTTTGTACGCAATTTTATTTGTTTTGTTGCTAGAGAACTGTTTTAGTAATACACATTTTACGACTTAACCGATAACTGGGGGGAGAAGAGGTGGATTCATGCCTTTCCCATGAGTATTTGCGCCTAAGTAAATAGAACGAACCCAACGGGAATTGGAACTTGGCTCTGCAATTAACAATTCCGAGTGATTGATGTTGCACCACTCACACACCTAAGCTTACAATACATGCTATTCCCAAACGGTCACCCATCTAGGTACTGACTAGGCTCAACGTTGCTTAGCTTCAGTGATTGCACGAGAAATGGTATTTCAACTTGATGTGGCCGTAAGCCCCAGGAAATTTGTGGAGACGCATGATCCCCCACGAAGATTTCGAAAGTGGCGACATTCAAAGTTTAGTACCAAAATCATTCTATGGGTATGAAAAGGCAGGCAATAGGGGTTAGCTCGACGTCCTGGTAGGCTTGAAATTCAGCTGCCAGCCATTATTTCATAGTGAATAAATCCATTTATTTATTCTTTGAGCTATGTCTGAGTGGTAATTAGAAGTGTTGTCTTTAGGACTATCTCTTAGATATATATTAAATATCTGTTGCAGTTCAATTTATATTACAATGAATCATTCATACAAAATGTAGATTAGCTAACAAAAGTTTAAAGGTGCATTAATCTACAAATCACTCGATGAATGTTATGATCCTTGGTTTTAAAAATTATAATCTGTATAAGGTCTCTTTAATACGCAAGTACTTTCGACTGTACATTTTTCGTCTCTGATGCTACCTGAATTTTACCCAAAAATTTCCATGCCTGAAGATGACTGAATATACAGTCGAAAGTACTTTAAAATTTTGTTAACGAAGGGATTTCGCAATGTTATATCATTAACTTTACTAATCTACTTTTTATATGAATGATTCATTATATATATATATATATATATATATATATATATATATATATATATATATATGAAAGTTTGGACTGAGACAGCCTATGCTTGAACCTGGTACTCCCACAAAGTTGCGAAGAAATAAGATGATATTGCAACGTACTGTTAGTACGCCCTGGGTTAGTGAGTCAAGGGCAATCACCTGACAAGAGCTTTATAGGGGACCACCCCTTTTAGCCAGGCTAATTTAAACGGGAGGGTATTTAAAAATCAGAATACCAACAGAGCTTATGGCTTACAAAAAGGATCCTTTATTCTTCATTTGCAAGCGATTAGCGAAAAACTTCTCAGGTATAAATCCATTTTTTCAAAGGGACAGGTAAAGGTCTTTAACTTTGTCAGGAAAATGAATCATTTATAAATTAATGCATTCATATGAATAATAACTTTATTAAATAAATTACTATGTTTTTTTAGTTTCCTGAAATTTCCATAAATTACAAATGCTTAAAATATTTTCTTTAAGCTGTTTTTTTAGTAGGGTGGATGTTCAATTAACCACTCTAAGTCCGGGAGGATACTGAAGTTTATATATATTAGATTGCTAGATTATACAGATCAGCGTTGTCAGCATTTGGGTCTTTTTGTTTGTCTGCTGTCTCGCTAAAGAGAAAGTGGTCATTGAAAAAAAAAAACAAAAAAAACTACAGACTTAACATGACCTCTACTGTATTTGTATGTCCGTTGAGGTTGCGCAACTGCTGGTAATATCACTACTAATGCCTCAGCTTCGTTTACATCAAAACATGTGAACAGATGGCGAAAATAGAAAAAAAAATCTACTTTCCTTCTACGTATGCGTTTTTGTTTGTAGTATACATATGTAAGGGTGTGCTGAAAAGATCTCGTCCCAACCCACTCCTTCAAATCTAATTAAATTGCATATATATTTTTTTAATCAGTCTGACCGAAAACTTCAACAACACGTCGATGTTAATATGAAGTTTATCCATATATATTACGTCATTGTTGACGAGTCTCGTGCTCGTGAGCCGTCCTGGGTATGACGATAAGCCACATCCGCGTCCTGGGTATGACGATAAACTACATCCGACATCAAGGCCTCTGATCAGGAGTTTTTGAGGAGAGTGGAACCACCTCTTAATTGCTGGTGTTCTCAGGTCCACTCTGACCCGGAGTGGTAACACCTGTTAGGGTCCCAGCTATGGGCAAATAGTTAACCTTCAAACTGGGGTCAAAACACTAGGAAAGTGTAAAAATAGATTTTAATACCAGAAATATTTTTTTAAAAATTATTACTGGCAATACATTTTTGAAGAAAAAAAAATAAAAAAATATTATTAGCAATATATTTTTGAAGGAAAAAATATTACCAGCAATTTTTTAAAGAAAATTATTACCAGCAAAAAAAAAAAAAAAAAAAAAAAAATAATTGTCGGCATATTAAATAACCCATTGTGGTTGATATGCCGTAAAACAAACCTTATGCTCGTGAATATATATGCAAAAAGTTCAAAAGATATCTGACTACTGGTGATAAGACTATGGTGAGCAAGTTATTGTAAGCTGAAGATATCTTTGTTTCTTTCTCGTCATACCATTGTTAGCAATCTGGAGATCTGTACTGAGCTTTCGGAGTTTATTCTGGTTTTCATCATCAAATATGTTTATGAAGTTGTAAATTCTATGATGAGTATTGTATGAAATTGAAGAGAGATTGAAATGTCGGTTTGGATATTTCTAGGAGATAATTGAATAATCGAAACTGGTAGAAATGACAGTTAATGCTATGGATGTTGACTAGACTTTAGCATTGTTTGGAACAAGGCCACAGGTAAGGAGTACCCAATGAGGATCGAACTCACTATACAGTAAGAATGATCTACTACACGAGCTTGCCTGCTATTGCCTCATAACAGGTACACTTGGGTGACATATTTTAACCGAGAGAATCGTCATTATTGAATATTAGGTTATTTGTCAAAGTTATACTTTTGATCGAAAATATATTTCGACTTTAAATTTTAACCATAGATAATTTTCAGTCTTATTGATATTAAGATTTTTTTTAAACGATATTTTTGAGAGGTCACCATAAAAAGGTGATTGTTAATACTATTACTAATAATACCACAAATACTACTAATACTACTACTAATATTTTTTTTTAGTGGGGAATGATGGTCACATCCTTGTGACGGATTTTCCTCTTTTACTTAATTCATTCTCGAATGAGAGTAAGCATGTCCAACTCCGTTCGACCACGGAAACGTCAATAAGTCGGTCACATGGAAATGTTCATAAAACCTTAATTAGAAAAAAAAAAGCACCAGTGAGGCATCTGGACAGGCGTTAGCGACGTTCCAGTGGTTGACCATTACTACTGAGTAGTGAGTTCGATCCTCACCGGGTGTTCCGTAATTCTGATCTTGTAACATACTAAAGAAATAACACTAGCGGCAAGTATTTGGGTAAAAATAAAGCTATAAAAAGGATAAAATAAAAACAAACAAGTAGTTAGTTTGTGCAAAGTCTGCTCAGTATGTTTCAAGACATTTTGACTGGCTCGAGAAACGGTTGAACAGCCTTGATGATAATTTGGCAAACAAACAACATTTTTTTTTTCTACATGCTTGAGCAGACGCCCTCCTGTAGGATTACTCAGTCGACAATGAGACGCCACTGTGTAACCATCATATTCATAATGGTCATGCGTATAAGTTCCTAGTATCGTACTGGGTTTTCGGCAAGACATTTCGTCACTCAGTTCGGCCGGTCGGTCGCCCGTTCCTTTCTTTCTTTCTTTCTTTCTTTCTTCGACACAGCAGTTTATATATATGGCTCTCTCTGACTTCTCAAACCTAAAACTGTTCATATGTCATAGACGAGATTAAGAACGCGACGAGGAATTTTTATGGCGATTCAGAAATAGGACGTTGAAGAATGTTTTGAAAAGTGATGGGTATTCTGGAATAAGGTGGTTGAGGCCGAAGCGGCAATAATTTGAAGAGGACCAAAATGGCCGAATATATTCCGATCAAACCACACACACACACGTATGGGTGAAAGAAGAGTTTAAATATACAGATGTTTGCTCAGATTTTCAAATGAAATGAAACAAGATCAGAACGTTTTCAATATACACGTGTGTGTGTGTGTGTGTATATATATATATATATATATATATATATATATATATATATAAGTGGACACGGAAGTCATCCCAGAGGCGAGAGTCTTTCATGCTAAACGCAACCATCGGGCCATATCTGATATGGCCTGACGATTACGTTTACTGTAGCTTCTGGGTATTGACTTCAGTGTCTAGTTATATATTTACATATGTTCTATCTCTGATATTGTGCACTTTAACACAAATATATATATATATATATATATATATATATATATATATATATATTATATGCGTGTTCAGACAAAAATATAAATCGAGTATGGATAGGAATCTGACAAAATGATAGGATAAAGAACAAGTAGGAAACAAATATTAATCTATCACGCTTCACTTTATTAAAGCTTCGTCAGAGATCAAGACAGAAATGATAAAAACTGATAAAACGCAAAGAGACGCTGATTAATGGTATGTTGTGTTTGGTTATTTCTTATTGGGTTAGATGCAAAACATCCTGTTGCGGCTCTTAACTTTTACACACTTTATCATTAGGAATATTTCTCACACATATTTGAATATTATCTCTTACTTTATTACACGTGACATGTATCTAAACAATAAGAAATAACCAAATCTGAGTCTCTTTGCTTTTTATCAATTTTTATTATTTCTATCTTGATCTCTGACGAACCTTTAATAAAGTGTAAAAAAGGTCAGATTAAGATTTGTTTCCGACTTGTTTTTTATCGTATCATATATCTCGAAATGAGAGGAAGTACAAATCGTCTGTTCATAACATTTACTTTTAAAATAATTCTCCAAATGTTTTTATTATAATCTCTTATGATAAGAAGAGATATATATATATATATATATATATATACACACACAATGTGCGTGTGTGTATGTGTGCGAAATTCAGATATAAATAAATGTATTTGCAAATACAATATTAATACAATAACAAGAGAAAAACCTTTAATCGCAATGCGTTTAAAATGAAATATAAAAAACAACAATATTAATTCGATTCCTACTCTCTTTATATTCGGACTATCATACTTGTCATATTCCAGAGTTTCGGCAGTTGTGCTCTCCTGAGAGCCGAAACGTCGTGTTAACAGCAACAGCGATGAAAACTATAGTCCAAATGTAAATAGTGTAAATCATAATAATTCCTCATCCGAGAAATTCAGACAGAAAATAATTCACTTTCGCTTAAACAATATGCCAAATATTTACGTCACTTAGCGTCTTCCATAGTTTTCCTTTCCTTTTTTCCCCTCTTAACGTCGAGAGACTCAGTTCTTTTAGAGCGTTCTCGATTTCAATTTTTCAGTGTGTATAAATACTGGTTCATAAATAATTTCTCCACATTTGCCTTGATAAAGAGTTCGTTAAGGAACGAAACACGTTAACGTAGAAGGCTTTCCTTATATATATATATATATATATATATATATATATATATATATATATATATATGTGTGTGTGTGTGTGTGTGTATATATATAAGAGGAAAGCGCAGGTATAGAGTATAATTCGTATGTTCGTAACATTTAATTTAAAAGATGGCTAAATGAAAAGTAATATTATCCATTTTAGGATATTATACCTAAAACATGTCAAAATCGCTACACACTTGCAGCAGAGTTTCGATGTATGTCAATGCATCTGATGAGGCGATTGTAAATTACACTAATTTAGAATCGCCTCATCAGATGCATGGAAACGATTTTGACATGTTTTCAGTGTAATATTCTAATATATATATATATATATATATATATATATATATATACACACGAGGAAGGGAGAAGTAGATAGCACCTAAAAAGAAAAAAAAAAAAGAAAAAGACAATTTGAATTGAAAATTTTCTTAATAAACAATCCAAATATATAACTGCCGACATAAATACCCAAGTTAAAGACTATTCTTTAACGTTTAAGTTTTTTTTTTTTTTCAATGAAAGAAAATTATATCTCCATTATTGATCTTAAGGCTGATTTCAATTGAAATGTCTAAAGAATTTCTCAATTATTGAAGGCAAATTTGTGAATTTATAACGAAATCAACTTTGATTCTTACACGAAAAAAAAAAAAAAAAAAAAAAAAGCACACAGAAAGGAAAAAATTAGTTTAGTGAAATTAATCCAAATTTCGTTATTACCTTAGTCAATATTCTTTTCAAATTTATTATTTCACACAAGATATTCACTAAGCTTAACTGAGTAAGATACGAGGCTATTTGGCAGAGGATAGATGAAAGGGAAAAAATTATGTTACACCTGCATTCCAAATAGAGAGAAGAGTCTTATAAAAATCAGTGTTCAAATTATGTTTTATTTGTTTTCAAAAACGATTGAAGTACTGGCGGGAAAAATGATTAATTATTTTTTACCTCGAAGCAAATTTCAGTTTTAAACTCGAATATTATTGAAGAAAATTAAAAATAAAAATCACTTTTTCGTTATATAATTAAAATACAGTTAATTAGAGCGAGTGAAATTTATTCCCGTCTCCTTTTAAGAAAGATTTCCGTGAAAGAGAATGAAAAGTTCAAGGTTGAGTCATAAGTAATTTCCTTCCTTTCTTAAAAGTAAAACGAAAATTATTTATAATATACTCGCACACACATATATCATGGCCTAAAAATTGCGTTCAAGCATGAAAGACTGTCTATATTGACCTCATTATTCATTTTATATTTACACATCTCACTGATGTTAAGCACATTTATATTTAAATATATCGTAGCTGAAAACACACACACATGACAGAAGGATATATATTTTTATGTATCAAGAACAATATTGACGAAATTGTATGACACAATGGAAAAAATTACACACATATACATACACACACACACACACACATATATATATATATATGACAGAAGGACACGTTTTGTCCTTCAGGACTTCATCGGATTAAATCTTATGTTGGTGCGACTACACATGCGCACAACAGAGCGGTGCTGGAGATTTTAGAATTTTTTTAATATATATCTAGCCGAATTCATTTAGTATCTTTTTTCTTTTCATCACTTTTGTTAGTAGGTATCACACATTGTGACAATAGAAAATTCTACCAGTAATGTTGAAATGCTGTAAGAGCCAAGCCGCAATGATTCCAAGTTCCTCTACAGTAAATTTGCGCCCTTCCCCTTGGTTGATTTGACGAAAATTCAGCCATTGGTGGGCTATTTAATGTCGAGCTTTATCTGGACAGACAGTGAGGATCGAACTGATTACTATGTCGTAACGGACAACAAAAATAGCATCGCTAAACATTACCCCCGCGTTGAGGCACATACTAGTGATATTATGTTGAATTTCTTAGCTGAATGATCATTATTATTAAATTATAACTATTTAATTCACATGAAAGTGTCATATTTTACGAGGGTATGCTGAAAAGTTATCGGCCCGAACAATTTCCTAATATTTGGCTAAATACAAAATGTCTGAAAGGAGTTTCTTTAGCACGCAGAGAATTTCTGAGCACCCATACATGAATTAATTATTTGACTTAATTTCAATCCCAATATCTTGCTCTTTGAGGGCATGCGCCCTTCAGGACATATTCGATCATAACGCAAGGATTTCTTAGGAAAGAGTGGAGCGGTTTCCTGTTGCCTTCTCCACGGCCTTGAATTCAGAGTAGACAATATCTATAAATTTGCTTATATATATATATATATATATATATATATATATATATATAAGTGATGGATTTCTATTTATTACTACGACATATTTTATTAATTAAGCCTTATTTTAAGTAGATACCTATATTTGAGTAGACTGTGTATTCATTTGTACCGGATTAAATATTCGAGAAATCTTATTAAAAGAAAATATGAGCGGATATATATATATATAAGTCACCTAACTTGCTAAAATACATTCATTGAATCAACAGTAAA
This sequence comes from Acanthosepion pharaonis, assembly GCA_903632075.3. Classification (NCBI taxonomy): domain Eukaryota; kingdom Metazoa; phylum Mollusca; class Cephalopoda; order Sepiida; family Sepiidae; genus Acanthosepion; species Acanthosepion pharaonis. The sequence goes on along the minus strand of CAHIKZ030005634.1, from coordinate 133,621 downwards.
TTGTAAAATAAATAAAAGCAGTTGTGATTTACACAATTTCTTTGCCTGGCGAGTTATACTTCCGAAGGTAAGCGAGCGAGCGAGGGTGTGTGTGTGTGTGTGTGTGTGTTTCTCGCTTTGATTCTCACAGCAGACAACAAACATTGAAAAGTCACGTGACCCGATATCACGTGATACGTGATCACTTATTCATTTGCAGAGGAACCAACGTGTTAATGGCATTCGATAGGCGATCGACGCTTTCAATCTAAACACGAATTTAGCACCCACCTCCTGCTGACTTCAAGCTGCCCCGATTTTTTATTTTATTTATTTTTTCGTGGGTTTCGAAATTTTTCACTGATCCCTTCAAATTCTCCTTTTCGATTTCTTAACCGAAAAAATAATATTTGTCAGCATTGTAGTCCTTTGCTCCATATATTTTTTTTCGAATTTTAATACGCACTTAATTTATTTCAAAATTATCAAAAAAATATATTAAAATTAAAACAACCTCCCTCAAAAACACATGCACATAATATATGAATACAAATTATAGGGAAAAAAAAGGAAAAAAAAAAAGATAAAGGAAAGAGAATAGAAAACAATCACTTGCACTTTATATTCTTGTTTTCTTTTTTGTTTTCACACCTAACTATCAAGGGATTTTGCACACAAACACTATAGAATGGATACAGGGGACCCTTTTTTGCAAGGGTGTCTTTCTTCGTTCATTCAGACATAATAAAACACGTACACTCCATTTACACAGGCTTCCAAGTAATGAGGCACTTTAACAAACACATATGTGAATATATCCGCGCCCGAAAAAAATGCACACGAAATGTTTTAAATTATTCACAAATGCCACAATATTGAACCATTTCAAAAAAGATTTTTTTCCTGACAATGAAAATTACAACATTATTAGATTGTGAATTTGTACTATTTATCACTTCTCAATATCAACACCATCGTTTTATGAGCCAACAAAGTTATTAAATGAGCCGTTCGAGACATCTCTCCGTCGAAGCGTCACGCAGGCGAGACCCTTGAAAGGGTGAGTGTCATTTGTATTGATTGCCCTAAACGTTGTAAAAATCGATCACACAGGAAGAGCTATCGTTTTTATCTCGTGATTAGAAACAAAATAGTTCAAGCTAAATAGTTGGAGCTAAATACGATGTCTGCATGTGTGAGTCTTTGAAACTAAAACGGTTGCATTCTCTTTGCACGTCTCAAAAATCTAATTAAATGTACGAATATTTGAATAATCTATGGATCTGTAGGTTATTTTTCAGTCTGCGTCTGTGGCGAATATAACCTTTCATATGTAATGATACATAGTACAGTATAGAATTTGACCCAATTTTTTGGTGAGCTTGCCTCTAACCAACACAAAACTCCAAGGAAAATGATTTCATGAAGGATGTAGAATTGCCTACTGCAAATTGGAAAAAAGTGGGATAGGATTTCGTGGTGTGGCAAGATATTTGGAACTTCTATGACTGAATACAACCAAAGATTCACAACTGAGAGGATACAGTACCCTACAAAAGGTAAAACATTCCCGATGTGATTCTCAATTTCCCAAAAGCTGAGCTTTATATTGGCATTGTAGCTCGAAAGTGTGATCATTTATATATTGTCAAGTGTCAACTAGGAGGCGTTTAGTTTGAAGTTTGTTTCCGATCAATGATTGAATCGGATCAAGGCGAAGTATTGAATTTTCGAGATTCGATTTTCGAACCATCAGGATATTGAGAAAACCCAAAGAATATCCCAAAAGTGTAGGATAGAAAACTGAGTGATAAGTATCTGTCATAGAACATCACTTCTTCCCAACTGAGTAAGTTCCAGCGTAGAGTTTTTGAAACGACACTATTGAAGGCCTTCCAGATGAACTCCTGAAATTGTTGATCAGGTTCAAGACAATTTTGGCTGATCGAAAAATCTCGACTAAAAGAATTACTAAGCTACGAGAGAAATCAAAAAGCTCTCATCCTTTTGATTACCAAAATGTTTCGCTGCCAATCAGAAATAGAGTCAATGCTTCAAAGTCGATTTTCATTGTTGAAGGATAGTTACAGTATTATGATCCGCTGACCAAATAAAGGTCTCAAAATACTGAACAAATTTGAGACCCTGGAGTCAGCAGTAATGGTCAGTGCAAAGACATCTTGGGATTTGATGACTATCTTCATGAGGACCAATGTTTCTCTAACTTGTGTCGAGGCGTTGAAAGAAAAACGACGTGGTAAGTTGAGGATAGTGATTTTTGTTTTGCAGGTCGTTAAGTTAAACGATAGCTGGTTTGAATAATTTGAAGTTTGAATAGTCTGTCCAATCTTCCCCACCAGATTTTGACTCCTCTACTTCCGGTCTCTAAACCTTGAAAGGAGGTGGAAAATAATGTAATTCTCAAATATCTCGGAGGTGATAGCAACAACAGAACAATATTTCATTGACCCAATATCAGAAACGATTTTGGTAGAGTTAAAAAAAAAAACAAAAAAACAAAACAAAAAAAACAAAAAAACAAAACAAAAAAACAAAGACCCCCCCCCCCAACAAAATTGAGAATGATGCCCTAAGTGTGCTGAAAATTGGGTTGAATAAATTTGAAATAGCCTTCATATTTCATGCTTCTAGGGCCGTATGTTGAAATCTGGTCAACTGATTTTATTTTCTAGCAATGATGCTAGATTTATGGCGGTTCGTTACAGAATGTGTAAGAAAAAAAAGACATTTTATAGAAAGCAACGGAAAGAGGTTATAAAATAAAATCTTAATAATTCATTTAAGAAATTCGAGCGTTTTATTAAAGTTAAAAACAAAACCCAAAGATTAATTCCCCGTGTTTTCATGAGAGACTATTAACAAACATTGTATTATTGAATTATATTCAATATCGCACTATGTACCAACAGTATAACAAAAACGAAAAATAATAAAGCATATATAATTTGACAATTTTTCTTTTTAATTAGGTTATATGAATTACATCAGCATTCTAGAAATTACTAGATCGTTTAATAGGATACATAAATAACGGTCAATTTTTGTCTTCTGAAACATCTTTCACGAGATCAGGTTTCGAAAACGCAGGGACGCAAACTAGTGGATACTTAATAAATAAATTAATATATATCTTACCTGGTCTTTTTCAACGAAGTCGATGAAGGCTGTTCTCTCCACTTCGACTGGCTGGCCTTGTCGGTCGTACATAGCCAGTACGAAGTGGAAGAAGTTGCTTTTCCGTAAATTGCTCGGGGGCTGTTTTTCGAAGTGTGCCCTCCCCAGCCCCACGCTAAAAAGAAAGAAAAAACAAAGAAAATATTAAAAATCATAATCAAGAAATTGACAACATAGAGAAAAAAAACTTTTTTTTTTTGACACTCGAAACAATTTACTGTTTATATTTTTGAGAACAATTTATAGTTTATATTTTATGTTGAAATGATCACAACAAAAATGGGGAGATAACTCACTTTTTAATAGTGTTATTCTTTTGCTAGACATGAGAACAGTTACTGGCACAAAGGAAATTTGGTTATTTACTTTGTTAATCGGACAATTAATGAAAGCTTTGCGCAGGATTGTTCCTGACGTGTAGCTCAATTAATATATATCTATATGAATATGAAAGTATTTATTTTTTTAACAAATTAAAATTTATTGAAACAAAACAATTCCAGTTGACCACTGATGACAATTCCAGAACAACGTATAGAGTCTTCAGAAAAGAAAAATATACAAATAAATGCGAACGTCAGCGTTATACTTTTTCAACTTTACTCCGGTCGACTCCGTGAGAAAATTAAAAACAATCCTGGCCGAATTCAAAATCCTAAAATTTTGGTTTCCCAAATTTTCATTACTGTGATTGTTTTCGACGATTTTTTTTACATGATTTTTTGCAACGATTTTTTTATGTACGATAACAATTTTTATAACTTGGAACTAAAGTCATAAATCAAGGACCTACGTACATCAAATTGTCTTTAAATTAGGTGGCGACAAGAATTATCGTAGAACTTTTAAACGGTAACCTTAAATATTAATGCAATACTTAAATGCAGCGAACAATTTTGAGTTCTTCTGGAGTTTATTCTTGCTTATCGCATACGGCAGCCGTATGCCTCGCAAAAAGAAGTCTCCGCCAACAGATTGCAATCAAAAGGCTGCAGTGAGGAAAAGAAAGTCTCGTTCAAATGAAAACCAAGATCAAAAGGCGGCCAGGAGAGCTTCCAATGCTGAGAATATGCAAGAACTTAGAGACACTCAAACTCCTGAACAAGACAAAGGCCCCACTACAAGAACCCTCCGCAGGAGCTAACTTAATTGCCGCCCGATAAGGCCACTTTTAAGCTAGTATTATAGCTTCTGTTCTTCCTTTTCTCGTGAAAAGAAGTTGTGTTGTTTAAATCTTAATAAATTGTCTATTAACCAGTTATTTACTAACGCCTGATGAGATGTGTTGATACACATCGAAACATGATTGCCTTTGTGTAGTGTTTTACATGTTTTTGATCTAATATCCTAAAATAAAGAATATTGCTCTACTTTCGTATGGACACCCTTTTTTAAATTGAATGTTACGAACGTTTGAATTGGATTGGATTCTATTCGTTCTCATTTCACGTGGAGATAGATATATCTCGCACACTATTATAAAGTAATTTTTTGTAGATGCCCGTGTTTCTTTACAAACAAGAAGCTTAATGCCTATTAGAGAATTAATTACCATGGCTCCTTGGGGAATGTGGATGTGCGTGTGGTGTAATGGATAGCTTGTCGGAAGGAGAAATCAGAGAGCAGAGTTCTAATTCCAGTCGAGTTTCATTCACTTTCACGTAAATAAACTTGAGAAAGGATATGAATTCATCTCTTTTCTCCCTTCGTCGGCTATAGTAAGGTAGACTATAATCTTCAGCTTTGGTTGGCAACCAGGATTGGAGAAGGACTATTTAAATTATAGCGGGACAAATACTGCGAGGCTAATGAAAGGACTGTGGAGATTATGATTGATCCAAAGACCGATTTAATCAAACTTCATAGAAAATAATGTGAAATGGTTTCCTGTAATGAACACGTTGGTAAATTTAGTTCTTCTATTAGACTGGCTGACAACCAAGGTTAGAGAGCCCAGCCCATTTTACCGATTATATAACCCATAGCTTGGGGAAAGAAGAAATAGATTCATACCTTACACAAGGAGGTTATGCGAAATAGATACAAAAAAACAAAAACAAAACAACAAAGCTGGAACTAGAACTCTTTATTGACTCCATTTTCCGCGCCGTTAACCGTTACACTACCTACACTTAAATTGTTGAGCCAATAAACGCTTTATTCTTATCCCATGACAAAGCGTAAACTTTTCAAAGTAGCTTATGTCATAAAGACACTCCAGTAGGTGAGCAGAATTATGGGTGGCGGGGAGACGATATATGTTCCACACAGATATTCAAATGTCGTTCTGAAAATTTCTACTTTTTATTTTATTTTATTTTATTACAATAACCCACAAAGTCAGAAACTGGTGTTGATGCCGAGACAGCAGAAACGGAACCTTGTTACTGATAACAGCTGGCTGGTAAAATGGCATCTGACACGAAAATGCGCACAAAGCAGAAGTGTGTCATTGAATTCTTTTCTGAGAAAAAATTGCATCCATAACCTACCGTCGCATAGCAATCGTCTATGTCAACATAACAGAATATCATCTTTGATGGTGAATATCTTTGTTTAAATGTCCATATAACCCTCTGAAGATGGCTCATGTGACCTGAAAGCTTAGGTCAAGGAAGAGCATAAAAATATCCAAATGTTGGACAATTTTTATTTTCTTCCGAAATTAAAGCAATTATACGAGGTTTAGAACGGCTCATGATAAAACAGACATTCATTGTCGGTTATATTTAACAATATACATATATATATATATATATATATATATATATATATATACACACACAATGTGGTAGCCAACAGAATATTGTCTATCTTACTGAAAAGATCTAGTTTATGATCATGATTGAGACAATTGAATTCATTTGAACCAAAAATATGAACTTTGGACAGTTTATCCATAAACTTCATATGGATGCGCGACAATTTATTCGAAAACAGGAAAAATCCAATATATGATTAAATAGACAAATCTTGTCAGTTGGATTTAAAAAAACAAAAACAAATTTGTTTATAGAAATTGTAGCTGCCTCATATATATATATATATATATATATATATATATCCTCTTTTATGAGGATGATGAGACAAAGTATTTTTTTTTATGTGTGTGCGGGAAATGTCTTTGAATCACTGAGGATAAGTTGGTATCAGAAATCGATGCAAAAAAGCATTTCCCTAACACATAGTTTTGTTTTTATTTTAATCAAACTGATAAAGCCAGAGAGAGCATACGCCTTCTCCGGCGAAACGAGTCTTTCATAAAAAGACATCCACTTTGTCTCATTATCCTCTCTTCTGTTTCGGATACTAATAGACACCCTACAAACACACACATTTTATTTTAAGAATGAAAAAGACCACTCCTTACTAAGATAGCCCACCTATACTGAATTTCGTATTCGGAACGTAAACAAAGCAAACTCTAAAGAATTGACAGATTTATTCCTATTCGGACACACCTCTGCCCCTTCAATATATCCACACAAAAGTATCTGATAAATTGAAGTTTAGCATACCCTTTAATATATGTATATATATATAAATGGTTCGTCTTTAAATCTTGGATATTAACATTCCTATATGGGTTTCTTGTAGATATCTGTGGTGCTATGTTCGACCTTTCATGACATTTCTCAGAGCAATAGATATTACGTGACCAGGCCTACCTCCTCTCTAAGCAACATGCAGCAGGTTCTGCTCGGCTGCGTTGTACAAACAGTAGAGAGTAAACCCATTAGCAGTGAGCATTAGTCCCAACTAATACTTAATACATACTAATACTTAACAACTAATCCCACTTGCACATTTTATTTGGTTTATATTTTCACATATGATTTGTATATGTGACTGTTTTTCTTCTCGGGTGCCTATCATGTCAAGGCGATTAACAAACTTCTGTTGTAGAACGATTAACTACTTTGATACTTGATTCTTGTGGCCTTGTGTATAGCTTGTCACTACAATGAAATTTCCACTATTGTACGGAAAATATTTTTTTTCCTCAGAGAATTGAAAGTTTCTGAATGTTCTGCCACTTTTGAAATGTTCTAGTGACGGAAACAAGTGAAAAGATGTACGTGCCAAATAAAGTACAAGGGATGTGGAAGAACCTCCCAAACTAACGATCTTATTTTTTTCATTTTTTTTTCTTAAGCACAGTGTGCCCTTGCGTTGTCATGTTGGAGAATAATGTTTAACAAGGGACACTTTCCACATAATGCTCAGTTTGCTCGATCAGTTTACTAGTAAATATCTGCACTGATGGTCCTTCCCTGTTCCATACCTCGTAATGGACAACACCATTTTACCAGGCACAAAGCAAAGACTTCTGTGGATGAAGTCCTGGTTTAGGTGTCGGCAAGTGTTTCTCATTTTGTAATAACCATTCTTTTTATTGACATGCAAAACCCATTTTTCATCACCTGTAAGAATGCGATGCGAAAATCAAAATGGACACCTAATGATGATCAGGAGATACTTGGTCGAAAAGTTGTATTTATAATAACATCTATATCAACCAAGATGAGAACAATAGTTCGAAATACAAGAATATTGGCAAAAATCAAAACTTGTCATTTCTGGTTAAAAAAAAAAAAAATTTAGATGGAAGAACGTTGTGATTGGTTCTTAAACTCATGAGAAACCACAATGACTTCTTTGAAAGATTTACCAATTAAACTGAAATCTTTTATGAGCGACACAATATCGGATAGAAGAGATGAAAAACTAATTCTTACTGAAGTGTCTTACTCAGAATACCTAGCGGTGAAATACGTAATTACTATCCGAACAGCTTAATATATTAAATATAAATTATTCATGCATGATAATCTCACAACAAAGCTATACGTTCGGCATATAATCAAATATATATAAATAAAATGAAAGAAATTAACAAAGACCAGATCCTTCGACATGGTTTGCTCTATTGATAACAAAGAAACATCAAAGTCGGAAAGCAAATGTTGGCGATATAACAACGTGGAACATGAGAAAAGCGAGTGTGATAAACGTACGAAACACATTACAGGTTTGCTACCTCAACAAGCCATACTGGGGATCGTACTACATACAAACCATTGAATCACTCTGTGCAGGAGAACTAACCAAGAAAATAGGCAACCGCCAAACTATAGAATACCATACGTTATTTTTGTTTTCTTAGTGACCCGCCATTAAAACCTATTGTACTGTTATTGTTGCGATGATAACCAAAAAGAGTGTACCGATGTCACAAGCGCCGACATTTTCGTTGGAGTTCGTTGCCATATGCCAAGTCTAGATTAATAAATTACATTTTTTTCTCTGTTACTCTCTGGCTGGTCAAGTAGTATTTAGTGTCGATTTCAGGCCCTACCGCCACCCTTGTTTGGCAATCAATATGATGAACTAGATCGATAGAAAAGGATCAGGGGCAATCATTACGGTTGGCGTCACCAACCAGCACTTTTTGATAAGGTTTGTACAACGCCTCGCTCCCCACCCAGCAACCCAGATAATTTTGGACAGCGGTGTTGGGTGCCCCGCATTTGTTTTATTACAATAAATCTATTAGAAAATAGAGCGACGGCTGCATTGGCTTTTACATGAAAATCGTTTTTCTAACCGAACAGACGCGACAACATATACAATACAGAAAGAGAGGGTAGCGAGACTGTGTGTGTGCGTGAGTGTGTGTATATGCCAGCGACGCACGCACACATACGTGAGGGATGCCGGAAAGTTTTCAGTCTGACAAAGATGATCTACCAATGTGAAAAAAAAAAATTCTAATCGTTTGGTCAGATTGTGAAGTTATCCCGGCCTAGAATTTTGCTTATCAGCATCCCCTCAAACTGTTCTGTGTGTGTGTGTGTGTGTGTGTGTGTTTGAGAGAGAGAGAGGAGCACAGGGAGAGGAAAAGAGAGGAAACATGGGGCAGAGGGGGGGAAAAGAGAGGAAACATGGGGCAGGGGGGGAGGAAAAGAGAGGAAACATGGGGCAGAGGGGGGAAAAAGAGAAAACATGGGGCAGAGGGGGGAGGAAACATGGGGGGCAGAGGGGGGGGAGGAAAAGAGAGGAAACATGGGGCAGAGGGGGGAGGAAAAAGAGAGAAACATGGGGCAGAGGGGGGGGAAAAAAGAGAGGAAACATGGGGCAGAGGGGGGAGGAAAAGAGAGGAAACATGGGGCAGAGGGGGAGGAAAAAGAGAGGAAACATGGGGCAGAGGGGGGGGAGGAAAAGAGAGGAAACATGGGGCAGAGGGGGGGAAAAAGAGAGAAACATGGGGCAGAGGGGGGAGGAAAAAGAGAGGAAACATGGGGCAGAGGGGGGAGGAAAAAGAGAGGAAACATGGGGCAGAGGGGGGAGGAAAAGAGAGGAAACATGGGGCAGAGGGGGGAGGAAAAAGAGAGGAAACATAAGGCGGATAGGGTAGAAAGAATCTTGTGATAAACAGAAGAATTAAGAAATGACGTGAGGGGAAATGAAACGATAGAGGAGAGAAAAGCAATGAACGGAAATACGTGGAGAGAGAGAGAGAGAGCAAGAGAGAGAGAGAAAGAGCAAGAGAGAGAGAGCCTACGAGACTAAAGTGAGAGGACATATTTTTCGTACAAATCTCATACTTATTTGTCAACCGAGATATGCAAACTGATGGGCATTTTTATTTCAATTCAGTTCAAATGAATGAAATCAAAAGGCACGTATATATTCATACTTGTTCGAAAGCCTACTTAAAGGATAATTCTTTGTAGATTACATTATTATTTTTCTGGCATCGGATTGAATATATTCTTCAATCTGAAAAGAAAAATAATCCTTCGGAATACAGCATGGCAGCAGACATTTTATGAAAAGAGAAAATTCTATAGACCTTTTTCCTGTTAAATAATAGACATTTTATTTTAGAGCACAAAAAATTGTTATTTGAATCTTTGCTTTGTATGCACACACACACACATATATATATATATATATATATATATATATATATATTAGAGTTTATATAGTAATGTGTGATATAGCTTGAATGTGTTTTTTTCGTTCAGTAAGCGTCAGTATAATGCTACGTGTGTGTGTGTGTATATATATATATATATATATATATATATATATATATATATATATATATATGTGTGTGTGTATATAACAACATTTTTCCGAAGATGCAATAAGATCAATTTCGAAATGAAATATCCACCACCATCTACATTGAAACACTCAATCATCTTCCAAATATTTACTGATATCTGTCTGGTATGTTCGAAGTCATACGAGACAGCGCATTCAATTAAACAGGTCTTCGACTGTCGCCATTTTCTCAGCGTTCATTAGAATCGAATCATAAAAATGCAGTTCAATGATTGGTTTCGGTGTATATACATTAAGCATCTAAGTAAATTCAGATAAATATCTCAACTCGTAATATTTCGATTTCTCAGTTGAAAGGAAACTACTACAGCAGACGATTTTATTCACTGCTTCGTTCAACTTCAGCTTTTATTCCATACAAATACGTATATTTGAAATCAAATCCAAATTATACGATGACCGATGAGATCGTTGGAAATACTGCTGAGTCTTGCATGCCAATTTAAAGAGCAATGTCGTTACGTGGCAGTGCCCAACTCCTTTCCAGTTATTCTGAGTTATGCAGTGTACCAGGGCCGGGTTTAGATGAAGAGAGACTCTGGACTGTTCCATGTGAGGCCGCTACAAAACCCTCATTCTCACGTGAAGAGGAAACTGGAAGAGTGTTAAATTAAAATTTGAGTAAAGCCAAGGATGATGACGGGTGTTTAAAATTACTGAAGGGTTTTTTAGAGTTTACAATGCATTATGACAGCATGTGTAAGAAAGGACTATGACAGTTTCAAAAATACACACCTTTGCTGGAGCCCCCCTAGATTTTGAAGCCATAAACTTAACAGGTTAAAGCCTAGAAGTAAATCCAGCATTGGATGTACCAACAAGAAAAAAGTAATGCCCTGAACTACTGAGAGAGCTGAATACAGCTATATCTTAAATTGAACCAAACTGCTGCAGTCGGAATTCGAAATTGGCTAGCCGATTCCAGTTTTCGTTTTAACTGTTTGACCAAATCCGTACCATTGGGATACAGAGTTAGTGAAAACAAATTGTGTAGGGGCTGTCGAAAGAGAGGCTCATCTAAATGCACATTTGTTATATTAATAAATGGATAAAGAAAAAAAATGAAATCTATGCTGAAACGATAATATAATACATTTTAATATTAGCACAGGTTTCATGTCAGTTTCCGAATAATGATATTTATTAAGCTTAACTAGCACAAGTCCTCCAATGTGGAGCATTAAGAAAATGAAATGCACACCATTAACAATAGCCTAACCAGTCCAGCGTTGTTTGAAAAATGTTTAGCAATAAAACATCAAAGAGTTAATCGGAATTAAAACATTCGATAGTAAACAAACCCAGACACTTTTTTTTCGACAAATTCCTTCAGGGCTTTAAAGACATTAAACATTAATACAACCAATCAAAAGAAAATTTAAGATAAACACTGAATTTAGAATGTTATAAATAAACACTTAGACATGGAAGAGTTAAATACAAAACGGGAAAAAAAAAAAAAATTGAAATGAAATCCATAATGACCGACATCATTTTCAAAAGGGAGACAACTTAATACTTGAGCAGCCTGCGGGAAAATGTAAACAGACGCGGCCGACATTTTGAAATTGATATCGTCTAATAATCGGACTTGCTGCTCCAAGTCAATGTTATGACGTACTCGGGTTTTTCAGTCGAACGAAGGAAGTAGGAAAAATAAACAGAAATTTGGATAAAAGAAAGCAGAAATCCCCACTTCAGACAAAAGAAAATAATACTAGTAATAATGTAGGTTGATTAAGTTATTTCAATAGAATACAGCGAAATATCGGAGAGATGTAAATTGTCTGCGTGCATGTGTGATCATATAAAAATGTAACAGGCATATACGTATGCAAAAGTTTCACAGTGATATACACGATCATTAGTCGGTTAAAAAGAAGTCAGTTCCTTTTTTTTTAAAAAAAAAAAAAAAAAAAAAAAAAAAAGAAGAAATTAAATTTTAATCTGCACTTAATTGCAATTTATATATATATATATATATATATATATATATATATATATATATGAATAAAACAAAAAGGAAAACTTACCAAATACCAAAGTATTTTGTCCCTTGAGGTACTTTATTTTGATAAAGTACCTCAATGGACAAAACGCGTTGATAAAGTAGTTTTATTTATATTGTCTAATGCGGTGGAGTAATGGATATGGACGCGGATTGAGTTGAGTTCGAATCCCGGTAAAATCCATTACATCCACTTACGTGCTAAAACCCTTGGGAAAGGTATGAATTTTCTTCTTCCCCACCCCAGCTAAGGGTAAAAAGGGGAGAAGATGCCTTGGACGGCAACTGGTCTACAGAAAGAAATGGCAACCTACATCGGGAAAAAAGATACATGATCGCCTAAGCGTGTATCACGCCTGGCTGAATATGTATAAATATAGAATTGTGTGTGCAGAACATGAACTTGCTTCTATCGTTGTTGGAGATTTTGGAATTATCCAAAAAATTATCGCATAAAGACTAAAAGAAACAAATATCCGAGGAAGATTCGAAACCATCCAAATGATGGCATTGCTGAAAATCGAACATAATATTAATTTGTTGTATTACCACAATATCTCGTGTAAATCGCCACAAGTTACTACTGAAGTAAACACTAAAAAGTCTTTGAATTTAATTAAATAAAAATCTTTTCTCTCAAAGTAAAACATTGTCATTTTATCATTTATGATTACAAATAGTCGCAGACACTTATTCTTATTTCATGTTACTAAAGTTCAGTCAATACAAGGCCCATGAAGCACTCAAGGTAGAGGGCCAGTGATTGGCCTGAATATGAACATAAATGCGGAGGAAGTGAAAAAGGAAAGTTACGAGGATATGAGGGCTGTACATTAGATGGCGTAATAGTTATCGAGGCGGAAAGTGGAATCGGTAGGGTTTACTACATGTCCCAGTCTCCAGTGGTCACTTTCATACCCCTAGCTAAGAGTTAAATATCAGGGTAGACTGGACTTTTTAGCCTTGAATAGTAGCCAATATAAAAGAAGGAAAAGTCTGAACTCAAAACTGGAGAGAAGCCAACGTGAAACCACTCCCCTCTCTTCTGCCCCCAAGAAGTTCTGGCAATTCACTTATAATGAAAAGGGTTGCGTATCGTAGAAAGAATCATGATTATATATATATATATATATATATATATATATATATATATATATATATATATATATATATGTATGTATGTATGTATGTATGTATGTACACTTGTTATAGAAAATATCCCTCCAGTGAGGGTTTTTTTTTTTTTTTTCCCCACAAAATATTTTTTTTTTTTTAATAATGCTACTTATTTCAAAGTTCCGAATATGCCTATCAAACCGTAATGGACTTTATTTTATTCTTTTAACGAAGAAAAACAAATAAGAACCGTGAGTTTGGTCGGGACTTAAAAGAGGCTGGATTTCCAGTCCTCGAAGTTACCGCTTCACACATAAGCTCTTTGTTAGAAATAGTTTTAACGCAACACGTGAGAGAGAATATACGAGAGAGAGAAGGAGAGAGAGAGCGAGTGACAGAGAGAGAGAGAGTGACAGAGAGAGTGACAGAGAGAGAGAGAGTGACAGAGAGAGAGAGAGAGACAGAGAGAGAGAGACACAGAGAGAGAGAGAGACAGAGAGAGAGAGACAGAGAGAGAGAGAGAGAGAGAGAGAGAGAGAGAGAGAGAGAGTGACAGAGAGAGAGAGACAGAGAGAGAGAGAGTGACAGAGAGAGAGAGAGAGAGAGAGAGAGAGAGTGACAGAGAGAGAGAGCGCAGAGAGAGAGAGCGGACAGAGAGAGAAAGGAGGACAGAGAGAGAAAGGAGGACAGAGAGAGAGAGCGCGAGACAGAGAGAGAGAGAGAGACAGAGAGAGAGAGCGCGAGTGACAGAGAGAGAGAGCGCGAGTGACAGAGAGAGAGAGAGCGAGTGACAGAGAGAGAGAGCGAGTGACAGAGAGAGAGAGCGAGTGACAGAGATACAAATAAGACAGTTGTAGGAAGGCCGTTTGGTGAGCGCATGTATAGTAAAAGTGATTCGCGTGCCAAACTAGGAACAGCAGATAAATGTTTACTGAACAAATATTTTGTGGCGCGATGCGAGGAGCGGTGTTACTGGTGGCGACTACATGCCGTGCAATTAGTCCGTAGCTTTTTTGTGTATACAGCCAACCTACTTCCAACCGTGAGGCCTGGTAGACTTACTCGCTGCGAGTGTGAAAAATCATTGCCGGCAGCGCCGATGTGCCGAGTCACCCAAGTACAACACCCATATAATGACACAGAGGGAGAAATTTGGGCAGCTTTTAAGGCCTTATAATTCCCTTAGTTTGTTTGACGTATCCCGCTTAACAAAGATATGTTTTCTTTGTCTATTATGAAGAACAACATTTGACCTGTATCGTGGTCGAGGCAGTTACTTACTTCTCAATAATAAAAGCTAGATATTGTGTGTGTGTGTGTGTGTGTGTGTGTGTGTGTGTGTGTGTGTGGTGGGAGGGCCAGAGAGACCCTCTCTACCAGGAAGATTGTGTTGCGCTCATCTTCCTATCCTTATTGCCATTTGTCTAACCGGTTCTCCCACCAGGCTTTTCTGGTGAGGAGGGTAGCTAGATACTCAGCAGAATTAAAAAAAAAAAAAAAAAAAAAAAAAAAAAAAAATCAAAAAAGGGAATTAATTTTCTTTCTTTGGTGTGGAGGGGGGTCAACGGCCATGGGGTAGACTGCGCTCCATACCTCTGTTTGCAGCCAGTACGTAGATGACGCAGCATCATCGCGCAGAGGAATTCCTAGACTTAAATGAATGACTAGAGTGGAGAGATCACCCGAGGGAATCAGCAGTCATGTGTCTGTGATCAAAGCGAGCCTTCAATTTGGCGGACATCGGCTATAGTTTGACCTAGAGCAGGATGGGCTCCGACAGGTCTACTTGCCCAAGACACGCCACGCACGAATATATACTTATCCGGATTACGAATTACGAGATGCGCAAATAACACAACGGATAGCAGCGAACCGAGATTAAATTCCGCCCGTGTCTACTGTGTTTACTTTCGCACTAACACCCTTGGGAAATGTATGAATCAATCTCTTTCCCTTCAGCTATCAGTTAAACAGCAGCCGAGACTGGGCTCCCTCTCTCCCACCAAAGAGGACGACACTGAGTTCAAACTGTAACAATGTAACGGGAAACAAAACTTCATATGTCCCTAGAATCCTAAAAACTCCCAGAAAACCCTGTGTGACTAGGATAATGATATTTCTGAAATTTACCAATTCCAATTGGAGAAACTGGCGAATGTGTAAATTCTCGTTAACGTAAAGTAGGAACAAATCGACCCATAATTCAAAAGTAACATTTATCTATTCTAGAACTACACAAGAGAAACCACAAAAAATTTTGAAATGAGTAGTTTTTTGGCGATTTACGCTTATAATAAAAATATGATAGGGACTATATTTAGGGGCTGATTCGTGAAAATAATTTATAGTATACGATCCTTGGTAACCAGAAAGTTTTAGCAAATTCTCCTTAAGCAACTCAGCGCTGAATTTGTTTGGAATGTAATGGAAGACAGGCTAGTTTCAAGACATCGATGCCCAGGTCACGAGAGTTTGAAGAGAATAATAATCATTTCCTTTGCTTTTTAGACTGAAGCGCTTAGGAAATAAAATTTACTGATCAAAGACAAAAAAAAGTCAAAATTTTATTACAGTGTAATGAAGATGAAGTTGCAGAGACTTATGACCTAGAAAAGACAATCTATATTTAATTAAATAATATTAATTATATGTTAACACCTTAAAATACAAGGAAAATGCGAATCTGTAAAAAGGAAATTATTCATTTGAAATTCAAGATCGATTTTCTATTAAAAAAACAAACCGCATATTTTTGTAGCATAAACGCCAAGATTAACCGATGACAGAAACATGGTTAAAATCTAAAATATAAAGTTAAAAATTAGTGACCGACTCTTCCACCAAATCGAATCCATCATAAATAACTAATTCAAGTATACACATACTTGGCTTATTTATGGCTATAACGTTTAAGATTTCCTATAATTGTTAAACTTTACATTTCTTTTATACGAATACCAATTTTTGATCTTTATTGAAGATTTGTTAAGTTTAAATATCAGTATACTTCCTGCCTCCCTCTATCTCAATTTGATTACGTTAAAAGGAGAAGAAAAAAAATCCAAGAAAATACATTAGCTTCAATGCACATCACAATATACAAAATGAACACATGAAAACAATCTGAAGAGAGAGGAAAAAACGAAGTGATTTACGTTTCCTCAAAGAACAAAAAATAAAAAATAAAAAAGTAAAAATAGATAAACAACAATAAAAAGGTCAAGGGAGATAACTCAGTTTTATCAAAACATACTCCGCCATTTTTAAAATCAATAACGAACTTAATGATACACAAGATGACTATATCAAACAATACTTTGCAGAAACATTACTAGTCACAACGTTACGGAGATAGTTTATTTTCCTCTGTATTCACGTGCTTGATTGAACTCCAGTCGTCTAGGTAAACAAGTTTTTAATTAAATTACAAAAGATCTGCCTGCCATTTTTATGTTTGTAATCTGCTTGTTTAGAAAAAAAAAAAAAAAAAAAAAAAAAAAGATTTATGCTTTTAAGAGATCTGCGGGGACTAAAATTCGCTGAATTTTCATGACGCTTTTACTGATTAGTTAAAGTGTGCATGACAGTAGCCGACCTCAGTGATTAGCAAGCTCAAGTTTGTCAAAAGAACTTTGTAGCCGAAGCTTCAATTACCGCTGTTATTGTGCTTTTCGTGTGTTTTATTATTTTTTTTTTCTAGTAGTGACATCCGTGCGTGACAATACACGGAGTGAGCGGATAAAGATTTGAAACGATTAGAACAAAAAAAGAATGATCATCATATTTAATAATCTTTAAGATTCGTTGTGACGAGCTCAAGCAGAAATCTAAATGTGATATCAGGCAAAGCCCCGTTGCTAAAATGACTAGAGCGCGTGCGAGATCAGAAGTCGTCGAACTGCGAACGGTCTCAGATTTTTTTTTTCAAAATCACAAAAATTGAAAGGATTCACTTAACGAGCAAAAGAAAAAAAAATGCTAGGATAGAAAAGCCATCAGTTAGGATTATTGTTCATTTTTTTAAAAAAAGCTTTAAACCATCAGATGTAAAACGCCGAAAATCTCATTTTGTTGTACACTGACATGATAGTTCACCCTTTTATTCTTAGTTCTTTTTTCCTCATTGTCAATCTCGCTTTGGTGTGGTTCAGAGGTAAAAGGAATTAGTTTGAAATTGAACCACAAGATTGATATTAAATTCATGCGAATTTTATGGAGGAAACATCTAAACATATTCCATTTGTTCAGCTATTGTTATGCACTAAGTTCTACACTGTCTGACATTCGTGGACCCACGTTGTTTCCAGTTTCTGTTCTTCATAAGTGGTCATCCATCTTGTCAGGAGTCTCAAACTCAAGGGCATAAAAGGAGCCATTATTTTGCTTAACAGAGAAATGTTAGTATATTTCTATAGTGAAGAGAGAAGCTAGAGAGATGTCCGCGTGTGAAAGAGAGAGAATCGGAGAGAATCGGAGAGAGAGAGAGAGGGAGAGAGAGAGGGGGGAACCGAGAGAGAGAGGGGGAACCCAGAGAGAGAGAGAGAGAGAGAGAGGGGGGAAACCCAGAGAGAGAGAGAGGGGGGGAACCCAGAGAGAGAGAGAGAGAGAGAGAGAGGGGAACCCAGAGAGAGAGAGAGAGGGGGAACCCAGAGAGAGAGAGAGGGGGAACCCAGAGAGAGAGAGAGAGGGGGAACCCAGAGAGAGAGAGAGAGAGGGGGGAACCCAGAGAGAGAGAGAGAGAGAGGGGGAACCCAGAGAGAGAGAGAGAGAGGGGAACCCAGAGAGAGAGAGAGAGAGAGAGAGAGAACCCAGAGAGAGAGTACAGCCATATGTATGCAAAAAAACTGACAAACGAATAGATAGAACCCTAAAGTGTTTGACGGACATATCAGTTTGTTTTATGTGTACGCTTATTGAAAAACGTGTTTGTAACATAATAAAATCTACTTCGACAATGTATGAAATTAGTTTGAACAAATAATTCCTGAAGAAAGACTGGGTTTTTTGTTTTTTTTTTAAAAAAAAAAAAAAACTTTATAATCTTATCAGTTTCATAAATTTATTTCTTGCCATCTGAAGCTGCGTTTACAGAATAGAAAAATACAATGTAACATTCTCACAAAAATAAATTTAAGTCAATTTACTCAAACCAAAATTGTGATCATGCTCAATATTCCGTGTCTACTCTAGGTGTTGGAGATCATGATTCTCCACAACTTCCTATCCTTTGTAGTTCTTAGCAATGTTTGTATTTTTACTATCCTTCCAACCCCCTGTTCTGCCAAACAAAAGGTTGGTTACTCGCCATTTCCATTTGTTCCTTTTGCTTTCCCTGTGAGTGTCAAAATCTCAAAGCCCTCCTTCCTCATTATGTGCGCTGGACATTTTAACTCTCTCATTCTAGGTTTAAGTACAAGTGTCTTTTTCGTACCATTTCCCCTTGAAACTTTTTCGTTGCTCATATTACGTATATGGAATTCTCAGCATTCTTCTGTAAAAAAACCCACATCTATTGCCTCAAGTTTCCTCTTCATCTGTGACGAAATTGCCCAACATTCAATGCTATTATAGAAGAGGACCGATATTACGCAACAATCCAGCATTCTTTCCTTTGTCTATAACAAAGATTCCTCGTTTCTTAACTCTTTGAGCCCTGCGTTCTTGAACAATTTTAACATTTTGCCTGAGCTCCTGAGTCAAAATTCGCAAATAATTGGTATGTCGTGTTTTACGGTAGTCATAAAAATAATTACAAGTGTTTACCCACCTTTCAACCGGTGGCTGGGCATTACGTCATTTTTCTCTACCACCGTTAAAGCGGTGGTCAAAGCTCAAAGAGTTAAAACTTTGTTTTGCCTCGGGAAGGCATCTTATGCTCTCCCAATGCGCCTTCGGATCGACTTGGAAAGCATCATATACACAGGAATATCTTGTGTAGAGATAATTATTTTCAATAGGATGGAGCATTTCCTGAATTTTATTGTCACATCGCATAATGGTTAGCTAAAGGCTGGGTTGAATAGCTATAACATTCAGGAGATTCAGCGCCGGATCATTTATTTTCTATGGTAACGAAATCAGTATTACAAGAGTGTATATATATATATATATATATATATATATATATAGTGACCAAGTAAATGGTTAAGTAATAACAAAAACCAGGTTTTCAGAGATATCTTATATTAAACAGTTAAGTACACCAGAAGAGTGTTACACGACTAGTAAGAGTGTATCGAATAAAGTAGCGCTCAATCCAATCATTGTTCACTGTTTCCCGAACCTTCTCCCCTAAACTTATAGTAGGTGAAAAAGTCTAACATACCCTTAGAGGGAGGACACCACAACATAAAGCGAGTATAACGGATTAAGTATTAATTGTAAGACCAGATTATCTGGTTGACAGTAAAAGGAACAGCTCACATACGAATTACAAATTGGTGATACCAAAATTTAATAAGTACAAAATTTGGAGTTTAAGATAATGTATTTGAAATACATAATATTACATATTTTACATTAAAATGTAATATATATATATATATATATATATATAATTTTAAGAGATACATTGGTTCAGGTTTGCAACTCCGTCTCTCGACGATGCGAGTAATGATCCGTTTCAGAAAAGTAGACCTTTTGAACACCATTTGATGAAAGATTCTCTGTTTAAACTTTATGAACATTTGATTCTATTATTGCTGCTATTAACAAAATGCGCATATTTTTTTTAAGAGATGGAGATTTCTTTGTACAATTAAAAAACATTTTATTTAACTTAATTTTCTATAGCAATGGATGTGTGGGTTGTGTGATGGTTAACGGTTCCGAGTGAGAAATATAACATCGCGAAAAATATGAATCATCTATTCTCCCCCCATATGGGTTAATTAGTAGAGCAGACTGTGTTTAGTCGTGGATGTCGAGAAGCCTAGGAGGAAAACTGAATTCGAAACTCATGTTATACAAAGATGGTTAGATATAGGGGTACAGATACTATGTTTGTAAAATAAAAAAAAAAAAATAGATTTCAACAACTATGGATGATCCCACTATAAGGCGATGATCTAGATTGCTGTTGACAGTAAAACAGTTTGGGACGAAGGAAGTATGGTATAGGTATTTTCCTGTTTTCTTAGGGACTATACACCTGACGAAGGTTGACAAAACTTTCAGCCGAAACGTTGTGTTAATAACATCAAAAAACACGAACGAGGAGTTCAGGTGGCTAAAAAAACAAAAAAAAAAAAAAAAAAAAAAAACAACAAAAAAAACAAAAAAAACTATAAATTTTCGATTGTTAAAAAAAAAATATAGATTCAGAAATATTTACATCCAGTTCTCTTGATTTTTTCCCCAGATTAGTCGACGTTTTATCAATTTAAATTATATCTCAAATCTTCTTAATACAAATATAACAGGGAAATCATAACTTCTTTTCAATATCATTTGCGATTACGAAAGTTAGGACTATTTTTACTGGTATTATATTCTCGCCAACATATTTTCGTTCTTAAAAAAAAAATTATCGGTTACGCATCCTCGTCTTCAATATTTGTGGTAAAACATGCAATTTTGGGGCGTTACTCAACACCAATAAGCAAACATGCTTCGTGTTAACATGACGGGTTATCTAAGTTAATTATTTTTTCCCCTGTTAACTTTTTATTCAAATTAGTGCTAAAAAAAAAAAAAAAAAAAAAAAATTTTTTTACATGCAACAATGGAGTTCATTGGATAGTTATATATGCTAAATAACTCATTGAGAAAGTGTAACCAAAGATACTGCAAAGTTACTTTATGCCGTAATGTTTTTTTGTTTTTTTTTCGAATTGATGATACACAAGATATTAACCAAAATACAATTTCACATATACATTCACTTAAGTAATAATCACCAAAATATATGTATCGGTCATACATCCCCATCTCCACTATTTGGAATATATTCTGCTGCTATGGCAACTTGATAAATTAATAATTGATTGCAACCCTTAAACTTTTTCTGTTTCACTTTATGAATCTGTCGACTCGTGTTATATATGCCATTTCGACTCGAATACAAATTAACAATGAAAAGATAACATTTAGTCAGTCAAATTAATGAAAACTGAATAATGTCATATAGTAGCTTTTCCAGCAGACGACAGAGAATATTAAGGAAACTTGATGTCATATACTCCAGCGAAGTGTGACAATAGATTAATAAATTAAATATGTTGGACAAAGGAGAACAGGTACTATACCTCCCCACGGTGACACGATATGACACAAGGTCAGTTTTAATGACGCACATATACGGGCCAAAACAAAAAAATTTCCAGTACTGGCGAACAGTCACAGCGAAATAGATATCCACCAATCCTACCTCTTTAATGAGGTTGGCATCCCCGGGACTAAGCCTCCCTCATAACTTTAAGAGGAGAAAACAGATACTACAATTTGATCCGACGCCATAGACGGTACATTTTAATCTTTCTAATAACTATTTATATTATAGTATATATGTCATTTCTGATGGGTACTATGCAGATAATTATAAAAATAGCAACAACAATAATAATGTTGAAATCACAATAATTCAACGTTAATGCAGTTTCAACGGAAATAATAACTGGGTATACATCTACCCTATCAAGTAACCATACTGTCGGGTAGCTATGTGCATAAAACTAATAGTTTCTAGTCTTCCTTCTACTCAGCTTCTGACGATGTAATTAGACAAGCAACACCTTTGCTGACAATAAACACGCGTTTAACTGCCAAGATATTTGTACTTCTTAGCGAAATTAGTTTCTCTGCTCGCCCAGAGGCTGTAGCATTGGTCTTCGCCGCCGACGGGGGATCGAGAGACAGATAACAGATATTAATGCAAGCAGATATAATAGAGCCATACTCTTCAACATAATTGTGGGCGAGGCGGAGTTGATGAAGAGAGGGATACAAGACCCTACAATTGAAGTGGCCTTAAAATCTCCACTGTCAGCCTAACTCCGCCGCAGCCTGATTTAGTTTCTCGATGGCCGGAGCACCGCGCAAACTCACAGATAAGACTATTTCCTTTAATAAAGAGAGAAAGATCAGCAACCAGCTACCCCCCTTTTTTTAGCGACCACCGCAGCTTTTACTACATCCAACTATCCCACTACATAAATGGTTTTTCTTTGCCTTCCTATCTAAATTAGAAATTATCCCGCTGGGACGATATTCTTAATTTGTTGTTTTGGTGATAAAGAGATTTATTTTTCTTGTATTAAATAGATATAGTAGCTTTTTATTATTATAAAATGAAAGCAGAATAAGAATTTAATGGTAATTTGACAGAGTTGTTTTAGGCTATGGATTTTATATATATATATATATATATATATATATATATATATATATAGTGTGTGCATGAAAAAAGACAAAAGGAAAACTTATCTTAGTCGACGTGTTTCGTCCTCTGAGAGACTTTAACAAGGTAAATGCAAGGATGTTTTTGTGACAAGTATTTTTATACAAGACCAAAAATGCTTCTGGTTTTTCAAAATCTTTTGTATAAGGAGGTTCATGAATATTCATAAGGTTGGCGGAAAAGTCACGCAAGGCCATGAACGTAGGCAAGGCCATGAACGTAGGGTGATAGTGATCAATGCTTAATAAACGAAAGTGAGCAGGATATATATATATATATATATATATATATATATATATATATATATATAGTGTGAGTAAATTAGTATTTCAATTATTTTGAATTGGGATTGATTTATCCGTTATGTTTTGAATAACATGAGGTTATGGAAATAAGTTTTTTCTTTTTTTTTGATTTTTTACAACATATACGGGCCGGCTAAAGGTACTGACAACACGGGCAGTTAGCCGGGGCGCCATCAAAACCGAGGGCGCCAAAACATGTGTTTGGGATCATCCAGACAAAAAAAAAAGTGGGGTAATAAAATTAAATAAAAAAAATTAAAAAAAAATTCTTGGATGGAGTAAAATTCTTGAGAATTTAATTATTAATTCTTTGTGTTATGGTGTCGTGATCAAACACAATAAGAGAAAAATGAATGCGCGGGAGTTGTTCTCAATTTTTCAGTTTTTTTCTTTGTGAAAACTTGTAAGCGCGCCGAAGCTCAGTAACTGCAGGGCCGACTATATATAATACATGAAACATTTTCATATCTTCCTTTTTTTTTTTTCGTTGAAAAATAACAAAAACCATTAAGTAAAATATCTTACTACTTCATGGTTTTCAATCCTAACTGGGCGCCACTATACTTTCGGTCTTGTGACACATCTAAGCGTAGCTTAGAAAATCACTTTACTACTTCATAGTTAGAAGTTTATCACAGTGAATTTAACTAATTAATCTGAAACGAATCTTAGGCGTATGTTATATGAAAAGATTCTTAAAAAAAAAAATTCAATTTTGTGTATTTATTTGTTGATAAAGTTTGAGATACGATTCATATCTCAAATATATTACATCAGGTTGAGTCAAATAATTTCCGTTTTTGGAAATCCATTGTAATGACGAATGCATCCAAACTACTAATATTTCTGTGAAGAGAAGTTTCCATTATTTACACTATACAGGGTGCGATGGATAAATTGTCTGAATTACACAAACCGTTGACATCTCATTTTAACAGACATATTTACCAAACTTACACAAAAATATTTTGAAATACTACAGAGTAAATTTATTCAATAAAATCGCCATTGGTTCAACCACGGCTTCCAAACAACTTCGGAGGCTCCTGCAACTATTCTGGGAGGTGTTCTTGTTTAAGTTGGTGAATGCTGCCATAATCCTTGCCACCAGTTCATCTTTGGTGTTACAAGGAATTTTGTTGGTCTCTTGTTCACTTGCATCCGACACATAATAATCAAGGGTGTTGCAGCCTGGGGAGTTAGGTGGCCAGATGTAAGGGGTGATGTGGATGCAGAAATTGTCTGACAGCCATAACTGGTTTTTCCTGCTTGTATAGCATGGTAAAGTGTCCTGTTGCCAGATATAGGGACTTCCAGCAACCACCCCTTGACCCAGGCAGCACTACCTCTTTAACGCACTCGAGTCTTAGGCCCTGTGGGAAAATGAAGGGAGGCATAACGTCAGCATCACTAGTGATCACTCCAAACACCTTCGTAATCACCATTAGACTCATCCAACTCTTTCCGAATTCTCTGCACGGCCTTCAGATTGACGCCAAAACACTGAAATGTCCGTATTGGAGTTTCCGGTGCGAATGCCAAGTAGTAAATTAAGCCGGTGTTCTTTTTCTCACAGACGGTGCCCAACTGGCCCTACTATACTGTGCAGTCGACAGAATTAAAAAAATAACAACGCGCATGCGCGAAATTAAAAAAAATATAAATAATTTACCCATCGCACCCTGTATTTGAACTATTGTTCTCATTCCACTGACCTTGTACAGAAATATCCAGTTCTTATTTATAATATTGTTCAGTTATTGCTCGTCCGTTTTCACTGTCGACTGCTCAACCCAGGGATTGAACTCAGGACAACTATATCACGAACCAACTATTTAATCCCTTAGCTCATTATTCCATGGATTACGTAGGAAACGGGTGTGCAGTAACTGAGCAGTACTAAATATAAGACGAGGTATCCATAATGAACAGTTGAACGAAAACAGTCTGCCCCCCCCCGTAGATTAAATATAGGGTTCAGTTCAGAATTCCCTGTGTGTTACCTAGATCAATATAAAGGGTGGCCCGAAAGTCTTGTTACCCCTATATAATATAATTTCTATTTCAGATGGCTGACACGAAAATGACGTGTTCATAGAGACCTTCTCAATGTGTAACAGCGTCAATGAAAGGGAATATACTGAATCTAGTACATGTGCTTTGTATTACTGTATTACTTCTGTTGTTCTCATTACTTAGTAGGGGGGTGATAAGAGTTTAGGACCACCTGTACACCTGAGGAAGGCCGGAAGGTAGAACGGCCGAAAGGTTGTTATAATAACTAAAACAAAAATGAGGACAATAGTCCGAACATAAATAGTCTAAATACTAATCTTACTTTGCAGTTAAGTACATATTTAGAGTACGGTAGTTTTTGTATGGCAGCATACACAGCGGATTCAAGGAAAATGTTCTCTACCATGAAAACTCAAGATCGCACACAGTAAGAAATTTTGAAACTCGGTGGCTCCTGTAATATTCACCTGACCTTGCGCCAAGCAATTACCTTCTTCGGTCGCTTTAAATGCTGAGAGTTTGCTCGAAAATCTCTTACACATCAACCCTGCAAAATTTTATTCAGATGTCAATCACAAACTGCTGCCTGATAAGTGGCAACAAGTAATTACAAAGATTGGATGAATATATAAATTGGAAAAAAAAATGTACTTTATTTTCCGAAGAATAAATTTGATAAACAAAAGCGGAAATTATTTATTCCTCAACCATATGCATGCAACTATTGTGAGTAACGTTCAACCTAGTTTCTAACAATTCTCGTCACAACAATCAATTTAAGTATTAAAACTTGGTAAATAAATTTAATGTTCAAGGTTTAATTTTGAGATTTTCTCTATATTACCAGAAAGATTCTTAGTGCAGAAGAAAAAATATGGCGTATGGTAAGCGGGGAAATCAAATGAGTAATAGTAAAGCCAGTGGGTATAAAAAAAAGATAAAATTTTGCCCTTGTAAATTAAATTTAAATGCCGTCTGAAAAATACAATACGAAAATGCAATTGCAATTTTTAATGTATTTTTCTCATCTACCGACAGAATTTACTGTGTTTCTAAATATATAATCATTAGAGTGAATGAGAATTTAAATATATTTATCTGATCAGATTCTTGATTTTCCTGATAAGAAACTTACTTTCAGAGAGAGAGAGAGAGAAAAAAGAGAAAAAAAAGAGAGAGAGAGAGAGAGAAAAAAGAGAGAAAAAAAAGAGAGAGAGAGAGAGAGAGAGAAAAAGAGAAAAAAAAGAGAGAGAGAGAAAAAAGAGAGAGAGAGAGAAAAAAAAGAGAGAGAGAGAAAAAAGAGAGAGAGAAAAATAAGTAAATGTTATATTCTGGTATCTTCTACATCTTTCTGATGATATATGATTATTGTAGCCATGCTATCAAAATACCTTGTCACAGATTTCCATAATGGCGGATTTGAAATTTGGGTGACGTCATGTCATATCTGGAGATGTGTGTGTGTGTGTGTGTGTATGTGTGTGTGTGTGTGTGTATATAGAAAGGCAATTTGTGAAATGATTTATCAAGTAGTAGCATATCATAAGAAATAAGGGCATTACGGTTTACTTTGTGGCTGAGGTAGTTTACTATTTCCTGACGGTGTTAGAATGTTGACATTCTAACAAAGACAGAAACCAAAAGGTCAAATATTGATTTTTCGTGAGTGGAAAGATGTCTTCACTTGGGAACCTCGTCCAATAGTCCTCATGGAATACTAATCAAAAGATACTAATAAAAACCTAGTAAATATCAATAAATACCTCAGAGTTCCCCTGTTTGTCACGTAACAGATTAAGGCGGATGTACATTTTCTTACCCTCTTTGTGACAATAGTTTTCAGAATGAATGAGAATGATTTGTCAACACAGAGAGCAAGTAAAATAACTCGGAAATAGTTGGCTGTAATTAAAACTATTCTAGTAACGGATAGATTAAAATGTTTCTTATATGCAGTGTGTGGGAGAGAAAGACAGAAGCCATAGAAACTTATTGGCAAAGTATTAAACATAGCTACTAAGACTTTCATTCATCTTATAATAAATTTCATTATCACTTTCAAAACTCGGTTTGGATCGGCTGATCGGGATAATATTCTGAATATAAATGATGTACTTTTAATTTTAATAGACTTATCTTTGTCATTACAACATTTCGGCCGTTGTGCTCCCTGGCCTTCAAGTGCTTGTCAGTCCGAGTAACTTTCATGGCATCTCCAACTGACCTCTTTAATTTACAGTGGTACGTGGGATCGTTCTCGTTCCATTGACCATATCTCGAGATATCTCATCTAGTTTTTTTTTTTTTTTTTTGTACTGCTCAGTTATTGCTAATCCTACGATAAAAATAATTACTACCATTTTCTTCATTTTCAGAATCATGTTCCTGTCTTAAATTTCTCCGAAGTTTTTCAATAGCATTTCCTCACACTTGCTCACTGATATTGTGGATTTAACCCGAACAGGATGCCAGACAACGTCCTTTTTTCCCCAGCCTAAGCAAAAGTAATTAAAATGTTCACATCTAAAACAACTAATATAAATGTTGTCTTGAATTTGGTCAATGTTCACAGTAACGGACTGAATTTAATCGTGAAAAAGAAATTCCTGCGCGAGACAAATCAGCTGAACGAATATTTTCCCGCTCTTTTATGGAAAAAGAAAAAAAGAAAAGAGTACTAAGAATGAAAACGTCCTCGAGCTGTTGGCGTCTGGTGACTGCAAGTGTTGAACAAACCAATAATTATAAGTAGTAAACGCTTAATTGAATAAAAGAGGCTCAATGACGGATTTTCAATGCGTTCCCCTGGACGGTCAATGTAAAAGATGGAACAGTGTTTAAGTCATCAGTTATCGCACCATCACATGCATGATGACGGTAATGTTAAAATTAGAAGTTTCCTTATAAGGAAATATTCGGTATTTATTTAACAAAGAGTCAGTGCTTCTGCTGGTTGATATTTTTAATATCTTTCTCATAAAACAATTTTTCAGGAAAATAAGTTTCTCAAGTCCAGTAACTTTTATTTACTTTTTCTAATACTGATGGGGGAATTCATTCCTGATATTTTGTTTGGGATAATGCCAAGCGTCAACATGTTCATTATATTATTTTCTCGTCGAGTTACAAGTTCTGTCCATTTTAATCATGGAAATCCAGTGATATGTTTTCTATTATTTTGTAAAAGTTGTTTGTGACACTGTAGCGTCAGTCAACAACATTCGAAAAAGGATAGTATTATACAAATACGTGAAAATGTATGTAAAAATGTAAATGTACACATATCTACGCATGCTCACGCACAAATATATATATATATATATATATATATATATATAATACCATATTGTAATTGGTAGTGATTATCCCAAAGAGGACTTTTAGTCCATATGATGAAAGGAATATACTTACATCCATCGATATATATTTATTATTGACATTGGATTTTTAAGGTGGTTATTATAATAATTATTATAATAACAATAAACTTACAAGTACAGCTAACACCTTACGAAGGACTATCACTGTAAAATGTATGATTTTTTTCAAAACTGCTCAGTGAACAATGTCATGATGCCATTTCTGACCTTAGAAACCAATGGAATATATATATAACCAAAGTGGACTTGAGTTTGGTCAAGAATGGATTAAAAAGACTACCGATATTTTGGGAAGTGGGTCAGGCCGATAACATTTCACCCCAATCCATCTTATTTGATTGTGCATTTTGACATTAATCAAGGTTTCCTTGAAAATGAGTGACAAAATACGTTTCTTTTTTTATTAGAGAAGACTGTCAAGGTGTGCAATTTTTCATATATTATAGCCAAAGAAACAAGAAAAAAAGAAGAAACCTCTTGTTTGTTCATAAGGAAAATACAACATAACGGAAACACCTTTTCAGTCATTTTGAATAAGAGACCGACACACACACACACGTGTGTGCGTACCCACGCACGAACAATCATGTGAACGCATGTAAAACAAGTGTACTTCTACAAGAAACAGGTGTGTGTGTGTGTGTATATATATATATATATATATATGTGTGTGTGGGGGGGTAAAAGGCTGCGGCCATTCTCTGAATTTCGAAGAATCGCCTTGTCTTTTTCGAAATTAATTTACTATCTTACTTCGGGCCAGAGAGACATTCTCTCTCGGAAGGGTTTTTATCATATATTCAGTCATAATAACGAAGAAAAACCCATTACTGCATAAAGTTTCTTAAAATGTTTCGCTTTTTTCTTTTGTCTAATCTACCTGACTGACTAGTTAATAGTTATTTTAGTGCTGGCGGACTTAAAGGTTTGGTAACCTCCATTCTAATAATCGGACGCCATACACTGATGCGTCAAATAGGTCCTGGAATCTAGCTTAGTAGTAGTTAATTAAAGGTAATCAATTTGAGCTAATTAGGGGGTATAAAACTAATTATTAAATAAAAAATGTCAAAACTTTCAGCCTATAGTGTATTCCTGTGGCCATCTCCACAAAACAAGTGATGACAACATTGCTGATGTTTCCTGTCGGATAGGAATGTGTGAGTGAGAGAGAGAGAGAGTGTGTGAGTGAAAGAGAGAGAGAGAGAGAGAGAGTGAGTGAGAGAGAGAGAGTGAGTGAGAGAGAGAGAGTGAGTGAGAGAGAGAGAGTGAGTGAGAGAGAGAGAGTGAGTGAGTGAGAGAGTGTGAGTGAGCGAGAGAGAGTGTGAGTGAGCGAGAGAGAGTGTGAGTGAGAGTGAGAGTGAGTGAGTGAGAGAGAGTGTGAGTGAGAGTGAGAGTGAGTGAGTGAGAGAGTGTGAGTGAGAGTTTGATTGTTGGTTTTAAAAGGTATATCAACCTTCATTAGGTCATTTTATGCCTAATAAAGTTTGATTGGATATTATGGTTTGCATTAAATTTCATTTGTGAATAATATTTTAGTATCATTTAGTTGAAAGCAGAGATAGCCTTTGTGAAGGAATTCATTTAAAGTTAATGATTTTGGTATGAAGTTCAGTTGAAGATTAGATTATTTTTGCTCATTTACTTACTTGTCAAGATTATTTATTGCTTAAATTTTTGAATATATCGTGATTTCCCTACGAAATTTACTTTTGTAAATTTTTGAGAGAAGAGTCGACCTTGAAAACAACTACAATAGGCTTAATACTAAGATTTTGATAGAGTATAGTTAAAAGTACTTTTGGAAAAGGAGAAACAAAAAGGGGGGAGAAACAAAAAAAGGGGGTGGAAAAAGGAGAAACAAAAAGGGGGCAAAGGACAGCAATAAAGGGGGGGGGGCAAAAACGTCAAAAAAGAAAAACCGAGTAGATAGTTGTCGATTTGAAAACAGATTCTACCAATGTACTCATATGGAATTAAAGCAAAAAATTCTTAAGAGAAAAAAAAAAAAACAATTTGATGAACTTTCCGCTTTCATTAAATAATAAAACAAGATGTAGGTGACTTCTTGATTGATGTCAGACTCAACATGAAACGGTGGAAGCCAAAGTTACAAAAAGTTTTTCGTTGCTACAGAATCTTGCTCAAAGACTAAAAAATGCTGCAAACTAAAATATTTATAGAGATAACTTTTTTTTTTTTTTACTGCAATCAATTTTCTTCCTTTTCTCATCTGTTTATTACTTGTTACAAATAATTTTCACTTCTGTGTATCAGTTAAAAAGAATAGGACAATTTTAAAATTATTATTTTCTCTTTCATTATCCTTTTTCAGCTGAAACGAATTACATTGAACTAAGACCTTGAACTGTGCAGCATGAAAAATTCATTCATATTTCGGAACAAATTAACACACTACAAACCTATGCATAAAACGTGTGTGCGCATATATATATGTGCACACATGCAAACCCACGCATCTCTAAATTATACGTAGATATGTATAAACAAAACTGTACACATGCACTTAGTGTTGATTCCACATCAGATATAGGTGTTCAATCACTTTCAATCGAACTACAACATTCTTAAAGATTTCTGTCTTAGAAAAATTCGGAAAATTTCAACTGAAAGAAAAAATAAACATTATTTGCCAATACATACCATCACATACACACAAAATCCCATCTATATATGTAAGAAGGCTTATTTTCCTGTTTTCTTGAAAAATATAAACCTTGACTCAGAAGCAAACAGCCAATCTGAAGTCCTCTTCTGATCCTAATGGAAGAGATGAAAATCCATCCAAATCCTCTCCCCATCACCTCACCCCCACATCTCTCTCTTTCTCTCATTTGATGTGGTTTTTCATTCTGATCCGCCAATCCAGAAGGGAACACAAACGAAGTGCCAATCAAGACGTCAGATGAATTCCTCAAGTCGCTAAAAACTCGTTTACATATTTTGATTTATTTTGTTCTTAAATATTAGTGAATAATGCTAGGAAAGGTGTGATTAGAGATCGGGGGAAACAAATAATTTGGATATGCTGAAGTTTCTGCCTGATTACGATTTGGTAGTCCATATTAACAAAATGATCAAGAGGGAGGAGTAAAGGTTACAAGAGTAATGAAATAAGTCTGTAGCATATTCATCATGAGAAAAAAGAAAGAAAAAAAATTAATTTGTTTTTTATTTAAGTTTTACATAAAAAATATTTTTCAAGATAATCAATTTTCTTGTTAATGCACTTAATCCAATGGATCTTTTGAACGATCAAACTTTAGTTAAAATTTCAGCTCAAAATATATTTATCAAAGTACAGACTAGTTGGTCTCATTCTGCTGAAACGGAGAATAATGATGAGTTGCATTTAATATCCAAATAATCCTACAAAATTTTAATTTCTTTTACGCTAATACTGGGAATGATATATATATATATATATATATATATATATATATATGTGTGTGTGTGTAAGGGAGAATTTAACTTCATACGATAGAAGCTCATAAACGAAGTCATTCAGTGAGGATCGATTAATGAAACTCACTCGTTCCACGAATTGAGTTTCTATTAACATTTGTTTAGTTCGTCACAAGGCTACACATGATAGGTATCCAGTAAGTCTAAAAATATAACTTATTTAGGTAAAAATAAATAAATTAAAAACAAAGCAAAACAACAAAAAAATAAAAAAGTAAATAAATAAAAAAAACCCAAAAAACAAAAAAAAAAAAAAAAAAAAAAAAATCAATTTTCATATAAGAACCAAAATAATTTCGTTCCCGCATCCGACAAATTATTTGGATTCTTATTTGACGGTCATATTTTGTTTAATAGAAGTCAGTCAGTTATGTACCATCTGTGATACACGTGTAGGCGATCATGTATCTTTCGATACATGACTGACGAGGCAGATTTTTCCCGCAGTAGGTTGCCATTTCTTTCTGCAGTGGACCAGCTGCCATCTAAGGCTACAGAACCCGGTGTTGTCCTGCTATTTACCTAGAGAAGAAGAGGATTTATACCTTTCCCAAGGGTATCAGCACGTAAGTGAATGTAATGGATTCCACTGGAATTCGAACTCGGCTCTCCGAGTCCTCAATCCGAGCCATTATCCATATAGCTATTCTATTCTATTTCTACAGAATAGAAGTAGAAAAAAGAGTAAAGCTTACTGCGAGGAGTTGGCCTCAAAGATTTAAAATAAAAAAAATCAAAAAAAAAAAAATCATGAAATTCAATTTATTTGACTAAAACCACTTCACCTATGATATTTATATTGTATATTCCATTAGTGAGAAGTAAGTTCCGATCTATCAGTTTTTCCCCATAAGCTGGTACTTTTTTTTTTTAAATTAAGTCCCGAGAGTTTCCTGTCCCGACAACTAAAATCTTAACCTGTTTAAGTCTAGAGTTAACCTATCACGTAGTACTCTTACCATTACACAACAAACTCCTTCAGTAAACCTTTACCTCGAGTGGTTCTAGGGCCTTGTATCGGGTGAACGTTACTATATATATGAAAATACACAGTATTACACTTATAGGTAACTATTAGATGATTTTCTTTAGCAGATAAAATCGTGTAATTTGGTTAAACTGACATTAATGAAAACTGCAACTATATTTGAGAAAAGTAAACAGATTTATAAAATACAAAAGTCGCCCATATATATATATATATATATATATATATATGAGAGAGAGAAAAGAAAGAAACGCTTGAGCGATTCCCGGAGCAAAAATATTTTAAACATGAACATGGTTTTCAAATATACTTTTATTTTTTATTTTTTAAAATTTTTCTCCGCTTTCGTTTAGAGATAACCGATAATTTATCGTAATCATTGGATAAATCTACCTCCAGAGATTATGAGACGTGAAGAACAGTTCTTGATTTTTACCGCATTTTCATTTCCCTTCATGAGAGAGAGAGAGAGAAAAAGAGAGAGGCCTTTTCAAATGAAACAATTCGTCTGGTTGCGACAAAAATGGCCAAAAAGAAAATACCATGACGTTCATTCCATACGAATTATCTGCGTCAACATCTGACGGTACTTGTTCTTTCCTTAACGAAGAGGAGGAAATTTTGTTGAGTAAACTAAAGCGAGTCAGAAGGAGGCCAAACACTGAATAACACTCGAGAAGGTTTGTCTTCCGGCTAAAAACGATTACAATAAGAAACTGATCTATGCTTTGTTTTCTTTCCTTTATGATTGAATCTTCCTGACGGCCGGAGATTTCAGATCTTAAAGTACTTTTAGCGAATTCGGCATTAATTTTACTTGTGAAGGAATTTCTGCAGATATATCTCTTGTTAATATTGATTCCTTGTCAATAATTATACAAGTAATGTAATAATAATGCCAAAAATACAAACACATAATATGAGCACTAATTTTGAACAGAATAGTAAAAGGCGATATTAAGACTCGTACAACTGCAAGTACTCTTAAGTCTGCAATTGTACAAAAATATTTTGTCTAAAAGTTTAGCACTCTGAAATTTATTTTAACCGAGGTATATCGTTTGTAAAAACATTACATATATGTGGTTAAACTATGACAGAATGAAAATGTTGAATATATTTGATATAATATATATTGAAAAATATAAAATATATATATATATATATATATATATATATATATATATATATATATATATATTTTGTATTTTTCAATCATTCATTTTATCAAATATATTCACCATTTTCATCTGTCATAGTTTAACCACATATATGTATATATTATATATATATATATATATATATATATATATATATATATGTATATATGTGTGTGTGTGTCTAAAAAACGTATTTGATTACTTAATGTTCACTATTTTGGTAAGGATCTTTAGATTAGGTTATAATTTTACAACTGAAAACCTTAACCAAAAGGGTGAAAATCAAGTAACCAAAGTGATATACATTTTACATTTTATAAGCTGTATACAGTATTGAGTACTTTGTTAAATATATGAACGAAGAATATTTTAAATGTAAACAGGGTTTTTAGTAAATAAAACGTCCGATGGGTAAAATGTCGCCATTTTATATTTTTAATTTCGCGCATGCGCGTTGTTTTTATTTTGTTTTGTCAACTGCACAGTAAAGTAGGGTCAGTTGCACACAGTCTATCAGAAAATGAGCACCATGACGCAATTCATTCCACCAGAAATTTAGAAACGACATGTACTGCTTGGCATTCGCGCCGGATGCTTCAATCCGAACATTTTACTTGGGTGTCAATCCGAGGACAGTGCAGAGGATTCGGAAAGGGTTCGATGAGTTGAATGGTGATTACGGAGGTACGGCAGCTCGGAAAAACTCACTAATACTTCTGATAATAAAGAACTCCCGATTTTAATGGTGAGTGCCTCAGACTTAAAACGGAGGCTATATTAAGTGTCTTGAGGAGGTTGTGCTGCCCTGGATCAAGAGGGTTGCTACTGGAAGATCGTATATCTGGCAACAGGACTCTGCCCCATGCCACACAAGCAGGAGAACCCAGTCATGGCTGTCAGACAATTTCTGCAACCATATCACCTCTTAAATCTGGCCACCTAAACTCCCCAGACTGCACCCCCACTTGATTATTATGTGTGGGGCGCAGCTGTGCGACAGACCAACAAAACTCCTTGTAAGATCAAATATGAACTAAAGGCAAGGATTATGGTAGAATTCACCAAATTAAATAAGGAGACTGTCCAGAAGAGTTGCAGGAGATTCTGAAGTCGTCTGGAGGTTGTGGTTGAATCCAGTGGTGGTTTTATTGAATAAATTTACTCTTTAGTATTTCGAGGTATTTGTGTGTAATTTTGATAAATATATCTGTTAAAATGAGATGGTAGTGTTATATTTTCATTTTTGCGTTAGACGACAGTTTATCCATCGCACCATAGAATTATTTTTATCATTTTCGTATTGAGATAATTTATCGTAACCATCGAATAATTTTACTTCCATTAAATATATAGTGTGCCTGTTAAAATGATTATATATATATATATATATATATATATATATTTTTGTGTGTGTGTGTGTGTGTGTGTGTGTGTGTGTGTGTGTGTGTTATTGTTGTGCATATGATTTAATTAATTTTATGTTTCATTTGCAACAGACGGAGTTGAGGTGTTCATTATATTGATAATTCAATCTAAAATGCTACTCAGGGCTAAGTACTTGTAAATATTATATTTATTTTATTTAATAAAAGTTCATTTTGGTACGTTTTGTCACAGTAGATAGCAGGCAAATCTGCGATGTCTATTTTGCATAAAACAAATAAACGGACAGAAGCCTTTTTACTATTTTTATTCCGAGAATTATTACATAATATCTGAAACTGAGAAATTATTTCAGCTGCATTACTTAGATATTTTTTTTAATACACCCTTAAAAATAATTGGTAACAATCTTTTTGTTAATTAAAAGAAAAATATGTATCTACGAAACGGTACATAAAATAAAGAAATAAAAAAAAGCGAGAAATAAAAAAAAAATAAAATAACAAGCAAATATTAATTACGATTTTATCTAAAAAGGAACAAAATACTAATCCGTTACTTGACACAATGATGCAATCAAAACTAAAGTTTTTCTTTCGTGAGAAACGTAGGTGAGTATATATAAATATTTATACAGAAATATTTTGTAGGGAAACATGCATACTAAAAAATGAGTTTGATTAAAATAAAAGATGATAAGTGATATTTCCACGTAGTATTTTTTTTACAGTATCTTCAATATAAATAAATGCAGAATAGATTGAAAATAACTTTAAAATCATTTAAAATAAATATAATGCAAACACAAAAGTTTGTATTAAAAGTTTTTGTCGATAAATGAATTAACAAAACAATCTATTTAATACTTTAACACTCTCTCCTTAAATATATATTATATAAGAAGTATATTATGCATAGATCTGCATTACAATATCACATATTATATATGCAAAAATAAATGAAAGGTTTCTACACAAGTATTAGAACTATATTTTTAATATTAAAAAGTAAAAGGGGACAAACAAACAAACAAACAAGCAAGGAAACATGAACTTAAGTCTGGTTTGGTAACAATTGGCATTCATGTGTTTAATCGGACAACTAATATCCTCATCAAATTGACTCACCATGTCGCCTGAAGATAATCGGAGAACATGCTGATCGAAACGTTGTGACAACTAAAAAATAATAATAAAAACGAGGATATTAGTCTGAATAAACTCATAAGCGCCAATTAAACTTTAAATTAAATTAAAATTAAATTTAAATTAAATTTAAAGTAAATTAAATTTAAAGTAAATTTAATTAAGATTAAAATTAAATTAAATTAAAATTTTAAACATGAAATCAAATCTACTTAAGAATAAAAGTAAAGCAAACATTCTTTTTGGATTTTCAGGGCCTGTGACAAGAAGGTTGCATAGGGTACTTTGGACTGATGGGGTCCAAAAGGGAACCCAAGAATTTCTGGGGTATGAGAAATTCGTTGCATATATTGAAGACGGGTATTAAAATAGTATAACTAATGGGGGACAAAGAAAAGGGGGCGCTAAAATAAGTTTTCCTCTCAGAGGCCCTGTTTATATATGTTGAAGACGAAAAAAAAAAAAAAAAAAAAAAAAAAAAAAAACAAACAAACAAAAAAAATAATAGGTAGTACTTTTTCCACACTAAAAAATTTAATCTACAAATGTCTGAACAAATGATTAACACACACAATATATATATGTGTGTGTGCATGTGTGTGCGCGTGTGTGTGTATTTGTTTATCTAAATAGATTAGTCTAAGTGTTTGATTATCGTACCAGATGTATTTCTAATATATTTCTGTAATTAGTGAGGTTAAAATAACATGCGTATATCTCAAATAAAATATAAACAATTAATAATTAATCTTAAAATTAAGAAACAAAATAAATCCATGTATAATGATCGAAATAGAATTGTATTTTGAAAAGAGAAAAAAATGTGTGTAAGGAATAATTATGTCATATGGCAGTGCCATCAGATAAAATATATGTTAAAAGTAATATAACAAATTGCATAAATATAGGGGAATTAAAAAAAAAAAAATGAAAATAAATGTGGCATCTTAAAACTACAATGATATCTATACTAATTGGAGCCCCGAGTACAATAATAATAAAAAAATTATACACACACACACATATATATATATATATATATATATCCAAGCTCCAGACAATAACATTAACAAAATCCCCGGCAGTCTATATTTACATGTGATTAAAACAAATTGTAGCGTGTGGGACTACTCATCTATTAGGGGAGAGTATTATCAATGAAAAGGAAATATAAACGCTTTCCATGTTATCACTTAACATCTATTTTGAACAAAGTAAATGCATGTCTTTACTACTTTGCCATACTTGCCAGGATCTCGGGTAATGATCCTCTAAGAGATTGTACTGAACAGAAAGCAAAAGAAGAATGATATTAATAATTAATAATAATAAAAACAAATGAATAATAATAATTATTATGAGGTGTTGAAAATTCTCGGCTAGAACTCCTTGCCAAAATTTGTATTCTGATCTTTGGACGTTGAAATAGCAATTCGAGCAGAGGATTTTTCAGAAATCCCATGTATTGCATGCAATCAGCGGAAGTCATCAGTGGTAAAATTGGTCATGCCCCATCCTTACTACTTACCCCCCTTCCACAAAAAAAAATAATAAATAAATAAAAAAAATCTGGGCATGGTTTATTAATTCAGTTCAGTTCTCCCCATTCTTCGTGCAGTCTTGTAATGCTTTGTACTTGTGTCGTCAAAGCAAACTTTTTAAAGTGATAACATCTCTCGAGAATAAATATGGGAACTGCTTAAAAATATGTACAATACAAATATTTAGAATTAGGGACCTGTTACAGGAAAAATAAATATATGCAGTTTTTAACAAATTAATTGAAGAATTATTAACGACGGGACATTTTATTAAAATATATATAATTCAGTATTGGAGAGCTTTGGTTTCGAACATTCATAAAAAAAATTAAAGAAAAAAATGAAGGATTTATTTACAATCGTACTAAAATCGTGGACTGACACTTCTCTCTAGGACTAGAGAGTGTAGTATCTGTGCTTTGTAAAAAAAAAAGCATTCATAGAAAAGGAAGGCGTGTAAGAAAGTGACGAAAAGCTCTAGAACCTATTAATTTGCCAAAAATCAGTATTATGATTTTGGGACATTCGAAAACTGATTTCGAGAAGCTCTCTCTCTCTCTCTCTATATATATATATATAT
This sequence comes from Acanthosepion pharaonis, assembly GCA_903632075.3. NCBI lineage: Eukaryota > Metazoa > Mollusca > Cephalopoda > Sepiida > Sepiidae > Acanthosepion > Acanthosepion pharaonis. The sequence continues at coordinate 94,808 of CAHIKZ030005634.1, read as the reverse complement.
ATATATATATATATATATGTGTGTGTGTGTGTGTGTTTTTATAGCTTTATTTAATTCCTTATTTTTATTTAGATGGCCAATTAGTACATGGGTCATATCTCAGCTACCGTTTAGTTAATCATACTGTCTATTTTTTCATAGAGGTATTTTGAGTTTTGATATACTTATTTATTTTAGAAAGGCAAGAAATAAATGAATGAATCACGTGTTTTCTGTTCATAGCATTAATATATATATATATATATATATATATATATATATATATATATATATATATATATATATTTTTTAATTTTGAGCTTTTGTCGGCGTATATTACAATCATTATTTTTTTATTTTTCTTAAACGTTTTCAATCCCAAAAGGCTCGAAGGATTCAACTTCGAATAAATTGCTGATTGGAAGACATTTTATTATATATTTTTACGAAAGATGAGTGAATGAAGATTAAAAAATATATATATAAAATAAGAATAAAAAAACTTACGCATCTTAATAAATTTCAATAGAAGCAAATGTATTAAACAGATATTGTGATTGTGTGTGTATAGCATGTAAAATATCCTATTTAACAGTAGATATATTTTATTTAAAAGAGCACTTTTTTTATTTATCAATGTGTATTCAATAATTTTTTTACTCAGTTATTTATCGTCAAATATTTAAAAAAATTCTTCATTTACATAAATAAGTCATAGATAAACAAAATCCTTTACCATGATGTAAACTATATATATATATATATATATATATATATATATATATATATATATATATATATATGTGTGTGTGTGTGTGTGTGTGTGTAAAAAAGCGTGAATAATATCTTCTCAATATGGAGAGCGTGCTCTAATTGAGGTGTTCTAGAAAACGTTATTCATTTCTTTGGAAAGAGATTTTTGTTGCTTCTTATAAGTAAATGAGACGCACCATGAATACTTTTCTCTGAAAGCTAATTGAAAGTCAGTTTGCAATTTGAATTAGAAAATATTGATTTGATTACCAGAAACCAACGAGAAAATGAACAATTTTAGTGGTCAAAAAAATTAAACAGAAAAAAAAACCCAACAAAACAAAACTTATAGGTATGTATATAACAAAGTATTGATTTCATATCTCTAGTTGTGTGTGTATGACGCACGCACATTCAGAACGAACAGGTTCTGAATAGTTTTATTTATATGTGGAGAAAAACGTGACGAATCTCCGAACATTAAAAAAGAAAAACAAAAAGACAATCAGGATGTATATTTGCGCAAAGCTTCAATATTGATTTTGTCTGATGTATTCTATAAATAATTCATTCTGGAACTTGAAAAATAAAAGGAATGATATTAAAACAGTTTATGTATTTGTATTATTTTGTGTGCGTTTGTGTAGAGACTTTTAATAAAACAGCAACCTCGTTTTAAGAATAAATGAAAGAGCTTTCATATAAATTAAACTTTAACGCTGGTTGAAATCTAGATGTATCTACAAAGTAGGTTAAGTTTGAATTTAATAAAAAAAAAAAAAAAAAAAAAAAAGTAAAACTGAATATCTTCTTACAGGAACCTCAACTATTGGATAGTTTCACTGATTTTCTAAGCTACTAAAAACAGACACCCAACATGATGCCAAAGAACGTTACATCTGATCCTTTGATGAAATCAGGGCAAGTGTTATTGAAGTTCTGGCCAATAAATCAAGTCTGATAACTCATGACTGCACTAAAATTTTAATATCCGGAAAGGATTTTAAAATGTCTCCAAACTAAGATCCACCACAATATTCTCATTTGTATGATGATTTTGCTAGTGAATTTTCTATTGGTTGACATTTTTTTTCATTCGTGATAGATTTGTTTTCGGTGTAAAAACGGCATTAGGTTTCATATTTCTCTTGTTGTAAATCTTTATTTTGATAAAGAAAAAAAAAAAACGATTAAAATATAACATTCTTCATTTAAGTTTCATTCATTATTAAAACAACTTATTCTTTTTTCTGTCTGAAATTCTAAGTAAATATTTACATTTTTACTAATGTCATTGTCGTGGTCATAACTTTTCCACCGTTGTGGTCTTCGGCCTTCCTCAGGTGTCTGTTGATTTGGGTAACCTATAGGAAATTTCAAACCGAATCCTTTATTACGGACGTATATTGATCTCGATCCGCTGTCCGTGTCTAAGGATATCTCAGTCTGTTTACTTGTCACTACTGTTCAGCCATAGCTAGTCTATTAACTTTTTGTTTTTCTTTCTTTAGCGCGAGAAAACTTGTAAAATTAGATAGTGTGGCCATCTTAGAAATTTGTAGATTACTGATCTAAAAGTAAACATTTGTTTCAAGTCCAGATTTTAAAAACAAAATTTTGAAGATAAAAGTCAATAAATTTAAATTAGTAAATATTAACCTGTCACTATGAAGGAAATAACAATTAAGACACTCGGAATATGATCTAAATACAGAACAAGATATTCGAATACAATCCCAAAAACCAATCAAACACCACAGAAAGTATTGGATTTTGTAACTTAGAGCTATTTCAAACTTATTTAGGACAAATAAATTCACCTTTAGTTGGCATAAAGTTTCAGTCAATCCAGATAAAAACCTTCAGCAGTTTAATTCGGTATGGTATCTTTGACAGTAATACAAAAGGAAATCCTCTTTTCCTTTAGGAATTATATATCTGCAGAAGGTTTGAAAATTGATTAACCAAAACATTGTGGCAGCACCGTAAGCAACATATGATTACAACTATGAACAAACCTTCCGAATCTTGAAGTTATTCGTTCAGGAAGGAAAAATTGCATAATGTTAAAATCATTTAGAGTAATAAAAGAATGATACTTTTAAAAGTTTTTCAAAGTATTGATCTATTTTTCTTTTTTTGTTATCGGTCGATCTGTTCTACGGTTTTAACTTCATAAACGATATCGAAAAATAAAAATAAAATAAAGGAAGAATATATATGCAGAGAAAATGTTAAACAATAAACGGAAATAAGAAATTATTTATTTCGAACAATTCTTGAAATAATAATGGCTTCTCTCAGAATTACAGAAGTTACAGGAAAGCGTTTGTTTTCAAGATGGAGAAGAACCAGAAGACGATAGAAGGAAGAAAGAAGGGTGAAACGAGCAGCAAACGTCCAATCCCTAATGGTGTTGACTCCATTCAAAAGAAATTTATGTTTAACATCAGTTGCTTGTTAGCCAGGAGTTTGTCGATTTAATGTCAAGGCTCAGCGTATTGAATCATTCTTATTGTTTTTCACATTTTTAGTTTCTTGTAAGTTCAATATTAAAAACTAACTCGAGAAAGATTCTGATTACAAGAGCGTGTTGTTTTTTGCTGTTTAAAAAAAAAAACAATGTTAACTTATTTAATAACGCCTACAAAAATGCTGCTTAGAGTAGAAAGCATCTAAAATGATTCAATAATCGCTTTAAAAAGATCAATCTATGTATTTAAAATCTGCCACTAACGGAATTTTTTTTTTAAAGAAATGTTAGGAGAAACTATTTTGCTAATGAAAGTGACTTTTGACTCACGTTTGCCACACGAAGATCGAAATGAGATTTCGTGATCCGCAAAATGAAGATCGATGTATCCTGATATTGGCATTTGTATTGGGCTTTGAGGAATCACACAAATGTGGAGAGGTTTAATTGTTCACATTTTTTTTTTAAGCGTCAGAATAGGTCCGGAGAAAAGTCGATCTGTCTTTTTTAAGAGCTTGCTTCCTTTCTTGACAGAATCGCGTAAGATGAACTTCAGTATTGAGAAAAAAAAGTTAGAAAAAGAAACATTAATGATATTATCCATCCGGCATCTTTTCATTTACACAGAGATTCACGATCAGAAACAATATTTGTTAAAGAACCAATTGAACAGGCGGTCCGTGTTGTTTCGATCAATATGGCAGAGGTTGGTCTTGATACGGCGGGAAAACCGGAAATCGAAGACATAAGAATATTTTCTTTTAGGTTGGGATATATCCAGTAACGGAAAAACGGTAGAAGAAAAGCAGTAAGAAAAAAAAAGGTAAATAACAACAAGAGATATAACGATATAAATTTAGCAACTTAATAGCTTGCAAATGCGCGTGTGCAAGAGTGTTATGAAACTAACAAAGACAAAAAAAAAGAAAAATAGAAATCAGGCCAGAAGGCACTTCCCAAATAGAAGACTGTGTTACGCCAATATTTCTACCTTCATTTGACCCTGCCCTGAACTAATCTTAGCAAATAAGAAAAAGAAAGCAACTTAAAAAAAAATAGATTTTAAATGTTTCGTATTTAATAATTAAAATGTTCGAAGTACTGCCGTTGGAAAAATAAGATTCCTTTAACTTTAGAAACTAAAAATAAAAGATGTGTGTCTAAGAAAAAACAAAATTATATAGCTATTAATAACATTTTCCATATCTGGAATAGCAGTAATAAAGCATTTTTTCTTTTATCAGGTGACTTTTGTTTAAGCTAATAATCTTTTTTTTTTTTATTATCATTTTGTAATGTATAACCGTTTAGAAAAACAAACGATAAAATATTAACACCACCTGCGTGCTAAACTTAGGTATTTATGAACAGTATAAGAAAATGAAGAGTGTTTGTGTTGGTTAGTTGAGGTAGGGGGTGGTTACATTTGTTCTGGGTTGTTTTTTTTTTTTTTTTTTTTTTCTTTTCAAAATTTAGCTTTTTAACTATGTATTCTAAAAACTTGCTTGTGTACTATTTTTTCAGCACACATGGAAATACAAACGCTCTTTTCCGAGCAAATTCAGCATTTTTGAAACGATCTTTGTACATCAGACGCAAATTACAAATCAAAGTCTTATATGTTTGTTAAACTTGTACAAATCCATATTAATTTATGTATTCTCTCACGCGTTTGTTTGTACCAACATAAAATTCAGAGAAATTTAAGCGTTTTTTTTAAATAGTAACATTTTCGTGAATAAATTACGATACCAACGTATTTTTTTTTTTATATATATTCTTTCGATTTTGGTAGTTCAGTCTACTAACGAATAAAATTTTTTAAACTTCAAAAATTTTTCAACGTTTCTTTAAGTTAGTTCGCAAATCACGAATTCTTGAGAAAAAAATAAATAATAACCAACTAAATAAAAATTCAACGCTCGAATTATTTTCTTTATGGAGACCAGTCATACAATCGTTTCCACACAGCACATACCCATAGTCTACAGCATTTCGGTTGTTCAATTCTTCGGCCATCAACAGTTTAAATGACTGACGTTTCAATCCAGGTGCCTCGCCAACCTTTTTTTTTTTTTTTTAACCCCCCTTTTTTAATATTGCAAAGATTCGGATATGCACACAAGCACACAATTAAACAGTGGGTACAAAAGTAAGTATAGTGTATATATATATATATATATATATATATATATATATATATATATATAGACGTTATGCCAAAGGGAAATAAACATTATATGTAAACAATACACGGAGAGAGAGGCACAACAAAGAAAAGTCCCACCTGCATAACATCTCCATAAGTCGATGCGTTTCCCCCGATAGATCTACTGGTGTCAGGGGGGAGTGTATTTGAACTTAAATATCTGATTGGCTAACCTGTTCCCTTGTTGGCATCTCATGTGTGTCGTTTAATCAGTACTCAGCCTGAAAACATACTGTTGCACCTGTCTTCGGTCCGGAAACGCCTGACAAACACTCCAGCGCCTTTTTAGAGTTACAACGGCCACTACGACGACGCCTTGCATTCGTTGTAGGCGGCTACGGGCTACAGTAGTCACTGCGCGTCTAGCAGGAGCAGCAAGGCGTACATTTGTTTTGTAGTAAACCAGTAGCAGTTGCAGTAGTCACGATATAGTCTAAATTTCCTTTCTTACTTCTAACCTCTCAATTTCTCTCTCTCTCCCCACCCCATTAATTTCCATGAAGCCGTATTTGGTGTTATTAGTCGATTATTTACTTTTACAAATCACTTTCAGAGCTTCGTCATGGCATTGGCTGTCTATACAAAATCTGTCATATATAAAGCGTAAAAAGGAAAAAAAAATATTCTGATAATGCTTTCCATTCTATTCTTTAGATATTTTTCTATCATCTTTCAATAGTTAATCTAAGTTGAAAGGTAAACATAAAACAGATACTTAACGCGTTTCCGATCATGTCAGGCCGTCAAAAAATGCCAACATATTTTGCTGTTTTTGAGTAAATTAGGCGGTAAAATGTAAATTTTTAACTATTTTTTTGTCAGTTATTGTTGTACTTCGGGCTTTTTACCTCCCGCAACTTTGTAAACATTTTCAAACAATTCGATATTGTCAAATACACTGTCACCTGGCGTCGACAGTGCAAGTGTAAAAACTAGAATAGCAAAAATACTAACAAAATAGGATAAAAATATACTGAACGTATTATTCAGGCCGGTAGACGAAAACAAATAAATATACTGTTTAATAAATAAACACAGCGTCTACTCAAGTATAGGTATCCACTAAAATTCATTTTGTGTGTGTATATATATATATATATATATATATATATTCTCTCGATAGTGAAGTTCATCTTACGCGATTCTGTTAAAAAAGGAAGTAAGCTCATAAAAAAGACAGATCGACTTTTCTCCGGACCTTATATATATATATATATGTGTGTGTGTACTTTTAACTATTCAGTGCATTGGAAGGAATTATAAGTTAAAGGAATCTATAAGGAAAGACTTGCCAAAGATTTGGTTTATTAAGAACAGTAAAAGGCAGCTGAAATTTCTGGGATACGCAATGAGAAAGGAGTGCTTGGAGAATCTGATACTCACAGGGCGAACAGAGGGAAAGAGAGACAAGGGAAAGCAACGCGTGACATACCTGTCGGGCATAACCAAGTCGATGACAAAACGGGGTCTGGGAGAAGTAGCAAAGAGACAAAACTTGTTGAGAGCTAGAAGGGATAGGAGAAAGTGGAGAGCCATGATCGTCTACGTCCTAAAGGGACACAGCAGATAAAAAGAAGAGTCAAATTTGTAAGTATTGTTGTGTAACTTAAGCACCATGCTTGGTGCGTTTTTTTTTGTTTTTTTGTAAAAATAAAATCCAATTTTTAAAAATTGGACCACGCAAGAAAGAAAGAAAAAGATAAAGAACCTGATTAATATTTTAGATAATCTTAAAATAAGTTCAACAATTTTGATATCGACGATTAACGTTTGTGAACTGTAATTTTAAAAACACTTCGGGACATGAGACCCTGGAAGCAACTTGTGGCTGATGTAGTTCATGTTTAAGAAATAAAATAGTTTTAAATATCTGATGACTGACATTACAGATCTTGAAAGCTGTTGCCTGTAAGTTCACTACTTGTTTTAAGTTTCCTTTAAACGTTGTCTCGAATAAATGCGATAAGTAATCGCGTCGGTTAACTTAATTTGCAAGAAAATGCAAAATAATAATTTGGTTATGTGCTTCAGCATCTCTTTAAAATTGAATATAAACGTTTAGACTGATTAATGGCTTGATCGCCATCTATATATATATATATATATATATATATAGTAAAAATATAGTTTACGATATGCTGTATTTAAGTGATCAATATCAGAGATAGAGCGTATGTAAATGTAAAAGTGGACATTGATGTCAACACCCAGCAGCGACAACCTGTTTTTCATGCTGAAATGCAACTGTCAGGCAACATTATTATATATATATATATATATATGAGATAACCGACAGAAAAATCAACAAGTAAAAATGCAGATAATTCGGTTAATTGCAATAATTAGATTTCTTTTTATGATCATTATCAAAATGCGTGCCTATGCAAAAATAATGCATACACCTTTCATGATATTAATAGAGAAATTCTCACTAGCTCCGAAGACATTTGAAACAGAATATATATATATATATATATATATATATATATATATATATATATATATATATATATATTTCCTACAAACAGACGATGGAGGATCAATAAGTTAGTAGTCAGATTTATTAACTGAATATGGATCTGAAATGTTCACGGTATAAGTTTCGATTTACGTGATTAGTGGAGAAATGACAAGGAAGGAAATTATGTTTAAAAATAGATATTCGTATAAAATAAATATTTTGCTGCGATTATGGTTTACGCTTAGGAAACCCTGATAACCGAATTAAATTTCCTAAACAACAGTGACAAAATTAATATGCTCCGATACAAAAAAAAAAAAAAAAAAAAAAAAAATTACCCTAACATCACCATAGGAAGTTTGAATTCTTTTATAAGAAAAAAAAAAAAAAAAAAAAAAAAGGAAAAGAAAGTTACCTTAGTAAGCGGGAGAGAAATGACTACGGGTTTACTAAGTGTGCCCGGTAAACGGCAGTCTAGCCATTATCCATTATATTCGGAATTACTGACGTACTTACGTTCTTGTGACATTTCAAGAAAAAAAAAAAAATTCTTTTCACTAGAAAGACATTTATCATCTTCAAATAAATAACTTAACTGCTTTCTCGAGTTCAAAGTTTTAGTACTTTTAGTATACCATCTTTTTCGATGATTTCTATAAAAAAAAATTCCAGCTTCTTCAGAAATTGTATTTGGAAATCTTTAAAAGTTAAGTAGTTTTTTTTTTCTCTTATCAACGCCAATTCATTGATAAACAATAGACAGCTCATTTCCTGTCTCGTTTGTTCTACTGTAAACAAAAATAATACCAAGAGATCTTAAAAATTAGGACCTTTATTTTATAACTCAAATTTTATTTATCAATTGCGTTTTAATGTATTGCAAATAAAAAAAAAAAAAAAAAAAAGACTATGCATTGAATTCTAGAAGTCCCCGCTGGATGCAGCCTGTCCGTGAGGGAGAAGCTGTGGGAAATCGCGGATGTACAGGTAGCGTAAAGGTTATCGGCGAATCCAGTTCAAGTTTCTGGTTAATCACTTGCGTTTATTTTCGAGTCAACTTTTCGAAAGGTGTTCATTCATTACTTCTTCACAGTCTACCGCTAGCTACTGGTTAAATGGCAGAGTAGTTTCGGCTCTCCACCTATGGGTGGCAACTAGTCCAGCAGGAGGACTAATCTGAATGCAAAACCGTGGCAAGGCAACGTGAAACCATTTCAGTCTTCCCCAAAAAGTCATGGCAATTCACAGATGATAATAATGATTATAATGATAATAGTAATAATAATTATAATAATTAATTTGTATGGAACCAAAGTCGCCTATATTCAGAATTTCTACGGCATTTTATATGTATATACGTATATCTTTAAGAAAAAAAAATGCTCCCAAAATAGTTTAAAAAATAAAATAAAATTGAACAGCCCATAAAAACATTTTCCGTTACTCTTTTGATGTGGCCTTTGTTCAATAAATATTTTAAGCTTATTGAATTGTGCACCTGTAATATCTGGTGGCTATTAGACAAACGGTAGGGAATGGAATTATTTCTATTCTATGTTGTGTTAATAGGACTCGCCTGGATTATACCAACGGATTACTACCTATATATATATATATATATATATATATATATATATATATATATATATATATATATGTGTGTGTGTGTCCATAAATTAAATGTACAACTTTCACGGTTTATTGTATCCATTGAAGTTAAGATCTGTCCAATACATTTTCTTAGCATGTTAAAGAAATATTATTAAAGTTTTAATTTATAGTTCTTATTTTAATCCACTTTCGTTTATCTTTTTAGATAGGTGTTAAAAAAAGTGCTTATTATTGATTCCTGACTTTTAATGAAAATAACAACATCTCAAGAGAAAGAGAATTGTTTCTCCTATCCTAATTCATAAGAGACCAAATCGGACACTCAAGCTCAGCACCATTAAAGTACAAAGTAGGAAAAAACGAACCTAACACCAAATCGTGATGGCATCCATGTCTGGCACAAAATGTTTATGGAAACAAAGTATCTTGCAGACAAATGAGCATCATCAAAATGTGCTGAGTGAAAACAATAGAGATCATGGTAAGGACTATGATGTATTTAAATAAAACTATTTGTTTACCTTTATTTTTCAATAACACCTGTAGAGTTATTTTCTTTTTTTTCCATTTTTATGAATTTTAAAAATTGTACTAATAATTTATAGACACCATATATATATATATATATATATATATATATATATATATATAAATAAAGAATGGTTAACGAAATAATAGTCATTAAAACTATCATTAATATTACAATAATATTAATAAAAAAAAAAAAAATTATAATGTCCGACTGTCGAAAGTTTTTTTGTTTTGGTTTGTAAGTTTGAAGGATGAGTCAGCCAAAGCAACTTTGGAGTCGCGTCTAGATAATTGAAACCCTCTCAATAGGAGACCGCCTCAACGGACTGAGTTACCCGATCTGAATGTATTTCTAACCGGATCTGCAAGGTTATTCGCTGCTTTTATCAAAATCTGTCGCCATATCGCGTACATTTGGCTGTGATGCGTGTACCCGGTATACATATATTGACATCGTATATTTGAACCCCAGCGTCGCTCTCCCACCTATGATAACATTAATAGGTTTTATAATCAAATAACATAGTTAATAACAATGAGTAAATATTTGTTAGTTTAGAAGTAGCAGAAAAGAAATTCTACAAGTCTATGAAGTAGGCTAATTAGAGGACTTTAGAAACATTACTATTTATTATCGATATTATTAAGATTAGTAACGGTGATATTATGACATTAATAGTGGCGATAATGAATAATGTATCCAATAATAATCTGTTTGATTCACGTTGGTCACGAGACTTAGTACGAGAGCAACATGGATTGATTTCTGACCTATTAATAAATCGAAATCAATATCTTCACTTGTGCTTCGTTCTGTTCAATGAGTCAAATTTTAATTTTCTTTTCTTTTGCAGCCGACATTTTCTCAAAGCAGCTGCTGTTCTCTCTTTTAATTTTCAGTTTTGAAAAAAAAAAAAAAAAAAAAAAAAAGACAAATGAAGAAAGAAATTTTTTTTTTATCTCGTTATATTAAAATAGTTTTCGTAATAAGTATTCTTTACTCGAAAACTTAAGATGTCATAGCCGATATGTAATTGAAAAAGAGTTGCGATTTTTAATAAAAACATAAAATAAATGAAACAAATAGTTTTTTATATTATATAACAAGATTGCTATGGCTTACCGTATATGTATAAGTCGACTTCATAGTCTGATCTCTGAATTTATTTGCACGAGTTAATCCTTTCAGAAAAAAAACAAAAAACAAACCTTTGTATAATGCAACCGGCTACAGAAAATGCATGATTTTAATGAATCCCTTCAAAAAAAAAAAAAAAAAAAAAAAAAAATTCCTGTGTTCTGTGCGATCCCCATTATTAAAAAATGATAATAAAACCTCGCATTACATATGATTTTCTAAGTTTAGACTATATGTGGCATAAGGCCCAAAATACGGGGGCACACAGTGAGGATCGATCGTAATTGTTCTAGCGAGACAAGCTTGCTAACCATTACATCACGCTGAGTCGGCCTATATTTATAATTATATTCGACAATACAAAACTTTTGACGGATAAATAAAACGGAAAATCAATACAAATGAACTTATATATGATTAGGTTACGATTGATTTTAGGAATTATTGTTTTAAAATTATACATACATACATACACACACACATATATATATATATATATATATATATATATATATATATAAAATTTCTAAAATATTTATTTAAATAAGCGTTATCAGTTTGATCTTTACAGGCCGCTCAATATGTGTGCCAAAACGAAGGTACGCTAACTAAATAATATGCAAGCAATGTACCACAGGATAAGATGTGCGATGCAGAAACTAAGTCAGATGTGAAATTTTAAATATTCCTGATCCTTATTTTTATCAGATCCTCATAAATTGAACCCTATTTTTATTTGATATATTATCGTACGGCAAACATAAAAATGAGGTCTATAGACCTTTTTTTTTTATATAAAAGTTATATAAGCTAGTGTTTAAAAAATAAATTAAATTAAAAAGAAAAAAAAACAAGAAAAACAAGCAAAAAAACAAAAACAAAAAAAAAAAACGGAAAATAAATTTTTTCGATTTACTTAGAAAATTAATAGCAGTAATGATTTTAGACAAATCATGTTCAATAACAATGAAGCCAAGACAAAGTTAGTCTTTCGTGTAGTTTCCAATTGCAGCAAAAAGTTGAGTGGGGGTAGGAATGAAAGTCATTCATTTAGGGAGGTGCGTATTTACTGAAAATGTAGGCAGCACCTTAGATTAAGTAGGACACCACAAACAAATAAAAAGGTGGGGGTGTCTAAATCAGGGATTAAAAAGTGGAGACTAAAACAGATATTCAGTTTTAAAGATCCCTAAGTTTCTTTTTTATCTGATTCGCTCATAAAATGAGCATTTTTTTTTTTTTTTTTTAGATATGTTATCCTGCATAAAACAATTTTCTTTCAATTTTAAATATTTTTTTTTTTTTTGCTTTTCATTTCAAAAAGAAGCCTCTTTCTGCATATTAGACGTGTATGGAAGATTTAGGGAGTAATATCTTGGAAATTACTATCTATCTCTCTCATATATATATATATATATATATATATATATATATATATATATAGTTTTCAAAAAATCGGAAAAACTGCAGTAATAATTTTAGATCAATGATAAAGATAAATTGAGCCTTCTCTTTACTTTTTCGTGCATGTTATAATGGTAGATTTGGTTTGGTTTGGTTTGTTTTACGGCATATCATCCTCAATGGGTCATTTAATGCCGACAACTTTTTTTTCTTCCTGGTAATATTTTTTTTTCTCAAAATTGTATAGCCGGTAATATTTTCAAAAACGTATTGTTCAATAGTTTTTTGTTTTTTTTTTCCTTCAAAAATTTATTTCTGGTAATAATTTTTTTTACAAAGTATTTCTGGTATCAAAACCTATATTTACATTTTCATAATGCTTTTTACCTCAGTTTCGGGGTTAACTATTTTCCCATAGCTGGGACCCTAACAGGTGCTACCACCCCGGGTCAGGGTGGACCTGGGAACCCCAGCAATTAAAAGGTGGTTCCACGCTTCTCAAAGCCCCCTGGTCAGAGGTCTTGCTGTTGGACGTAGTTTATCGTCTTACTCTGGACGCGGATGTAGTTTAATGTCATAGCCAGGACGGGATAATGGTAGCGATTTTTTTTTATACTAATATACACTCAATACATAACCCAAGAGCTACTCGAGTTAGAGGGTTACTGTGTGATATTGTATAAGCGTAAGAATTTTTAATAATGCTAGGAGGAGCATCTGCTGTCGCGTAAGAACTGGTGAGATTATTTTTCACTAGAATCTCCATATATCCTTGTGTTTAACGTGGCTTTCTGCAATGAATGAATTCTTTTGTGCTGATTGAGTTTCACACCTATGATATCTGGTGGCTATTAGTGGAGATTACCTGACTTTCAAGTCGCATCAACTTTCCAAGACATCATCATGTATCAGTAGCCTACTTGAGATTGCATATTTTCTCCCGGTGTCAACGGTCAAGGATTGAATCTCAGTAGAAGTTAGGGAGTCTATTATTTGAGAGATGACGCAACACACTCTTTCTATGATCCATATTTTAAATTGTGGTATACGAAGTTAAGCCTAGTAAATAAATAATATGAGAAATGACAAATTCAAGGAGGCACTGAAACTGTCTTGACCATTGACTATGCCAGTGCTGAAATTAGCAAAGTACTGAGGAAGGTGCTGGTGACTTGAGAAACGGTGTCTTTTCACATAAATCAACAAGATCCATGTTTTTGTCGTGAATGTGCAAATAAGTGAAGTAATTCATATAAAAAAGTATATATATATATATATATATATATATATATATATATATATATATATATATATATATATATATATATAGAGGCTTGGAATGAGAAATAGGAGGCCAAGTTCGAATTCCATTTGGGTCTGTTACGTTCACTTAAGTGCAAATACTCTTGGGAAAGGGTAGGAATCAGCCTCCTCTCTGCTATAGGTTAAATCGTAGGACGCGTTTCAGAAAAATATCCGTTTTTATTCTCGAAAAAGAATTCTTACAATTCACAATATATTTCGTCTTTAAGTAACCCACAAAGTGTTGATAAGCCATGCACCCCCACCAATAAATAAATAAATAAATAAATAAAATTCAATCAACCTTTAAAAAAAATCGATAAAATCATGGCTTGATCGGTTTTTGGGTAGTGGGTTGGGTTGAAAATGTTTCAGCACCCACTCGTACAGATATTGTAATACTTTTCTACGTCGTCGAAAGAGTACACTATTTAGAAGCAAATACCTGACTTTATCATCTCCTTTAGCGATATAGAAATGCCACAATATAACTGCGTTGGAAATATTTTGTTAAAAAAACCAAAACCCCCAAAAACTCTTAAATTGCTATTGGCTATGTAGATAGAGAATCTTTCAAAGCAAGAAATACGTATATATTGCAAAATCAGTTACATTTGTATCACATAGACAAGGTTAAGGGTCAAGCGTTATCGTTGTCTTAATTTTACTTTAAAGTGCAGGAAGTATTGAACATGAAGAAAATGTAGAACAGTTTTTAGATTGTAAAAGTATAATCCAGTTGGAAATTTACTGAAATATTGCCGTTTAGTTATACGCGGTATTATTTTTATAGAAAATGTAGGTGTAATAATAAACGTAAAATACATTATTATTATTATTAATAATAATAAATATTTGATCAATATAATCTGATTCATATTGAGAAATGTTGACCGCGATTTAATAATTTTCAAAATTTTAAACTCGCTAAAATAAAGAGTTAAGCCCACAAGAGATTGTTTCTGAATATAAATGAAGAGTTGGTCGATTATTGATTGATGTTTTTCAAGGAGTAAATTTCCAGATCTCATAACAAGGTTAGCTATTCCAAAAGATAATAGACAGCGAAGGAAGTTCGGTGAGTCCAGTGGCTAAAACATTCTGCGATAGGAATATTCTATATATATATATATATATATATATATATATATATATATATATATATATAGAAGAAATATAGTCTTAAGGTGTGCTATATTTATGGGATAAAGTGTTCAATATCAGAGACAGCGTGTGTAAATATAAAAGTGAACCTAGAAGTCAACACTTAGAGGCGACAGTATTTCATGCTAGACGCAATCGTCAGGCATGAAACAGACTGTCGCCTCTAAGTGTTGACTTCTAGGTTCACACACACACACACATATATATATATATATAAAGAAAGAGAGAGCAATAAATATTAAAATTAGAATAAAACAATTCTATGATTAGAACACCTTAGCTGAGGAAAAAATCCTAATGACTACACATGTTACATAATAATTTTATATTTAGTGTATGAAATATATGCAAACTTCACAACTATTATCTATATAGGTAATATAATCTATTTATATCAAAACCTTTAATTTCTTTCCTTTTGTTTAATCCCTAATAATTATTTTTCTTTTAAAGAGCAGACATTTTAAAGTTTTGATGGTTTAAATATTTATTAGTGATTAAATAATTTAATGGCGTCAGTTTCTTTTTAAATATACGAATATTCTTAATTCATAAAATATTTATTAAAAAAGAAAACACACTTTAGCCACGAAGATTCTATCTTCGTCGTTAAAGTGAGCGAGATAAAACTTAAAATATTAAGTCATTTTTTTTTTTAAGAAAAAAGGTGTATACTTACATTTCTAATTCAAATTTAATAAATATCTCTGGGTAAAAAAAAAATCTTCATCGTAAGGCTAAAACAAAGGAGATATCGCTCATGAGAAATTATTCAACCTATTGTACATTTCGAATATATATTGAAATTCTGGGAAGATTTGGTACTGCTTTATATATTACGTTTAGAAGTTATAAAATTCTGTTACAAATCTTCTTGAAGTCTTGTTATCAAAATACAAAGGGGAATGGGGGCGAAGTGTTGGCTAAAGAGGAGAATTATTAATACTGTTAGGGAGTGAGAACAGCACGCAGAAAGCCAATATACTCACCATGCCACCAGATAAAACTATGCCCGGAACATGCATCATAGCCAAATGTGTCAAATTTGGATGGCAGGGTTTGATACCCCCACGACCAAAAAACAAAACAAAACCGTATATAAGCTTGCAGGTGAAGCCCTGCAGTTCGAGTAACCCAGTACGCTCAGAGTCTCCGATTTAGTGCGAATCCAAGTATCTAGATTTGACTTCAAGTCGCCTTGGTTGCCTCATCTTTTAAACTTACAGAAACACAACCATCTCATCACTAAGCCATGTCGCTTCTCCGCTATCCCTGCTCATTAAAAGTGATGCACAGTGCCTCACCGTCGGAAGGACATTAATGTCAGGTAACTTGTAGTACTGAACAAGAGTTTTACTGAAGCCAGTCTTAATTCACCCTTACAAAACATGTACAGGTTAACACCTCCAATCAATTAATGCCAGGCTATTATATTATCATTGCTATTACTACTACCTTATTTATTATTATTATATTATCATCATTACAATTACTACCTTACTCCATGAATCTTCACACAATATTTCGTAATCTTTATTGGAGATCAAGTGGCAGCAAATATCTTCACTACTCCGTTATTTTCATGCTTTTTATACGGTCTTCTTTTTCCTTTACACATGTCTATCTCAGTGTATCTTTTTGCTTCTCCCCAATATTCCCGACCATACATGAATACTACCATATCAGTCTGTTCCCCCTGAAAAAAAGCGGCTTTTCAATGCTAATCATATACGTATAGATTTAGAACAAAGACCACAGCTCGGTAGAGAGACGATCAACTATAGTAAAGTGTATGTCGCAGGAAGTTTGGGAAGGATGCCGTCCGTCTGTCGGACATTAGTCTACAGATCCTTACCGATAATCTACGTTTGATGCAAATATTCGCCAAGAAGCAGCGTTCTATTTGTAAACAAGCAGAAACCTCCCCGTCTGCCAATTCGGGTTTTGGCACTACGCGCTTAACCCATCCTGTCCCCAAACTCCCACCAGTAAAGAAATAGTCTGTTCGATTCGTTTTTATCCACTTTTTTTTTTTTCCTTAAGTTCACACTTTTTTTTTTTTTTTGCTAAGGTCATGAATTTATACAGATAAACTACTCGAAGTATTTTGGAACGCAGACAGCCATCAATTTCGTGAGATATACATTTTAAAAGTTACACTGGTTTTCACTCACCGATATCTCAATTAGATTTCATTCTATCGTCCATTTTTCAAAATGGCTACCCAAATCTCCCTCACAACATTTAACTTCGAAGAGTTCTTGCTGAGAAGCTTTCAGCTTACATTCTGGTAATAGAATTCTTATTTCATAAAGAAGCTAATTTGCAAAGGAAGATTTTTCTTCTTCAAATATGCAAATAAAATAGATACAGTTTTAACAAAGTTATAAAATTGATATCTAAGTTTCGAGATTAATTAACAAAGGTTGCCTGTAATTTCCTTTCACAAGCATTAGATTAAAGAGATAAAAATAATACCATTTTATCTGGTACCTACGACGGGCAAAAGGGATTAAGAAAATGAATAGTAAGTAGAATAATAAAGATCGTTTTGAAAAAGAAAAAACAAAAAAATTCGCTCAGTATTTATAGAGGGTAACTCTT
The DNA here is from genome assembly GCA_903632075.3 of Acanthosepion pharaonis. Lineage (NCBI taxonomy): Eukaryota > Metazoa > Mollusca > Cephalopoda > Sepiida > Sepiidae > Acanthosepion > Acanthosepion pharaonis. The sequence goes on along the minus strand of CAHIKZ030005634.1, from coordinate 77,179 downwards.
TCAAAGTGAGTAGTCTTTGTAACTAAAGTGCTCAACAAATAGGAAATTAATAGTAAAAAAAATAAAAAAAAAATTAATTGTAGCAGGCACCCGGTCGATTGAACCGACCCCGTCGCATCCGAACGAAAGCTGACCAAGCGTAGCAGAGGTCGTATTCATTCGGATGTGCAAATCCATAGTATGAGTTTCAGTGGCAATTTAGATTCGCGAGCGGTTCCCAGCCACACACACACTAATATATATATATATATATATATATATATATATATATATATATGTGTGTGTGTCTCTCTCTTAGACTGGTTGCCACTCAAGGATATAGGACCCAGTTTGTTTTGTTATTTTACCCCTAAGAGATGGATTCATACCTTTCCTAAGTAAGTGAATGTAATGAACTCGACTGGAATTCGAGCTCCGCTTAGATTCCTTCATCGTACCTCCGTCAGTAGGTTAGATAGATAGTAAGAACGTTACCATCTATTCTCCTGACAAGCGGATACCTTTTCGGCGAAAGTGGATCGGGAAGTTTGGACATGTTATTTTATTGGTTAACTAAGAAAGTATGTAACGAAAATTGTGAAAACTGAAGCAATGGTGATGTCCCTACGACGGAGTAACCATATATCCCATAAATGTAAAACCTTAAAAATCAATTATTTATAATAAAATAAATCAATGAATTTGTAGCTTCAAACTGCAAAGTAATTGTTTAATCTGGTTTGTTGATTAAATCTAGATATTTCACTCAAAGCAAAATTATTTTCATCTGCTTATTTTCTGGTTCACAGAATTTGGCAAAAATAGGAAAATCCGCATTAAAAAAAATGAAATTTATAGCCATTTATTATTCTCGGCTTTTTTTTTTTCATCAGCTTGTGAGATATCCTGATAAAATATATAAATAAATATTTGGTATTTTCTTAGATCGAACACTGACTAAATTAACAACAGGACAACTAAAACACAGTGGATATCTAGCGAAACTAGGAGTTAGGTTTGTTTATATACCATATTTATTTCATCATTCTTTAATTTTGCCTTGGTGTTTCGGATGTGGTCAGACAGACGGCATCGTTTCCAAAATTCCTACGACATATTTTACAACAGCCAATCTCTGTGTCTCTCACTTTGCCAAACTTAGCCATTTTTTATAAATCTATAAACATCGAAGAGAAGTTTTAGGCAGCAAGTTCTGTTAACTGAAAGGCCCATTCAGGAAAAAATATTATATATATATATATATATATATATATATATATATATATATATATATATATATATATATATACGCGCCACGTCCTTTCAGGACATCGGCTACTATGACTATATATTTTTATCTACTATCTTTTCAACGAAGTCACTGCAATTTCCCGTTGCCTCCTCTCTATCATTGAATTTAAAATTTCCTTCCGAGATTGGATGCTACCCAAGTCTAGCGAGTCCTGTCTACTCTGCTGTTTCATGCCTTTTACCAAGGGCATGATTGCGAAATTAAACGCAAAAGACTAAACTAGAATTTGAACTCGACCTGCCCATCCCCTATAACCACTGCCTTATACGAACATCTCTACTCATAGAGTCAATAATAATAATTGAACTGAATGCAAATCTATTCGAGAACTTGAAATTTAAGTGTACGCAGACTACCCCGGAAACTGAACTCCGTTTGCCGATTCAACTATCAGATCCGATATATGTTGCACTCCCACATGGATACACGAATTATATTCAATTGGCCGGTTTCGTAATTAACCTTCATTTCAATTGAGCCTGTGACAAGAAAACGCAAGATTTCGATTGCCTATGCACAAAACCTGTTACGATAATGGACGGGTCCATATAGTACTTACCCCCCGCCCACTCTTCCAGGAGAAAAAAAAAATTGTGAATCTTTCTTTGAAGGTATTTATTTCGAATATAGATCAAAATAAACTCATTTAATCCTTCGGTGCGCAACTTTTTACTCATTTTACGCTGCTTCGGGCCTCAAGCAGAGGAAAATGTACAAAAACAAAGATAAAGAAAAAAAAATGACTTTAATGGCTTTCCTTCTTTTCTTTCTTTTTGTTTTTCAATGAAACTGATTAACAGCCATGATGCTATCAAAACAACGTCTTCGCATCTTTTATTGCATCCGACGTTCCTATTTATTAACTTACTATCCCATAATCCCATCAAGAACTGACACACCAAATATGGCTAAGCCCTTCACAATATTTCAGTGCTGAAACCCGTTGCATCAATTTGGAAGTAACTTCCGTATCTTTCTCTTTTCCACACAACACACACAAATATGGTGGAAAAAGCAATAACGATCATTTTTTTTTTTAACAAAATAAAAAACACCTTATCCTCTAAATCAATTCAATCAAGCATATTTTAACCTAGCCAAGTATTTTTTATTGTCATTAATATTTTGTACGTAAATATCACGATTAAAATATTATCAGACAGTGATTTTGTAACAACCAATTCTAATAGTTCAAATTTTACATGTGACTACTTTATTTATGAAGAAAATTATTAAATAGTGCTTAATAACCAGCTAAGTCAAAATATGATCTATATCTTATAGAACTTATCTTTAATAAGTCATTTTGTTATATTAAAAATAAAAATGTTTTTGGAGGCCGGTTCGTAACAGTCGATTTGATAAAGGGTCTTAAATTTAAATCTTGTGCAAGTCGCGGTTTAATTAGTAAAATATTTCTGCCCCCCCCCCTCAAATAAAAAAAAAAAAAAAAAACAAAAAAAATTAAGCATTAATCTATTCGGACGAGTAGCTGCGTAAATTAGTGCAGAATAATTATATATTCATTTATGTAGTTAGTTTAAGTTCGTAACCTCATTAAAAAAAAAAAAAAATTATTCTTTCAACAATTTCCTTTCTTGTCACTGCACTTAATTTAATGGTACGCGATATTAATTACACAGGTCGAACATTAAACGCTGATAATTTTAGATTAAAATTCAGCTAATAGTTATGTATCATACCACGGATTTATTGATCTACCCTCGTCTTCAATCACTGATCACGACAAATTCATCTCTCTTCAGTTTTCCTCCTAGACTGGGTACCCTACTAACGCAAAAGAGACAAATCCTCCCTGGCAGAAGAGAGGGAGGGGGGGGCTCATGGCTTTCCGAAAAGGGGCAAGTAAACAAAACAGGCTCTCAGAATTTGAACTCTTCTAACAGATTCCACTTTTGGCGGCGATAACCGTTGCGCCCCTATCGCTAGCAAGAGGACCCGTAAAACGGAACGGATTTATTTACATATCGATAGGTACCTTTTACGGAGGGGAAGTCTTGCTCTCTGACCGTCTGCCAAAGATCAGTGTAGTATATGTGCACTCGACTTAACTCTAATTTTATTTTACCGTTCTGTTCAAGTAGTGCAACATTGGCTAAATAATCGTGCCTTAATATTATATTTATTTAAATTTAGCGTTTTATATATATATATATATATATATATATATATATATATATAAAATATATATAAAATCCTTAATAGTCCTTTAATGCTGTATGGCATTGTCACAGTATTACTAATGTGGATTTTTCAAACATATTTCACATATCATTTAGTTCTTAATTTTCCTGTTTTTCTTTGGCTCTAATTTTATCGGAAAAGAAAAAAAGAAGAAACGCAGAAGTTTGTATTTGAAAAATCGAATTGAAATACCAATGTTAAAAATGAATTTGTAACTTTCAAATATTTGAATATGCAAAATTAAGTTTCATTTTTAAGATCTTTTAAAATAATTGATGATCAATTTGACTACAGTTCAAATGTTTTTTTTTCTTTACATGCCAAGCAATAAAGACATTTACTCTGCACTTTTCAGGAGTTTCTCGTACAATTATTACTGACGGTATTTTCATATTAGTTATGTGCTTGTGACTTACACAAATACTATCACTAAAACCAGAAACACTTCTAGTTACTTAGAGATATTCAGAAAATTACTTCTCTAACCATGAACATCTGACTTGCCACTTAAGGGGGAAAAACATCTTTGTAGGATATTCAAATACCCACGGTAATAACGGAGGGTTAATAGCCTTCGATCACGCGAGAAGTATTCAGAGTACATTTATTGCAGAGGTTAACAAAACTAAATAATCATGATCATCGTCATCAGACTGAGGTGTTACACAGGACTTGGTCTTAAATTGGAAAACTTGTGACGGATCATTTATTTAAGTGTCAAAACAGAGACGTTGCTAGGAAATTATTTTGTACTGATTTCACGCTTTATGGATTCCATGATAATGTTTCTTAGTCAAACAAATCGACAGCTGTAAGACCAAATGTAAGATTAGTCGAAGAAAATATCCCCAGCCTGTCTTGATTCATGGCTCTTAATAAACAGAAATTAACTGTAGAGTTTAATTATACAATTAAACTGTGTCAACGAACGTAACTTTCAAGTGGCCTAGTTTTCTAGACCCGTATTCACCACCGGAAATGTGTCAATGAAAATACACACGAACTCGTACTTGTGGATGTGAAATCTAGGAAAACTCACTCATTCAGAAAGCGGTTACAATTAAGTGCAATAATTTGATGATAGGACAATTTAATTTCTTTTTCTTTCCGTATAATACTTAGCTTTTTATTTGCTTATATAAGGCACAGAGACTGATATGAAAATTATATATTTTCCGAACATGGTCAGCACATTGTAGCCGTGTTCATTCACCAACACTCAATAACATCGAGTGTTAGTTTATTACTTTTTTTTTTATTAATAATGCTTCCATTATTTTTAGACATTTTTCCACGTGTAGATGAGGTTAGAACGCTTTCGGCTAAACTTTTAGCCACCATCAAGGACGATTTTATTTTTACTTTTAACTGAGTGTATGGATTTTTATGTATGTCCCTAGAGTTATTGGAATGTTTTATTTTTCCAAACACGGTCAACATATTATGGCCTTGATTATGGCTAAAAATATAACTGAAAACGCTCTAACCTCATCCACATTTAAAAAAAAAAAAGTTAAAAATAAATGGAAGCATTCATAAAAGAAAAAGCCAACACTCAATAACATCAACTATGATAACGTCCTATAACTCTCTCATATATATATATATATATATATATATATATTATATATATACACACAAGTCAAACCTAGTGAGCCAGACAAACCTACCCAGGTTTCACCTAAGCGGATCGTCAGGCCAGCTTTCCTGACGATCCGCTTAGGTCAAACTTAAGTAGGTTTGTCTGGCACACTAGGTCTGCTCTACGGTTGTATTGAGCTCTTTTGTTAGTTAGTTGTTTACTAGTGTCGTTTTTTTTTCTTTGGGCTTTGAACCTGTATCTGTGCGATTTTTTCGACAAACTTTCATGTTTCTAGCTCTTTCTTTTTTTAAAACCTTTTTTTCCTTCGAGATTGACTTGATTATTGGCAAATCAAAATTCTAAGGTTTTTCAGACGAGTATAGTTACCTATATATATATATATATATATATATATATATATATATATATATATATATATATATGTGTGTGTATGTATGTAACTGGCTCCGCGAAGGATTTTTTTTTTTTAGGTTCCAGTTTTAATTTAGAAAAAATTAGATACTCACTGATTTTCGGCTCTCGCGTTTTGAAGCTGGTAACAATTAAATGAAACTTATCGGCTGCACTAATAGGGCCAGAGACACGCCTTGACATCTGCACTAACTTCAGAAAATGCCGGGTAATTCCTGAACAACCCAACGTGCTATTTCGAGTCGTGTGTGGGTACTCTTCAAAATACATCATATTTATCTTCATGGTAGTACAAGTTATTTAAATTTAAACTATAAGCTATAGTTAAGGAGCCACACAACCTGATTTTCCATATTTGCAGAGTAATTCCGTGGTTGTTACCTGAACGCTAGTTGAAGTTACCACAAAAGCGGAATTTAGATTGGAACATCTGACAATAGATTTAATTGAATAGATAAAAATTACTCATGCACAAAATATAAACAAAAATTAATTTAAAACATTTTCTATGAGAATTGGTAAATATTAGGTACAAGCGGATATTTTTTTCAAATTAAAATAAACCAGACAGTAAATACAAAGAAACATTTGTAAAGAAGTTCTTTAGCTTTTTTTTAATTAAAGAAAAAAGCTAAAAAAAAAAAAAAAAAAAAAAAAAAAATAGCAATTTAAATATATCTGCTTTTCCCGCGAGGTTAGATGGCCTTTCTTTTCTTTCCCAGTTCAACGAATGTCACAGAAACAGACGGTGGCATCATTGAGGAGAGCGAGACAATGGATTTAATGATCATTATTAGAGTACTATTATTGTTCAGAATTCCGACCAGAAAATATTTTTTGTAAAAGTCGACGTTTTTTTTTTTTTTAAGCCCTCACTTGATTTGAACCCGACAGAAGTAGATAAGTATTAATAGCGTGTCTTATAGATACTCCAACTCCGGGTTAAATAACAGAGTACATTGGGCTTTCCACCCTTGGTTGGTAACCAGTTTAGGAGAAGGATTATTCTGAATTCAAAACTGCTGAGAAGTCTACGGGAAACAAACCCATTCTCCTTCCCCAAGAAATCTTAATTCACAAATAAAGGAAAGGAATTAAAACCATCCTGGCGGAGGTTGGGCTCCGTCAGGTTAACTTACCCAAGACACACCACTTCTACTGCGGCTGCAGTACATGATGTTCCTGTGACTAATGGGTTACGGGACTCGTGACTACGATCTATGAATACATTTATGTAACTTTTTTTTTTTTTTAAAGAGATACACTGATTTTCGGTAGAATAGCTAAAGCAGACGCAATACGGTCGTTTTTGACGGGTATTATTCCGATTATCTTGTATTCATTATCTTATTGAAGCTCTTTAGTCAACCACAGCAGCTTGTGGGAAAATAATTCATATACCTTTTTTTTTGTTTTTTCTTTTTAGTGTATTTCTAGATGTGTAAAATCCAAGATCATTAAAAGAAAAAAGCTTTTCAGTTTACTGTTATTTCATTTTAAAGAGATGAAAAACAACAACAAAAAAAAAAAAAAAAGCTGCACAAAATGTTAAGGTTACTTAAGACTTATATTAATTAGTCATCACGTTGATAAGGCTTTTAACAATAGAAGACGCTCTAAGCAAAACCTGAAAAAACTAAAAAAAACAAAAAAAAAACAAAAAAAAACTTAAAGCGACATCGAAACTCTTGAAATGTTCGATTCAGCTTTGTCGCCTTTCAACGCGCGAAGTGTTTTCATAAGTAATCTATTAAGCCCGACGCTAACAAACAAATTGTACGCGAAGAGGGCAAACGTTTTAATCATCTGCAAGAAGAAAAAAACGAAAGTACTTTTGTTAACAGGTGCTCTTATTTGTGCCTTGGCTTTCAGGCGAGAATTCAACCTAGTGTAGATTCGTTCTTAAACAGTTCGTGTTGTTATTAACTTTTGTAAACTCGTGTACAGTTTTGTCAACTTCAAACACACACGCACATTATATATATATATATATATATATATATATATATATATATATATATAACGTTTTCAGAACGACTATTACTAGGAAGAAGAAAGCGCCTAATGAAAAGTCGATGTCATGGTGGTTGATTACTTGAAACATTTCGCATATTTTCACATTTATTTTGTAATCCAGGAATTATTTGGACAATTAAAAAGAAAAGAATTAAAATTAAAAAAAGCACTATTGTCCTCATTTCTTGTTGCTATCACAACGTTTCTGCCGTTGTGCCCCCCTACCTCTCTCAGGTATATATCAATATGGGTAATCTACAGGAAATTCTGAACAGAACCCTTTATTTAATCTACGGGGGTAGACGGTTTTTGGTCCTCATGTTTTGGGATATCCCCTAGTACTTATTTTTATTTAGTACTGCTCAGTTATTGCTCGCCCGTTTCCACTGAATCCACGTACACACTGCCCGGCTCTGTGATTGAACTATCAATCACTATATGATCAAATTCACAAACCAACGCCTTCACCTACGAGACCACTGCCTCGTAGAAAGGTTCTAATAATGAAAAGCAGTTTTCACAAAGAATTTTCCGGCTGTTAATATATCGATAGTAAATGAGACACCAGTATTGATTTATATATATATATATATATATATATATATATATATATATATAAAATCAAATTCACCCCAAGCCAGAAATAAAGCCACTAACACACGCTGGCTTACTGGATGTAAAAGAATTAGAAAACAGAAAGCATTATGAAGAAGCGGGACAATAGAAGAGTAATCAGGAAGATAATAGATAACGATTGACATTGATCTTCAAAAATTTAAATGAAAAGTTGGCCGGAAAGCATGGATGAGATATATATATATATATATATATATATATATATATATATATATATATATATATATATATATATATAGAGAGGGAGAGAGAGAGAGATCCACAAGTGAGAAAATAAACTGTTACCTTCCAGTTATATCTAGCCAATTCAACTGTAAATTAATGAGACTTTGTTGCCAATCCAGTACTACGCTTAAATTCATAAAGTGTAGGTACCATAGTGAAGAACTCACCCGAACAATTACCATGAAAATATTTATAGAATAGGTACTGAGAAGTGTCGGTGGGAAAATGACTGAAGCAGAGATGCCAGGTCATGATTAATAATATTGCCGATTCTCCTTTGGATTTTATCAAGAATCTCTAAATAAATAGTAGCAGCACCGGACCAACTATGGCAACAATATTCTAAGCATCGGCGAATGTTAGACTTACAGATATGCGAGATAATTTCTGGAAAGAAATACTCAGTCATATGGAAAAGATATGCTGGTGTATGGAAAGTGAAATTCACTGTCTTGTAAGAGTCGTAGTTATAGAGCGATAAAAATAAACGCACGAATTTGTTCAGAAAGCAGAAGTGATTAAAATTAACGAAAGGAGAGAAGAACAATTGCAACATCCGTTCAGATTTAATCGTATATAAACGAATCGAAGATTTGAAAATGGGAATTTCAAAGCGATCATTTAGTTAGTAAATTCCGGTAAACCCTATCGAACAATATCACCTTTAGAGATAGAGACGCTATATCGAACAAGCAATAAATTTACCGGAGCGCTTTCGTCCAATGTATTAGGCTCAAAGTTCTTGTGTATATATAATTTTAGGTTTCGAGTGGATACACAACGCATGTGTCTTATAGCTTGCCCAACTTAGTTCTCTCCATTAAGCAAGACCCGGTAATTTGCATATTCAGTTTTAAAAACAAAATTTAAAAAAATAACCGTTTTGTTATTCACTTTAAAATTAGCCTTTTGTGTCTTTCAGAAATAAGCAACTGTTTTACTAATGACTTAAGAAATTGCTTAATTATTTAAATAAAATCAATTTCTAATCTGAAGTGGTAACGATGTTAGCATTTAGATCATAGCTTAAGACTAAATGAAAATGTATAAAGGGAGGTAATGCTAACATTTTTGTACTATAGCTTGAAAATCTAACAAATAGTATTAAAATATAACACGTCGTATATGAATGACTACAAGGAAAATGTTTATGAAACTAATTTAGTTACAATTTGTGTCAATGCCATTTTAAGTTTAACCAATTTACTCAAAGAAAGAAACGCGTGTTCAGCGCAGCAATGCAAATAGAACTATCTTGGCCCACGCAATGCTTGGATACCATTACTAATAAAAATATCACCGGTCATTTTTCGATTTCTGTAGGGCAAATATGTTAATGTAAAGTGATATGGCTGTAGTTATAGTACCTGCAAGATTAAAAATAAATACATTTTCTCCCCATTCGCCTATAAAGAAAGAATCGAAGCTGTTTATTCGAATTGTACGTTGGTAGTTTTCGAATTAATTTTACCGATCATATTTTCAAAATGTGGCGTCAATGTCGTTGAAGTCCGACATTTAAGGCATGGCTTTGGAGAAGAATTTCACAGGCAATTTTTTTTTTTAGGTTTTACTTCCGAATTTATAGATCAAATATTTCATTGTATCTGAAAGACGAGGTTTTAAAGAGTGTTAGTTATACCACAGCCAAGAAAAAGGTAAGGTTATGAATTGTTCTTTGTTGCTGGTTCAATCAATACAATGGTACCGATTCGTAACCCCAAAGGCCTTGCGAGTTACCAAAAAGGGGAATAACTGCTTGGCACTCCGATGACGTAATGAGTCATGGAAAATGAGCAGACAAATCATAAATATTTTTCATTTTAGTTTTAAATGATAAAGTATTAAGACAATGGCAAAGTTACGAAAATTATATTTCTTTACCATTTATAAAAATTTCACAGCGTCATTGTTCCTTTACCAAAGTATTTTCCTTGACATTTTACGACCTGACGAATTATATATATATATATAGCTTGGCATCCAGTTTAGGGGGTGGGGAGTACAAGAATCAATTCATAAAGGTTCAACGGTTTAGGTTCTAGAACTGAACTGTTGGACCCTCATACGTCGAAGACGACGTCAGTGTCCAACTCTCTCTCTCATATATATATATATATATATATATATATATATATATATAGTGTGTTAAAAAAAAAGAGAAGTTATGGATTTGTTTTATTGTATGAAAACATGCCAGCCTTGATGCGCAACGTGTCTGTTGAAAGCACATAAGTTCTAGTCATATTCGGAAATTAAAAATGCTTACTTCTCAGTAACTTACACACCATTTAGAATAGTGCGACCAAAATCCTTGAAAATGACAAACAGATTAGCCGAAATTCTACATTCACTAAGTCCGCAAAAGAAATTTTCTATAATTAAAAAAACAAACAAAACAAAAAAAACAAAACAAATAAAACACCTTAACAGAAGTAGCTTGTTAATCATTTTTAATGAGACATGTATTTGAGGAGAACTGCTTCGCAAATACACACAAATAAATACAATTTTAAACGTTATTATTTAGTGGATGTTCATATATGAAACAGATGCCCCATTTTGTTTTAAACAGTGGGTATTACGACAATCAACCTGTGCATTCGAGAAATTAAGTATTTTCCAACAAGAATAGAACCTGCACCCCTCTTTGCCACAGAAACCATTTTAATCAGGCGACCTTTGCCACTCGGTCACCAAGAGCATCACAGTTCAGTAAGGCTATATTTTAACATTTTCTTTAATATTTCTCAAATATACAGATCAATAGACGTAGTGAGCACAATTTCAAACATAAATATGGCGTCTATTTCAAATAAGAGTAACTACTAAACTAATAACGTTTATAGTAATAAAAATGTCGGATGAAGAATAAAAAACTGTTGATTCTGTAGAAACTGTGTGTGTGTGTATATATATATATATAAAATAGTGTTACCTGGTCTGGAGTTCGCAGTTATCATGCAGTGTAGATTACTGTGTAGACACTATTTCTATGAACAAATACTGAGTACACTTTCCATAGAACTCTCGCAAGTTTTAAACTTTTATATAATACAATATAATATAATGCTGTTTAATGTTTAGCAAGAATAATTACGAATGAGTAGTGTGTTCGATCCTCACCGAGTACCCCATACTTGGAATATATATATATATATATATATATATCACACACGTGTTAATTTCGTTCTCTGTTACTCCATCTTTTCTATTTAAACAAATCTTTTGCTATAAACTCCTGAGAATTCACTGTATATCCTTCATCTTTTCAAACGTAATAAAAATCTCCTGAGCCGACCAAGCATAGAAATAAATACAATATGGGAACCAGTAATAAGGAGTGCCAGAGAAAAGCAATGATAACCAAAGTTGCAATATGAACTCTGGTAAAAGACATGCAATGATAACAGCAAAAAAATTGCAATATGAGCACTGGTAAAAATGATGCTGAAAACATTAGGTTTATAATACTCAGAAGTTCATACCCAGATGTCCTCAAGGACACATGGCACAGTGGATAAAGGCGTTGGTTAGATCCAGTGACAGGACCCAAAGAAGGTGAGTTCAATTCCTGGTTAAGGCAGTGGAGAACTTTCAGAGGGAAAATTAGCAGGAGATAACTGATAACTGACATCCATCAAACATGGCACGTGGAATTAGAACAGTCTACCCCAGCGATCGAAATAAAGGGTTCAGTTCGAAATTCCAACCACCTGAAGAAGGCCGGAGCGTACAACGGCCGAAACGTTGTGACAAATATGGCGACAAAGATGAGGACAATAGTCCGACTAATGTAAATACTGTCATTGTCTCTTGTGTGAAAAAGAGACATATATATATATATCCTTGGGAGAAGGCTCTCCCTTATTCAATACCACCGATGCCTCCAAACTATCAAATGACATCAGAGTTCATATCGTTCATTATTGTTTTTCTAGTATCTTTGTGGCTAAGCCCAGCAGCATTAACTTTTAACCTCGTTCCGTGCCTGGTGGTGACAATTTCACCACGGTCTCTTCAACAATGTGTTAGGGCCGATTCTGATAATGTCTTTCTCGGCATTGGTTCTCCGGGCCTTCGTATCTTGATAGATCGCGCCTCTTTAAGCGAACACCAAAGCTAGCCTGCGTATCTGGTATGGATGCGTATCTACGCCCGGCTGCGATTGCATGCCGAGTCAGTTAAGCATTTACCCGATTCTAACGTCGTGTCTTTTCTAGTCACCTAGATATGCATACAATAAACGTTGATTTTAAATCTCGATTATACCGATGAATATATGAAATTCATTTCTTTGTAAAGTGATATTTCCATACTCTTGATGAAGAATCCAATTATGAGTAGTCACACACCTACAAGCATTTTAAAAAAAATTCTCTATATTTATTTACGTGCGAGCGTAAGCACACAGAAGCTCGTGTATATATATATATATAACTTGCAATAATTGTTTTATTCGAAATCATCTAATGTAATACATCGTGTATAGCGATTTAAAGAATTTATGGATTTGTAATATTGAGGCGGGTAGACAAAATAAAATACTGTTTAAAATAAACAGAATGTCGACTCAAATATGGATATCCAATAAAAATAACGTTTGAATATTTTATATATATATATATATATATATATATATACACACACACACACAAAATGAGCATAATAAAAGAGAAACAAAAAGAGTCAATTGCTAATACACCCCACCCCACCCCGGAGTGTCCATGTACAAACTCTGGATGCTGCAGGTAACACCAATCAGCAACGTGACATACATGCATATATAGACAGACAGACAGACACACACAAGAAAGTGGCCGTTTAACCAACACAAGGACTGATCAAAATTAACGACAAAAACCCCCCAAAAAACAAAAAAAAAAACAAAACAAACAAACTACAGATAAAGTTCACTTTCTTCAGAGACAGTCATTCACTCCTGTACTTCAAACAAGCAGGGATTTTATTCTCTCCTGATGATGGCCATGCTGGCCGAAATTAATCGAGGAACTTAATTGAAATAATAAAGCCAAAGAATATTACTATACAACCCAGTGTATCAAAACACAATATATATTTATTAATTATATAAAATCTCTATGCACACACTAATGAGTAGTAAATATTCTGATAGACGATATAATTTAATCAAACATCTTCTGACGTATTAACCAATGTATTATCTGAATTTGAGCAACGTATGCTGTGATTACTTTCAGTGTCATGAAAGAGTTCAACGTAGACGAGTATCATGGAAGCGGACACATCCTCCCTTTATTCAATTAAGAGACGTTTAAGAAGAGGAGTTGGATTGTGGGCCTTCGAGAAGTTGGATAGTCATTTCGGAGAACTGTTACGCATATTAGACATGACCACGTCCGTAATGCTTCAATGTTGACAACAGTGCTCAAGTGAACATTCCCGCCACTTGTTTCTGCATGGCAAACTTTTCCAGACGCTCGCCGCAATCAACGCATTGTAAACACAACAGTTACAAGACAGAACAAATGTGGTCACAAAGATGATAACACAGACAATACAATTTCATGAGATATATATATATATAATTATTTAAAAATATGATTCCAACGCTACATAAGAGTTCTCATGTTTCAAAACAAGAGCCGAAGGTGAGTAAATAGTCGGTTTAGCTGAATGCTTGGGTGCATTGTCTCGTATGAATATACATTTTAGTTTAAAGCTTCTTAGTAGTGACCTGTTTAAATAATGAAGAAACTTAAGTTGTTAAAAAATAAGTATTCACCTTGACATCATAAATTTGGAGAGATTTATAATTTTACTTTCTATAATACTAACTCAGACATTAATTCACCTCTCATCTGTTGTATTTTTCCATAATTCAGTGATTACTACCATGAAGAGACCCAACCTTCAGGTTCGATCAATTTAGCTTTACCGTAATCACTAAAGATTACTATTGTGAAATTCTATTTACCAACGTATACATTTCTTAAAAGGTGTTTGGTTGTTTTCAGGTTTTTAGTCAATCTTCCGCCTCTGATACTCAGATGAAAATTCAGTAAGTGATTTTTTTAAAATCAATTCAATCCAAGCAAGGCGATAATACCACTAAAACGCAAAAAGGCTTTACAAGAAACCGGAAATTTAACCCTACACAGGAAACAAGGGATAAACCACTACTCCTGTTCAAAAGATGGGGGAAATTTGGAAAGTGCGAACCTGATCATGGGTGAACCTATGTACTATTAAATAGATTCAATATAACGAGGTCATAAAAATTTGAATCGCTCGAGTCTCGCTTAGTGACTAAGCATATATATATATATATATATATATATATATATATATATATATATATGTGTGTGTGTGTGTGTGTGAAAATAAATACGTGTATTTTTAGCGACAGAAAAAAAAATGTATGAAAGAATTAGCTATTATTGGCATTTGAAAACAGATACGTTTCTAAAGAGAGGCTTTCGTTTTAGGGTGTTTAAAAAAATGCAGATATCAATACGAGAGATAAAGTTACAGGTAATGCATGCGTTTTGGTAAATGAACATTTAAAAAAATATATTTACTCCCACGCATGAACTGTGTGTGCATGGATTTGCATCTGTCAACATTTGTACAGAATGGATTGTCTGTAAATAATTTAATAGACAATTTAACTTTCGTAACCTCTTTGCATAGTTAGAAATTATTCAAAATACACCGGGGGAAAAAGCCAAGTAGAACGATGCAAACAAGCTCTGATAAGTAAATCATTATGTAAGTTTGATTTTTCTTCGACAATTACAAGCTTCAAAATTCAATTCTCTCAGATGAGGCCAAGAGTAAGAAAAATGAAAAAAGTTGTTATATCCGATAATAGTAAGGCAGAGATCAAATGATTGCATACAGAAAACATTCGGCATTCATTGTCCAGTTTGAATTTATAAGTTCTCTCTTGAAAATATGCTTATCAAGTCAAGATCTTTCTACTGTTGACGGTTTTCTTCCTAACCTTTCGGTTAAGGTAGTGTGGAAAGTCAACATCTTGATTACATCATTTTCTCTTCTAGTTACATGTTCTATCCATTTTAGTTGTTACTGCAGCTGGAAGTCTTCAAGGCATTTGGTTTTTGTTATTTGGCATATATGAGCTTACGAGGAAAGCATAACGAAACTGAAATCTGTAACAAGTTTTTTTCTTTTGCCGCTTTTCTATATATATATATATATATATATATATATACACAAAAATTTTTTCTTTATTATATATATATATATATATATATATATATATATAACTAGACAAGAAAATGACATGGACAAATACATTTTTCAGCTAAAATTATTAGATCAAGTATTACCAAATATATGAATGTGCTGGTAGAGTAGTGGTTATCGGCTCGGAATGCGAAGTCCGAGTTCAAATTCCGGGTTTGTCTCTTGCGTTCACTTTCGCAAAAATATGCATAGGAAACGTATGAATCCATTTCTTCTCGCCACCACCCACCAACTATGGGTTAAATAGCAGGGCAGACAAGGCTCTCTAGTCATGATTGGCAACCCATCTAGGAAAAGGATAACATTTAAAACAAATATTTTTCTGGAGGGTACAACATTTTATTATTGCAGTAAAAACAGGCATATATAACAGGGAAATAAAAATCAACTAACAAAGAGGTAAAAAGAAAGGAAAAAGCTGACCGGTTATCATTCGTCACTCTTCAGGGTTAAATCAAAACATTAAAAATGTATGTCCAACGATATATAAAACACTGTTTCTATGACCTTGTTATAAGACAGGCTTTATTAGCTATAAACGACGTCATGGAAACACCACTCTCTACCACAATGGCATTCAGTCGGATTTCTCTTGCAGCCTCAGTAACCATTTCTAGGTCAGCCAATGAACACACTTGGTATTGTAGATATCAGCATCCAGAAAAATCAAACTGCTGCAGAAAAACTGACATACAATAAATACGATGTGTTCTCTCCCGAAATGACCAATTAGGACCAGTTTTGGATCTGAGCCCGCTCATGTGGGGTCTAGCCAAATTTTGACCAGTGGCCTGAGCATTCGCGCCCGGGTTCCCCATGTTAAGCCCTGGCCTTGTGTCGCATCCAGCGTCAGTGGAGAGGCTACGGTTTAATACCGATATGCAAATCTCTTGCAGGCTCTAATGAACCACATGAGACGTCATCAGCGACAACATTCAAACGTGAGAAGGAGTCTGTGAAGTAGTCATACTCGGTCACCAGTTGACTTCCATCATATATAAGATGAGGAAAAATTTTAGGTATGTATTGTACTTATGAATCAGACACTGTGTAGATGAGGCATTTTTGTTACTCCATATTTATAAACATACATCTCTACTAATACACAGCATATATAACAAAGAATTAGAAAATATTCTTGTGTGTGTGAGAAAAAATGAATCCAGTTTTATTTCGTGTGCAGTAATTTTTCTTTTTCAGCCATCAATCCACATTACGAATGGTTGGTGAATTGCAAACGGTTTGTCAACTTTGCGACATTCCCGCCATCATGTTCTTACTTCATTATCCCAACTGGTCCTATCGATAATCATGAAAGAGTTGCGTTAAGGGTTAAACCTAGAATTTCACATGCCTTGGCGCATCAGTTGAACATATTCAACTCAGAATCTTTCGTTTTCTTTTCTTGAAATCTTTGGCATCGCCACTGTGATGAACAAGAACACCATGACAAGACTTGACGTTCGTGAGGGTGAGAGACTTCAATTCGGAGCAAATCTATTTGTCGCTTATCTAAAAACAAAAATAATAGAATTACGTCTTGGTATAGCAGTAAAGAAATCTAAGGGCAACGATCGAATGTTGCACATCGTCAGTACATCCAATGAGGTCATCGTAACAGTTAAATTGTGTTCGAGGTTGGAAGAAATATTAATGGGAAGAGTCGAATTCGCCCAAATCAGAGTGTTACTAAAATCAGCTGAATTGTTAGAGAGAGTACTTGCACTAGTGAATTTATCTCTAGATGTCCAGATGTAGAACAGCAGTTGCAATTGATGTCAAGGTTTAAATGGTAAAAAACACAAAAGAAAAAAAAAAATACGCAAAAAACACAAAAACGCAACCCCACCAGAAAACTGACAACAAACAAGAAACAAAAAAACAAACAAGAAACAAAAAAAAACAAGAAATTCAAAAAACAAAACAAAAAAATCAAAAACAAAAAAAACAACCTACTAAAGTCATTGCAAATTACAGTATCGATAAAAGATGTAGCTGATATTGCGAAGTGTTATATAATTTACAGTTTGACTAATATCCACATCTTTTTCGACCGTTACGTCCTCCGGCTTTCTTCAGCGATCTCGATAACCTTCGGGAAATATCGATCTGAACGCCTTATTCAATATATAGGAGTGATCAGTCCGCTGCCCACGTCTAGGGATACACCGTCTTGGTTAATTGGTCACTTATTACTACTACTGTTTCCACAGAGTCTGAAATTCCTTGAAGGTTACTCGAACTGGGAGACACCTGAAGGAAGTTGGAGAATGCACCGGCCGAAATGTAGTGAAAGTGACATACTACTTGTCTTGCCAAAATGAATAAGTTTGTCTCTTGTATAATGCATGCTGAATTTCTCATATCATGTGAGGAATTATTATTATACGCCGATTTATGCGAAGTACTGTCGTAATCTTAGTTGTTACTGCCATAGCGTTTCAATATTGTATCCTACTGCCTTTTTCAGCTACTGGTCGTATTCAGTAATGTTCTCAGGTGTCGAATTGAACCCCTTTATGATCCGCGGAGATCATCTTGAACTTGTCAATTATTCTGTTAATTCTTTCTTCGGATTCCTTTTGCTGGTCGTAACCTCTGAACCAAAATGAATAGACTGTACTGCTCGACTCCTGGACTGAATTTCATGAGCAGTTGGTAAACTGTAAGGTTTGCATCTATTATGCCAGTGCTCTGGAAGACTAATAAGAGATATCCCTTAACATGGACAATAGAATGGAAAATGTCTATACCCATGGATTGAATAAAGGGTTTCATTCTTTTGAAATTCTGAACACGTTACCATAGACGATTGACATTTGAATGGGGACAGAGTGAACAATGGTCAAAACGTGACAAGAACCAAGATGGGGAAGACAGATCGAAGTAATTAATGTATAGTATGTCGTTTATTTCTTAGCCTTTCCTTTTCATTTATTCGCCATTTACACCCAATTCGAAAGCTAAAACAAAGGGAAATATTTCTAACATGAAAATAACGCTCCAAGAAGTAATAAAAAAATAGTGCGATGGGTAAATTGTCGCCATTATATATTTTTAATAAGGCGCATGCGCGAAATTAAAAATATATATATAATGGCGACAATTTACCCATCGCACTATTTTTTTTATTACTTCTTGAAGCGTTATTTTCATGTTTTTTTTCTTACTTTTATTAAACGACTGTAGAGTATAATAGGATCAATTGAGAGAAAAAGTCTTTGAGAAAAAGAACACCATGACGCAATTCGGAAACGGCATGCTTTACTGCTTGGCATTCGCGCCGGAAACCCCAATACAAATATTTCACAGTGTTTGTGTCTGACTCTAAGGACAATGCAGAGGATTTGGATGAATCTAATGGTGATTACGAAGGTACGGCAGCTAGGAAAACTGATTGATCATTCTGTTAAGAACTTCCGAATTTGTTGTTGAGGGCCTCAGACTCAACGCGGAGGTCTGCATCAAGTGCCTTAAGGAGATAGATCAGCACTGGCAAAGGACTTTGCACCATGCTACACAAGCAGAAGAACCCGGTCATAGCTGTCAGACAATTTCTGCGACAACATCATCATTTACATCTTGTCACCTAACTCCACAGACTGCATCCCCCTCTTGATTATTATGTGCGGGGTGCATTTGTGCGAGAGACCAACAAAACTCCTGGGACACCAAAGATGAACTGAACGCAAAAATTATGGCAACATTTATTAACTTAAACAAGGAGACCGCCCAGAAGAGATGCAGGAGATTCCAAAGTCGTCTGAAAGCTGTGGTTGAAGGCAATAGCGATTTTATTGAATAAATTTACTCTTTAGTATTTCAAGATATATTTGTGTAATTTTGGTAAATATATTTGTTAAAATGAGATATTAGTGTAATTTTCATTTTTTCATAATTTACAGAATTTATCCATCGCACCCTGTGTGGGTGTGTAATAAAAATGAGTTGAAATTAAGTAAAATCTAATTTTATTAAAAGATGCAGTTAAAGTAAAAAAAAAAAGAAAAGAAAAAAAAGTATAAACGAAAAAACTAAAAAAAAAGTTTTTAGCTGCTTAATGTGTGCGACTCAGGTTTTGTTTGTATAATGTAAATTTTTAATTTTTTCTGGTAATGCTAGTTCATCGGCGAAACATGCCAAAGTAGAGGTTATATATATATATGAGTGTGTGAGATCAGCGCGTGCATGAGTACACACATAATCTTTTTTCTCTCTCTCACACACACACACACACACACACACACACACACACACACCCTCTATTTTACATCATACTGTAATTCTAGTTTTTAATGTTCACGAATAGAGGAGTTTACAGAAAAAAATTCTCCGCTCGACCAACTTCCAGAAATTTGAACAAATATAAAAAATATTTTTTATTTGAGAAGAGAGGGGTGAGGGGATTCTTGGTCGTGCCAACAACTTTTCAACATAAATAAGTGATATTTAATATTTCACAGAATTTTATTTCTTTAGACGAATGTAAATGCTATGATCCTTTCTAAAGCCAAAAAGAATTAGTATTTACTTGTTTTTACCGTGAAAGAAAAAAAAAAAAAAGAGGGGTCTAATTTTGGGGTTAAAAAAAAAAAAAGAAAAGAAAGGGGAGTATTTTGTATATCTTAGGAAGTCTGTTTCTTGTTTATTTATATTAGGAATATTGGACTTTTCGGTTGTCAACGTTTCGACCCTTCGTCCTTCTAATCGTCATCAAGTAATTCTCGATCCGAGTAACCTTTAAAGAAATTCGTAAAAGAAAAAAAAGAAAAGGGAAGAAGAAGAATGGGGGGTACAGAGAGAAGAGAGAGAGTGAAGGAAGGAGAGAGAGAGTAGGAAGGAAGGTAGGAGAGAGAGAGAGAAGGAAGGAGGAGAGAGAGAAGGAAGGAAGGTAGGAGAGAGAGAGAAGGAAGGAGAGAGAGAGAAGGAAGGAAGGTAGGAGAGAGAGAGAGAAGGAAGGAAGGTAGGAGAGAGAGAGAGAAGGAAGGAAGGTAGGAGAGAGAGAGAAGAAGGAAGGAGAGAGAAGGAAGGAAGAGAGAGAGAAGGAAGGAAGGAAGGTAGGAGAGAGAGAGAGAGAGAAGAAGGAAGGTAGGAGAGAGAGAGAGAGAAAAGAGAAGGAAGGTAGGAGAGAGAGAGAGAGAAAAGAGAAGGAAGGTAGGAGAGAGAGAGAGAAAGGGGAAGAGAGGTAGGAGAAAGAGAGAGAGAGAGAGAGAAAAGGAAGGTGGGAGAGAGAGAGAGAGAAAAGGAAGAAGGAGAGAGAGAGAGAGAAAGGGAAGGAAGGTAGGAGAGAGAGAGAGAGAAAGAGAAGGGGAAGGTAGGAGAGAGAGAGAGAGAGAAGGAAGGTAGAGAGAGAGAGAGAGAGAGAGAAGAGAAGGAAGGAAGGAGAGAGAGAGAGAGAGAGAGAGAGAGAAGGAGAAGGAAGGTAGAGAGAGAGAGAGAGAGAGAGAAGAGAAGGAAGGAAGGTAGAGAGAGAGAGAGAGAGAGAAAGGAGAAGGAAGGAAGGTAGAGAGAGAGAGAGAGAGAGAAGGAAGAAGGAAGGTAAGAGGAAGGAAGGGAAGGGGGGTAGGAGAGAGAGAGAGAGAGAAGAGAAGGAAGGAAGGTAGGAGAGAGAGAGAGAGAGAGAAGGAAGGAAGGTAGGAGAGAGAGAGAGAGAGAAGAGAAGGAAGGAAGGAAGGAAGGTAAGAGAGAGAGAAAAGAGAAGGAAGGAAGTTAAGAGAGAGAGAGAAAAGAGAAGGAAGGAAGTTAAGAGAGAGAGAGAAAAGAGAAGGAAGGAAGTTAAGAGAGAGAGAGAGAGAGAGAAGGGACAAGGGGAAATTACAGAGATAAAAGGAGGAAAATACAAAGAAAGAAAAGCGACATATTTCACTAATTTAACTGCAAATCGTAGTCATTTAAACATCAGCAGAGAACGAAAGCTTTTTTGTTTTTCTTTTTCGAAGCTGAGATGAGTGATGTATGTTGCTTCGTTCGCCCGCCAAATGACAAGATGAGGTATTTTGTCAGTTGGGCGTGGCAAAGGGAGGTTTTTGTAGTGAGGTGTTGGCGAGGAAAACTGACAAAGCGAGGTTAAAGAACAGGATTAATCCACTTACAACTCTGACACTAACAGAAGAAGTAGCAATGAACGTCCACTTAGATAAAATAGTTTCACATGGCATTCTTACGTACAGCCGCACGCTCACGTCTCATTCCATTCATCGCATTCCTAACGCATATACGCAATAGGTATGCAAACACGCACACACAACTAACATTGTTTTCGCCTAGCAAAACATGTCGACCAGTAAATTACTGGATAACTTATTTAAAGCCCACAGATTTTGTAAATAAAGACCTCAATAAAAAAAAAAAAGTGTATTAATAGTGAATATATAAATGAAAATTTTTATGACAATAAATTCAATAGATTTATCTGTTTGCGAAATCGAGTCGGTTATTATTGAACAGACACACACACAATATATATATATATATATATATATATATATATATAAAGATGCAACTTGGAGCGGGTTACAAAAATAAATAAACCTGATACAGTTTACATCGAAACGTGAACGATTACAGAAACAATCTTTAAACTTAAATTCAGCTTTTTATCGCTTTTATTTTTATTGTTTTTAATTATGCTACATGGTGATAATTTTTTAAGGATAAAAAAAAAAAAAAAAAATAAGGATATATATATTCAATGATAATCGAGAAATTATCAGTATCTTCTCGTATCAAAGAATATCCCTTCAGGACGTAAGCGATCATGGCTCTCCACAAAATTATTTATTTATTATTTACGAATTGACACGACTTCTTGAGAAAATCTATAGAGTGATATCCGGTTATCTTTTCCAGAGTCCGGAATTCAGTGTTCTCTTCTTAGATTGGTTGCTACCCAAGACTAGAAAACCCAGTCGTTTAACCTATAACCCAGAAGAAATAGATTCTTGTCTTTCCCAAAGGCATTAGTGTGAAGTGAATGTAACAGACTAGACTAAAATTCGAACCCAGTTCGCTGAATCCGTTTTCTGCGCAGATAACTGATGTGCTTATATTAAATATATATCTACATTGCCAAATAAATGTGATTTTCTTTCTTTCTTTAATGACTGCTTCATAAATGTTACCTTTTATTCTTCGTAATCTTAAAAGACCAACCCTCAGACGCTGTTGGATGTTGCTCAAGACGAAATATTGAAAGGAAACTCCCATCAATATTACGAAGTGCGATAACATCTAATGGATTAAAAAAAAAAAAAAAAAAAAAAAAAAAAAAAAGAAAGTAAATCAAGAAAAATGTTTTATAAATTTCAACCTATTTTAACCGTAAATATTCGGTGATATGTAGAAATATATAGAAAGTAACCACATAGAAACGGTTACTTTTACCAATACTAGTATGAACATATAGTTACATACAAGTGCGTGCGTACTCGATACATGACTGACGAGGCAGATTTTTCTTACCGAACTAGGATGCTATTTCTTTCTGCGGTAGACCAGTTGCCATCAAAGGCTATAGAACCAGGTCTGTCCTATTTACCCATAGCTAGGAGGAGAAGAAAAAGATACATACCTTTCCCAAGGGTATTCGCACGTAAGTAAATTAAATGGATTCGACTGGAATTCGAACTCGGCTCTCCGATTTCTCAACCCTAGAAGCTATCCATTACTCTCCATTGCCTAAGTATGTACTAACACAATAAACTATGCGAAATAATTACTAACGTGAACATCAGTTGTTTATGTGATTATATTTGAATAAATAATCGATACATTCGTTCAGATCTAGCTCTTTACAGATATTGGAAAAACTGACGTCGTCATAATACAGACGATATATCTATACGCAAGCATGTATTGTAGACTATACACAACATTACCCTGTTTATAACAGCCATTTGTAGTCTGTATACGGTTGTTGTAATATCGAGATATTGTCATAAACAATCAATATATTTGATAATTATTTATTGTTGATGTAAACAACACAACAATAAATAAACAAAACAGGAGAGTGGTTATAATTCTTCCTTGAGGGAGACATTTTCTTATAGAGGAATCAAACTAAAACATTTATAAACACCGTTACATTTAGCATTTAATATGACAAGGAATGAAAAGGGCTTTAAAAAAGCTTTTGAGAGAATTAAATGCAATTTTAAAACCAGTTTATCATTTATTTTGCATTGTTTGTTTCCATCGTGTGACAAGAAGCAATATAAAAGGAAAAAAAAAGGGTTTCGTGAAGAAATAATCCAGAATGAAAATTAAATACCACCCAGTAACAAGCATACTATACGGCCTACCCCAAACAAATCTAATATACTAATTAGTCTCACTGTATCTAGAATTAATAACGCCTCCCAACGCAAACTAGAAATGTATTTGTTAAATTATTTTGGTAGGTAAAAAAAAAATTAATCCATCGTAGATTAAATACTTCAAAGATTAAAAGAAAAATAAACCCCCCAAAAAAAAAAAAAAAAAAAAAAAACAAAAAACAAAACGAAAACAGACATAGAAAACAAGATTATGCCAACTTTGGATATTAAGTCACTTATAGGCACACACACACACACACACACACACAGTATATAAAGTTTTTGTTTCGACCCTCTGCCCAGAATATGGCCAAATAAGTTTTTCAGTCGCTTCATCAAGTCGAGAATTTTTTTAGCATTCATCTCGCGTGTGTGTGTGTGTGTGTAAATTTGGCCAAAATCTTTTGAGATCATCCTCTGGATTTAATAATTTATACCATCTTCGAGTTATCTAACTCCTACAAAATTAGGATGTTGAAACTAACCTACAAGTGTATGGCATCTTATTTATTTTATTTTTTTTTAAGAGAAGGGGTTTACCTAAAATTTTATATACGCCAACTCTAAAATTTCCATTTGCCAGTAACGTAGATTAGTCAAAAAAGTTAAGATTTTAAGTAAAATTTATGCAGCAATGAGTTAATTTCATTATTACTAAATATATGATAAAAATATGTTTCGGGAAGAGAAAGTCCTCCCAGCTCGAACCAAGCTAATAAATTACGTTTTGAAAAGGCACAAAAACCTACAATTATTAGGCGATTCTTAGAAATCTAGAGGGTGGCCCTAAATATAATATTTGTTTACGTATATAATCTCACACACACACACACATATATATATAATATAATCTAAAAGGTTAATTACATTTATCCAGTGTTCCTTACTTACCTACGTTACTGAAAATAATTAGGCTTTAATTATCTCCCAGCGCACATTCTAATGTCTACATTTTAATTTCGTAGATCTATCATCTCTGTATGCAAATATTTAGCAGGAAAACGAGAAAAGGCTAGAATACACTACTGCTGCCATATCTCCGACCATCCATCGATGTAAAAAAAAAAAAAAAAAAAAAAAAGGAAGAAATGAAAATGAAAGCCACACTAAGTAAGACTCATTCTACGCCGTGAATGAGAAAATGTGCGAAGGAAACCCAGAAAATTTATTTCCTTATCACCTGGGAGTTTGTAACATGCTAACAGTAAACTGAAGCGCCTCAGACATTTATCGGTCAAGTTTTTATCTTGTTCGCTCTTTCGCTTGAATCCACCATTTATGCGTGCTGACAGATGATTTCTTCGCTATAGAGATTTCAAAGAAGTCTATAAAGAACGGATCACACACGCACACACACTTGATTCTCATGAGCAGGTATTTCAGCTCTCAGGTTGGTTAACGAAATCTGAGAAATTTTGGACCTGATTTTTATTTTTTTCTTTTTTTTTTTTTTTTTTTTTTTAAATCAGTTTAGAGATTGTATCTCATCTTCATCGTGATTTTTAATTTCATTTTATTTTTAATGATATTTTTATGATCCGCGTTAGTATGAATAGGTAATTAAAATTAACGTGAATATATAGATTTCAAGTAGAGTAAAGCAGATATATAAGAAGCCCCCCCCCCGTTTGTTAACAAAACAAATATCCACGCGCATACTCGCGGATGTGTGTTGCATGTGCAAATGTAAATGCATATACAATTATATGCCTATATACACACTAAGTCGGTGCTGAAAAGTTTTCGGCCCGTTTAGGAGGGGATGAAAATATCTGATGTTAGGTCAGATTCTGTGAAAGGAGTCAGGCAGATAACTTTTCAATATCCACAAAGTGTGTAAGATTATAAACAATAACAATGTATTCCAAAAGAAAAAAAGAAAAAAAAAAAAACACAAACACACGAAAAAAAAAAACAAAAAAAAATACACCCCCCAAAAAAAAACAAACAAACGCAAAACCAGAATATTTCTGGTAGATAATGTTTTTAAAGCGAGCAATCTTTGTAATTAGAGTGCTCGATTCGATATCACGAGATAGAACATTGATAGTAATAAAATTAAAATGTTCACTGATTTTATGTTTACAACCAAATCTCCAGAAGAATGGATGTAATTTCCATGAAACTCAAAGTAGAGATATGTGAACACGTGTGTGTGTGTGTGTGTGTGTGTGTGTGTGTGTGAATAAATACTAGCTAAAATTGTTTATCTATTTATTCCCTATGGTTGCTCTGTTTATTTTTATTATTATTATTGAGCACTTTATTTGCAAAGGTGCTCGATTTGGACGTCTTACCTTCAAATAATTTACTGATCGACCCGAAACGATCTTTGTTATATAACTTTTTTTCAGCGTCATCACAGAGATGGACAAGTCAAAGAAAAGTAGAGATCAGTTAATGGCGAGTAAAAGTTTTAGTTTAGTGGACAAAGAAAATATCAAAACATTTTTTTCTAAGTACAGCTCATTTAGAAAATTTTCATTTTATGGCATCAGTAAACAAACTCGAGATGATGAAAATAGTGGATTCCATGTTAAAATACTTGCTCGACAAAGTTTCATATTTGCATTAAAAAAAAAAAAAAAAATGGCAGAAAATAAAACTCGAACAGAAAACAAACAGAAGAGAAAAAAAACCCCCAAAAACAGAAAACAATCAAAAAATGGAATACACAGTGAAGAAAACTGAACTCAGTAGTTACCAACTTTAGCAAAGTGTGTGTAAGCATGAGACTGGAAGCGAAACCGCTACGTTCCCCACCACCATGCCACCGCTTGTAAACGTATGTCCTATCGATTATTATACCAAACGGTAATCTCTCTCACCTTATTAAGTGAAAAATTTCGACAAATATATAGATAAATCAATTACACATACAATTAATGAAATTTAAATTGGCGAGTACATTGTGTATACATTTACTTCCCAGTCATATCTGCATATTTAATTATGGCGACGTTTCTCACTGCCCCCCCCAACTCTCTCTGTCACAGACACACTTAAGTGGTTAATTGTAAGATTTAAATGAAAATATTTACACAGTTCGGTTTTATTTTACCTAAATAGTCTTTATTGCTCACTAAATTCAAACAATTAGCTACATGTTATATATATAAATATATATAATGTATATAAAAATAAAAAAGTGAACTTTGAAGGTAACAGAGGCGACAGGCTGTTTAATGCTAGGCGCAATCGTCAGGCCGCGAATTGCGCCTAGCCCGAGTGTTGATTTCAATGTTCACTTTTATATTTACATACGCTCTATCTCTGACATTGAGCACTTCATACCATAAATATATCACAACTATATTTCTCCATATTATATATTTGAATAAACTATAGATGTTGGAGCAATCTATTTTTTTTTTTTTTTTTTTTTAAATAGAAATTCTTTACCATTTTCCTAATATTTTGTGGGGAAAAATGGTAAAGAATTTCATTTATGAGAGAAATATTTATTTACGTGGGGTCGTGCCTGTCAATTGTATTGTAATTTATTACCAGATACTGGAGTCATGGCTTATCTGGTAAACACGTCGACACCCACAACCAGATGATTAGCACGTGATTCTTAAAAAAAAAAAAAAAAAAAAAAAAAAAAAAAAAATCAAAAATTCCTAGAAGTTTAATTACCCAAAACCCTTAAGTAGAGAATTTTTGGTTTGAGAATACATGACATTAACACACCCGCCTTCACATACATTCCGTAGAAAGAAGTATTTTTCAAGAAACATATACAAATACACGTGTGTGTGTGTGTGTGTGTGTAAAGGAAATAAAGAACTGAATACAGTAATAACCTTAGTAATCATTTGTAAGCTTAAAATAGCTAATTTTATTTTTCTAAGAATAGAGTTGTAAATAATATTTATTTTCAGTAAGAAAGTTAACGATGTGGAAGTCCATCAATAAATCTGAAATCCAATTTTAAAAACATTTACTTTATACCACAGCTATTTTTCAACATGATCGCCTTCCTTGTCAATGCACTTAATTTAGTACTGAATATGTACATACATACATACATACATACATTTATCGGAAGAAAGCATTTATTTTAGACGGAAAAAAAAAAGAAAAAAAAAGAAAAGGCGTTTATTTTACGCAACAAATATTTATTTTTCTACATCATTTCCTTCCTTATAAATACATTTTTTTTAGTGGTGTATATTAATCACTCAGATCGAATATTATACAGTGAACATTTCAGATCAAGAATGTCATTAATCTCTACGCGTTAAGCAGTTAATTTAGACGAAAGGAGTCACTCTACGGAAAGAAAATATCAAAGTTTTAAATATAAAATATATTGGCCACTGAAATAAAGATCTAAAAATGAAAGGATTCTATTTCTGATTATGATGCTATGAAATGACAATTATTGAAACTAACCCCCCCAAAAAAAAACAAGCAAAAATACTTATTCTTCTGTTTTATAACAATTTATGCGTTTATAAGACATTTGAAACGATTTGGTATGTTTAAACTTAAGTTCAGCCACAAGAATCTGATACTTTATGTTCTTCATCACATACTCCTAAAGTAAATTAAAAAAAAAAAAAAAAAAAAAAAAAGTGTTTAGTCTTAATTTGTATTAAATGCAATTCAAAATAATTAAAATTGTCTGAGGATGGTACATACTGACAGAAAAAAATGTTAAACTAGTTAAGTATTTTCTCGTTTGTGGAACTCTTCTGACCTTGTTTTTTTTTTCCAGTCAATTTTGATTCCAAAAATTTTAGATGCAATGTTAATCGTGATCTTGTCTTTTTTCATTCTTGCTTTTTTATTGTTCTATCTATCTTAAAATTTAACTTTTTTCTAATTCTGTTACACTCGGTAACCCCCTTGTGTTTAAGTGGCTTTATTTTCTTTCTTGGGGCGAAATTAAAAATATATATATACCAATTTTATTTTATTCATACGCTATTTAAATTAACTTTTTCTACTAGCTTTGTCAAGAGGTTCAATTTCTCCAGCACTAGCAAAGATCAAGTAAATATATAAAAAGAACACATACTTTTAGCTCCGAATATTAGATCAGTATTCATGTGCGGCGCTATAAGAGTTTGTCGGGGGGTTTGAGTCACCCCGACTGTTGTGTTGGAATTGAGAACTAAATTTATTCTCTTGACATCAACTTATGACAACGTTATTTAGCTATTGTATCATTACTACCATCAATTTTCTAAATTTTCAGAAAATTCCATTTTAAAATTTTCTGAAGCATTTGCTTCCAAAAAGTCTTATATGCGGAATTCGTCTATAGATATAAGTCTAATTCCAGAAAATAAGTACAAAGAAATATATATATATATATATATATATATATATATATATATATATATATATATATCTCAGAACAAAGAAAATGCTTCCAGTATGTTCTTATAATGTATAAAAAATGCATTTATTAAAGGATTAAATGAAAATAAACAATTAGTGATCTTGAAAACTTTATATCTAATTTATCCGTTCCCCTTTTTATTGTGGTCAGTTGCTTGCTGTTTATTGAAAAATGTATATTGACTATGATGACATTCACTCAAGCATGGTTTAAAATGGTCATCGATTTGCTTGCATTTCTAACGATTTTTGGTCAATTTTAGGTATCAGGACGAAATTGAATTTGACGCAATAATTCTCAAACCTCAATGGCTTATGTGATCAATGGTTTCCAGTTTCCATGTCTATAGCTTTTATGCCTTTTAACAAATTGTAGTGAAAATAACTTTATTATAAATGAAGGTAAACTAAAAATAAATAAATAAAAATAAATAAATAAAAATAACAATTAAGTGGGTCGTTGATAAAAGCAAGATTAATCCGTTTAAATAAATAAATGATCTCAACAAAATTCATATCATTTGGTCTAAACGTACAAGTATTTTTGATTAGCCCATGAATTTCGATTAATAATAATGATAAAAAAAGCCTCATTTCCCTTACTAAACTTTCATTTTCATGTGACAAACGAATACTTCCAGTGTATGATCGATCTGATCGAATTACATCAATTAATAAACGAACATTAGTATCGAAATAAAAATGGTCTATGAGCAAGAAAAAAAAAATCAAAAGAGCATTAAAAATAAAACGAAAAAAAGCGGTTACATCATATTTGGACAAGATAGAAAAAAAATTGTGCTGTTCGGAAATATTTGAAAATAATAGTGAAAAATAAACAGTAAAAAATAAGTTTTGTTTTCTTACAAAATGAAATATTTGGACATATATGGCTTGAATGAATGTTTTTCATTCGTTTATTAATAGAGCGGGTCGAAAAACATTTTAAAATTAAAAAAAGAAAAAGAAAACAAAGTAAAATTAAAAACCCATTTTCATTTTTAAATTTGGGCAACGCTGCCTATCTTTGATTTTGATGAGAGAAGTAACAGTGCCAAAATCCATCATACAATTTTAAGAACCAAACAGCTTTCCAAACTGTGACATCAGAAATGAAATCCCATTTCCAGATTATATCTAGGCTTATTACATAATAAAACAAAATAAATTTATAAATATTAAATTAAAAAAAGAGTGATGATAATGTGCTTATAAGTAATCAGTACTAACATTTATTAAACCAGTTGAACCAGTAGAATTAATTTTTTTTTTTG
Source organism: Acanthosepion pharaonis (assembly GCA_903632075.3). NCBI lineage: Eukaryota > Metazoa > Mollusca > Cephalopoda > Sepiida > Sepiidae > Acanthosepion > Acanthosepion pharaonis. The sequence goes on along the minus strand of CAHIKZ030005634.1, from coordinate 46,594 downwards.
CAATTCTTTATTAGTTGAAAATTACAAGAGTCAAAATTTAAAAAAATATATATATTTCACTTCCCATTTTAAGAAAAACAAAAGTGATACTTTTAATAAGAGCTAAAATATTAAAATCTACTTTTTGTTCAATGTAAAAAAAATTATCTTAGTTAAAAATAATAATTACTACATTTTGATCTTAAGAAAAACAAAGAAAAAATTACTCCGATATAGCTAAAGAAATTGTTAAGTTTAATCTGTTTGCAAAAACAGAATCACAAAAATAAAACACTCGAATTAATTTAAATTGATTATTTTTACAAGAAAATAGCTAATGTATTTATGTAAACTTATCAGAATATGTTTTCCTTCCTCCTCACGATATTGGAATATTCTGATGTGTAAATATTTGTTTCCGACAATTCATCCAAATGATTTTTAATGAACATTTGAGATAGAGTACGTATTTAATACGCATATATTTTTTGCATGAATCACAATGTGCGCCTTTGTAGAGATTTTGTAAGAATTTTAACGAATCATACACAGATGATCCTAAAGACAAGGAATGTCAAGACAGAAATTGACCTGTAATCATTTTCTTTTTAAAAGGCACTAATATATTTCTAAAGAATCTAAAAGGAAAAACAGTAATATTTTTCACCTCCCATGATAATGCTACATGATGAAACATTCCAATTTTATCATAATAATAATGTCATATTGGTGAACTGTGAGCAAGTTGAAAAAAAAAAAAAAAAAAAAATGAACCGGGTAACTATTGTACCAATAAGAAGTGCAATTAGAGATTTTTTATTTATTTATTTTTTGTTTTCACACACACTAATATATATAACTGAAATTCAAAGATACCACATTTAAATAGCTATATCTCTCCGTAAGAATTAAGCTTGCAAGGTTTGTCAACACCAAGGAGTTTGGAGATAAAATAAAAAGGTATCTTAAAGATTTTTAAACTTTAAAAGAAACAAGAAGGATGCCCTCTTTGTGGATAAGTTTTAATATTTTATATTATTAGGATCCACTTGGATTATATATATATATATACACACACGCGAGCGACTGTTGGATTCTTTGTAATTTATATATCAATATTAACGCTTGTATTTTTGTTTCATTCAAAAACAAGATATTTTTAAAGTTATTTTTCTTTTAGTTTAATTCATTTCTTAAATTATAATTTTTACTTAAAATGCATTCTAAATCTACGATTCTTTTACTGGTTAAAATTATTTTTATTTAAAATATTAGGTTAAAAAAATGAAATTTTTTTGCTTTTTCTTTAACTGCAACCAACTTTTGTTATTTTTTGTCATGAAGGTTGCATGTATTTAAAGAAACGTTTGCAAGTAATTAAATTGAATAAGAATTTTTAAAAAATTAAAAATAATTAACCACAAAATACTAAAATTGCTAACTTGTCTTGCGGATTATTACAAATAAGTAATCAGTTCGGCCATCATTGGGTGACCTTTTTAACGAAACCAAAAAAATCTCTAAGTACATAAATTGATATATAAAAAAAATCGAATTTTGAGAAATTGCTCGTCTATCCTTTTGACAGCAGCATCACACCCACCTTTTAACAAATTGTAACTAGCATCACATATTTCCGTTTTTAAGTTCTGTGTTGAAAAGCATGTATCTAATAACTATTGTTACTTTTTTGCATGTATTTAGCAACTATCGTTACTTTTTTCTCTGTCGTGAATTTAATATCCACAAATATCTAAATTGCTTAAGTTCCAAATACAAAACTATATTCTTAAACGGTGCATTATACGTTTATGGTGGAATAAGAAACAGATTTTCTCAAAAAAAATTCCATGTAAATACATTTTACATCTAGATTTATTCCTGTTAGCTGAGGTGGTGGTGGTGGTGGTGGTGGGGGGCAGGATTTGACCATCTTCAATTTCGTTACAGGGGAAATCAAGTCTGCTAATATTTATTGTAAAACACAAATAAACTGCTACAATAGAATAGAAAAATATCTAAAATGTAAATAAATTTAACGAATAGTTGCTTTTCAACATTTCCTAAATCCAGGGCCGGTACAAATGTATTTGTACTCCCTCCTGAATCTATGATGACCCCCCCCCCGCCACTATACTAACTTCTCAATTTTCACAAGGTAGTATTCATATAAAATACAAATTTTATTGTAACCTAATTATGCACAATAATGGATCATATGCAATATAGGTAAACAATTCAACTAGAAAATTGAAAATAAATACAGTGTATCTCAGTACAAATTAGAGATATGTCATCATAATAAATCATTCCATCTTAAATAAATCAACAATGTCTTGCGGCAATTTTTAACATCAACTGGAGATTTTTCTCGCTAAAAAGTTGAAAAATTTTAACGCATTCAATATTTTGGATAAAAATAGTGAATTTTATATAGTGCTTTTTTTGAGACTTAGCATAAGCAAAACAATTCCGATATGAACAAGAAAAAAATGCTTTAATAGTTGTGTTTAGTTTAAGTTGGAATGTATATAAATGTAGGTAGGAAAAAAGAAAATGTTGATAAGATAGCGAGCGTCACAAAGCACAGCCCGGGGGTCCCCACCCTGTTGGGGGTAATACGCATCGGCCCTGCCTACATTATGGTTTGTTTATTCAAATTTATCTTTATAACAAAATTATTTCATTATAATCTAAATATATATATATAAATTTTATTATTATTATTATTATTATTAAATAGGACTGATTGGAAAGGCCTGTTAAGTCTTTTGGTGAGTTTCTGATATCGAATAAGTCATTTGATGTCAGGTGAAAGTTGTAAAGGGAATTGCTGAAATTATATGTAATATTCTGTGTACTTTCAACCATAGCCATCTTTCGACTTTCTACATTGTTTCCTTGAAAATAACCATCGATAATTGAAAATACTCCGAACACAACGTTTGATTTTTGTAAGTTCCTTTACAAATTACAATTTGATATTTAACATCTTACTCCACAGCAGGCAAAATTCACCAAAAGGTTTAACAACAGACATTGTCCTATTTAAATCATGTCAAAACGAAAGATATATATATATATATATATATATATATATATAATTGCTTAATTTATATGTGCGACAAAAATGAAAGTAGATTTAACGTCTTGAAAGGGTTTAATTGTAAATAACGTATTGTTTTTTTTTTTTACAGTTGTATTCTTGCTAGGAGCTCTACAACTGTGGCCTTATGACAGACTAAATTAAGTTTACTAAAAACAGAAAAACAAAACAAAAAACAAACAAATAGAAACATTCTTTTCTCACAAAAAAAGATGGAAAAAACATAATTGACGTCATAATAATGAAAATTCGCTTTTGATAAAAAATATTCTAGAAGAGTAAGACATTACAAAAAAAAAAAAAAAAAATGTATCCAGATTGTTTCATGCCCCTAGATATATAGGAAATAAAAAAATAGAAATTATAAAATAGTATAGTGGAAACCGATTCTGTTTTGCTTGAAGAGAAGGTATAGAAGTCTTCATAGAACTCTGAGATACATAGAAATTCGACAGAAACTTTAGTTTCAAACCAACAGCAATACGAGCAAGTATTACAATAATAAAAAAAAAAAATAGTGGTATAATAACTGAAGAAGTACAATGCAGACTTGCTGCCCCTTGATCTTAAAACGGAGAAGTTTTTAAGAAAAAAAAAAAAATAAATAAAATAAAATAAAAAGAAGCAAAACAAAGGTGTTTTTGATTATTAGTATATTGATTTATCCTCATCGGGGTAAAAGTAATATGTTATGTAAAATAAGAAATGAATAAAGTATAAATATCTGTATTTATGTTTTTTTTTGTTTTTGTTTATAATTATGAAAATACTTTGATTACCGATTAAAACACAACAGGGTGTAATCAATAACAAAAACAGTTTGTTTTGTTATAATTTTAATTGACGTGTGCGTGCGTACACACACACACACACAGACAGAAGGGACCATGTCAGAATAATGGTCAAGGCAGTCCTCCACTAAATTATATAATTAAACTCTCCATAAGCAAATAAATAAAAATAAATCAGAAGAATGTCTGAGGCTGAAGCAAACATTTATATAATATTATATACACTGCTTAGTGGCTGAGGCAGTTTCTCGACTGGTGTCAGTTGGCGGGGTTCGAGCCTAATTTAAAGCTAAGATATCGAATACTGATTTAAAAATTTTTTTTTTTTAAAAGGTAAACAGATTTCCTCGATGATTCTTCTAAATACTCTAAGTTTATGCCTGTCGCTAGCCCCCCGCCCCCAAATATATGGACATTTAATATTTTTATCGCCTTTAAAATAGAGGTAGTTGGTGGCATGAAGAAGGCAGAGTTCAAAAACTGACTTCGACAGGCATGGGTAAAATAATAGGGCAGACATAGATTTCGAGCCTTGGCAGGGAAACCGATTTGGAAGAATGGAAACTTTGAATTCAACCTTCCCTGTCAACACGTCGTACGACAGGCTAAGAACCATTATTACTGTCTAGGTACAGCTAACTACAGAACAGTCTGGGAGAGAGTTCTATATATATATATATATATATATATATATATATATATATATATATATATATCTGGATGTAGAAATTTTAATATAATCCATATAAAGGATATTCAACTTTACAAATGTATTTCAAAGAGATTCGAAAATGTGACTCAGATATACATATGCAGGTATGGTTAATATTAAAATGAAGAAATATCTATCTAAAAGACTATCGCAGTAAAAAGTAATTTTTTTTTTTTTTTTACTTACACACACAGTATATTTTACATGAATCTTAATGCAAATCCATCCATATTTAATTTTATTTGTATCAATTGTAAAGAAGCACACAGATACTTCACTGATCCTCGCCAGAAGTTGAGGGAATGACATTTATCTTTTTTTAGAGTGCTTATTTTTGTTTCTTTTTATATAAGACCATAAGCTAATTGTAGTTTACTATCATATTATGTTGAAACATCGGTTAAGCAACGTTGAGCCTGCTAAGTAATTATATGGGTGTCTGCTTTTAAATACAAGGCGGTGTAAGCTTGGATATGCGTGCGTGTAAGTGGTGGTGATGGGTAACAGCCAAAGATTAGAAACTGGAGAGCCGAATTCGAATTCTAGGCGAGTTTGGTACATTAATTTACGCGAGAATACTAGTCTTGGATAAGGTATGAATCAATCTCCTCATCTATGGGTTAAATAGCAAGACAAACTGGTCCTATCGCCTTGGTTGGCAACCAGTCTGCCGCAAAAAGTAACAGCAGACTATTACGGGATTTTTTTGCCAAGTCAGTCATGAATCAAAAAGAGACACATGACCACCCAAGCATGCATCACGCATCGCCCTTAAGAAAGGAAGAAATTATATTATACTATTTACATTATTCGGACTATTGTCCTCATCTTTGTCACCATATTTATTACAACGTTCCGGCCGTTGTACGCTCCGGCCTTCTTCAGGTGGTTGGAATGTCAAACTGAACCCTTTATTTCGCTCACTGGGGTAGACTGTTCTAGTTCCACGTGCCATGTCTAATGGATGTCAGTTATCAGTTATCTCCTGCTTAATTCCCTCTCCAAGTTCTCCACCGTCTTAACCAGGTATTGAATTCACGCTCCTTGCTTCCTGTCACTGGATCTAACTAACGCCTTAGTTAGATCCAGTGACCGAAACGCTGTAATAAATATGGCAACAAAGATGAGGACAATAGTCCGAATAATGTAAATAGTGTACATAATACCTCATTTCAAAAATATAGACACACACACACATTTTATATATATTTGCTTCCACGTTATTTTTGTAGACATACAATTATTTAAGTAAATGCTCCGTTTATAATAAACAGTATTAATTATATTTATCGGCTTGAATGTCCGAGAACGAGCCTATACAGCCGGTGGTTCGAGTCCTGTAAGCCCCCAAGGGCCATATGAAATGGATATCACGGCATAATCTAAGGCCAACATTAGCTACTTCAACCCATTGGGTTATCACTAAAATGACCTTATTTTAATAACACTTGGGGAGAGAAAAATTAAATAAATAAAAAGGAAAAGAAAAGTAAGCCATCGATTCTGTTGAAAAATCATTTATTAAAAGTTTCTTCAGGATGACCTCTGGGATTAGGGTCACCAGAAATTTAAGCTTTATTATTACTCAATAGCACATTCGGCACTGTGTATATATTCTGATTTTATAGCAATAATATTTATATCGGATATAAACTATGAGCTGATTAGAGTTTTAGCCCAATAATAAGATCAATGATAGAAGTTTATAGCTATTTTGGAGACATAAACCCACACATAAAAAAAAAAAAAAAATGAATTCGTACTAATGTGTATATTGGTGACTAGAGTCAGGCTGAACGTATAAACAAAGATTTCAAAACAAGCTCTAGGAATATTGGAATTTGTCTTCAATTAACAGTTTGAAAAATATACAAAATTAAACTTATCCAATTAACGAGTAAAATCTAACTTACCAAGACTTTATAATAATATAATGCATGGAAAGGACATATTTCACTTCTTGATAAATTTTTAGCCAAATGATTTTGCAAAGATTACGCCTGATATAGAACGCTTGTGAATAAATAAGCGTAGCCTTGCGGCAGACTAAATTGTGTAAAAATCTATATGCGTTTACCCAAATGTAGACTTTTGCGCTTACAGACTATTTAAGCATTTTATTCTTTTTTTTTTTTTAAGGTTTTGTATTGAGGTGGGGATAATCGGGGAAAAAAATGTAATTTTATATTTTAAGTATCTTTACGTAAAACTAACTAACATCAAGAATATGATATTTTATATACACGTACCATTTCAATTTCAAGAGAATGTACAATTACTAATTTGAATAGCAAACCTTTTAAATAGTGATATGTACACAACATTAATTGTTCTGTACGCTAATACGAAGTTTTTTTTTTCTTTTATAAAATAAGCTTTAATAAAATTCTTACTAAAAAATAATGAGTCTCTATAGTTAGATAAGGAATAAATAAGAAAAAAGCTTGATAAATTTGATATGGTTCACCACTTTATTGTAGATTATTCATCAGAAATCGTCTGGGAATGTGTGTGTGTATAGATTGATATAATTATGTAATATTTTATTACATTTCTGTTTACAGTGTCACAATAAGAGTACTTAATGATAAAGATAATCGCTTTAAGACGTATATTCCATGTTACATAGAAATGAATAAAGTAAGAAAGATATATTAATGGAATTTGCACAAAATTTATTTCGATCGACAATAGCTTAAAGTTTTCTAAAATAGTATTAACTATAACTTATTATCGAAAAACTTCTAAAAATAAATAAATAAATAAAATTAAAAAGTATATATTTTTTCGTTATTCTGAATGATGACTGTTGTGTTGCTGGTCGTGAATTGGGTGGGCCCAATAGATGGAAATGGTTTTAAATATTTCACACTTGATACAATAATAATATCATCCCCATCATCCTTTACTAATTATAGCCCACCCACCAACACCGCCACCATATCAGCAAATCCTCTTTCTCTTCCTCCTTTGGCCGCTTTTATTCGGATGGAATTTCATCTCCGTGCAATTTGACGCCATTCGACAAGATGAGCTTTTGACCATGACATCTTTTCGAGGCCGAGGAGCGCGAACGGCTGAGGTATTGGCCTGGACGGGGAGAGCAGTGACACAAAAACTGGGTGGGGCAAGACAAAAAAAAAAAAAAGTTTGTAATCTTTTTTTCACGTGTCCAACAAAATCAGTCTTTTTGGCTTTGGGGAATTTTTTCTTTTTTATCTTCAATTAAAAATTCCGATAATTCTAAATGATAATTATTCTGACTTTAGTATTAAAATTTTTTGTCTTATTTTTTTTATTTTTTAGCAGGAAATCAAGCGATAACAAGTCTAAATCTAGTAATCCCACCAGTATTTTTGTTTCTTTAAGCTACGCTGTCATTTCGATGATGGTGATAAGAAAATAGAGAAATATATACAAACTGTATTTTAGCTTTGAAAAGCATTCTACAAAGATTGATAACATGGGGTAGTTGTGGGGAGAGACCCTGGTTAGAATTTCTCTTCAGTTTACTAAATTCACTGTAAAATCTTGAGATATTAATGTAAAAAAAAGTTGTTTTGATTTCTATTCTTCCAAAACACCTACAATTGTTCAAATTTCTCAAAGAAAAATTTGAGGCTAGTTCCTCAAATAAATTTTGCATATTTTTTTTTAATTTCGCATTCATGTGCAATCGCAGATACGTTTTAAAATCAGAAATATTTTTGATAAACTGTTTATGAAAATTATATACAAGTTTTCTTTAAAATTATAAAATGGCTGATTTAAATCAGACGTATATATGTGGCTTGTTTTTTACAACTTGTAATAAAGTATAGTATTAAATTTACATGCTAATACCCATGAAAAGGTATGAATCCTCTTCTCCCCCCCCCCAGCTATGGATAAATAGCTGGACAGACCGGGTTCTATAGCCTTGGATGGAAACTGGTCTACGGCAGAGAGAACATACTGCGGGGGAGAAAAACCTGCCACGTCAGTCATGTATCAAAAGTTACATGATTGCCTAAGCGTGTATCACGCATGGCACATGACTGATTTAATTTTGGAATTATTAAGTAAATACAATTTATATTTTTCGCATCAAACAGGAAATATATAGTTAATAGCAGTATTGAAATAATTTTCTGCTAGACTTACCAGTTATATGTATTATACAAAATTAAAATGTAGTCGATAAAAACCTCATCCCCACCCCCCGAAAACGAAAACAAAAACTATGTATGTGTTTTCAAGCTGCAAGTGTAAAACATTATTGTTTCAAGTTGTTCAATATTACAAACTTCTAAATCTCCCTGAGTATATTTTTCGTAGTAAAATCTCACGTGGAGAAGTATTAGATTTTAAAATAGTTTTTGCACTGGTAAATAAAAACACTGTTAACGCCCAAGAAAATATATTTTTTAAAAAAGCGTCTATCATTTTAGTTAATAACCCCAGATAAAAAGTATATATAGATTATTGATATTTGATAAACAAATGAATAAGTTTGATCATGTTGATATTCCGTTATATCTCATTGACTAGAAAATATAAGTTTATATTGAATTAGTCTTTTTTTTTTTTTAGTAATCAGATGCATTAATTATTATTTGATTTCCCGAACACATGTCATCATCTGATGCTCACCTCTGACACAAATCTGTAAAATGACCAGAAAGATGATTTAAGACTAAGAGTGACCATTATTTTATTTTTTTATATATATTCTGTAGGTGTGTATATATTTGTCTTTGGGAGTAGAAACATCGAATCACGTAATAGACATATTTCTGCGTTCCATTTAAGAAATTCTAGAATTTTCATCTTTAAATATAAAAATACTTTCTGCAAACCGATTAATAAAATACTTGCATTTAATAATTTAAAATCCTAAATTCAGATCAGAGTTTATTGGCAAATAGGAAGTTATTTTTGTTGTATGAAAGTAAACAAATGAAACGTCCATATTTTTTTAATTATCTAAAATAATAATAAATAAAAAGATAGAATTTTCTACTTCTATAACTGTAGCTATACAATGAATGAATGAAAGAAAAAAGAATAATTTAATTATAGTATACACTTTGCATTTTGGGAGATTTTTAAAATCGGACATATTTCTCTATTTTAAGAATGGAGATATAGATGTTTAATGAACAATAGGTTTAAATTATAAAATATATGGATGCAATTGTTACTGTTTATTACTGATAGACTTTTTTTTTAATTTATAAAAATGTATAAATGTATTAAATAAATGTATAAAATATATGGCAGTTTTATGGGTATAATAATTTATTGCGTCACAAATTATCTTCTAGTGACGTAAAAGTTATGATTCAACAGTGACTAGAATATTATTGACTTTAAATTTCAGGAATTATTCGACAAATAAAAAGTGAAGAGTTTTATAAATAGAATCCAAATGCAATACTCTGCAGTTATTTTTTTTTTTATTAAATACAAATAAATATACAGTTAGTCAGATGTAGGTTTTATGATATTTGAGGCGAAAAAGCTAAGTGAGAAAATATTGATTACAATTGTGTGCAATTTTGGATAATGAACATTAAATTCAAGTTCCCATAATTAGACTGGTGAGCATTTTATAAATTTCCAAAGAACAGATATCCTCACACGTGTAGAAAAAAAAGCACACTATATATATATATATATATATATATATATATATATATATATAATCTGATTCTCTCCTAAAATTATTTTTCTTTTGTTTACCGTAAAACATTTTGTTTTGATTTTAAAGCCACATTATTTTCAAATTTTAGTTTTTACTTAATGCCAGTTTTCCGCATATAAGGATTAAAAATTCCAAACGTTAATGTTTTGGTAAAAAAATCCGTTTAGATTTATTTGGAAAATAGCAGTTTTGTTTAATTATAATAAATCATGTTGCTCAGATAGCTTTGTCATAAATTGAGGCAAAGAAGACAAATATAATTTTTTTGTTGTGATCCCACTTTCAACAGCTCATCCATACAAGTAATGATTATGAATAAAAATAAAGATATATCAATAAAAAAAAAAGAAATGAAATAAAATAAAATTTATTTTAAGGACATGAGGCCATAGTAAAAACTTGTAATTTCATCTATGACACTCTAAAAAGTTAGCTACTTTTTTGTATTCTATAGTAAAAAGACAAAATTCAGATGTTCAAAATAATCAAATATCTACAGAAAGGAAGATTGATAGAAAAAAAAAAAATTAGTATCATGCATTAAGTAAAGTTCAGGACCATTATTATGAAAAGTAACAGAATAACATCAATAACAGTTTTAACTAAAAAGTGACTGGAAGTAAATATGGAATTTTAATAAAATATCAGTCAGCAGTGTCTGTATGGTGTCAGGAATATATATTTTTTTTTTACATTTATAATTCGAATATACGTGCCTTAATGTTTATATAACTTAAGCAAGTAATTAAATATTGAAATTTATTTTTTATGATAGTATTAAATAATAAACTTGTATATTTTTATTATATCCACGTGATCATTAAAAAGAAAAAAAAAATACCAAATATGTCATACAATTTACAAGTCTGCCGAGCATTTAAAACAAATAGCCTATTTATTATTAATTGACTACCAACTAAAGACTCGTTTTCGGGCGATTTGACACTCAAGTATTTTTGCATAATAAATAAATGTGGCTTTCCACAGAATTTTTATTTATTTATTTTTTTTTACTGCTTCGTAAAAAAAAAAAAAAAAAAAAAAAAAAAAAAGTTACTTTATTTTATTTTTTATGCCTAAATCTTTTAGGTTTCACATTGGATATTTAAAAAAAATATCCCCACATCATTACTCATGAGTTTCTAATCCGAAAGTTAAATGTGAAAATTTCTCAGTACAAAAAAAATGTTAGAAGATAGACAACTAAGAAAAATATTGTCGTGTTTTGTTTATGTAAAACTTTGTTCTAAATATTTTGAAATAATATTTATTTGCAGACTTCCAAATCCACTGCCCTACTAGTCGAATAGAATTAACACAGTTACAAATGATTAGCCAATTTTGCTTTTTAACAGTGATTAAAAACCAATTTCAACAATACAAAAAAAAATCAAACAGCCAACTTTACAGGCGATGTATGTAATTAGTTTTTAGGACAGGCTGTATTTTCTTAATAAATTTTTGAATACATTTACTTTTTTGAGAGCTCTATATCTTCTTACGGGTGTTTTATTTTCATAAGAGTTTTTGTTTAAAATAAGAAAAAAAAATTGTTTTCACAATGTCTCCCATTACAGTCAGTGAAACACTGCTCGATAATCGGAAAGAAAAATATAACTTATTCGAATTTTAGAACAAAAAATTCAAAATTTTTTCTCTCCTATTTTGAAATGCGACATCGTATTTAAAGTTGACTGTTGTTTTTATACTTGCTCAAAGCTTTAATGTTTTGTTTTTTTTAAGTTAGACAATAGGCACTGCAAACAGAGAAAAAATTTATATATATATTAAAACTATATCGGGGGTTCAGTTTATCTCATTGTACGTACATTGACTCCCCCCTACGAAAGCCAAAACAAAATATATTCATGCAACGTGAGATTATGAATTAAAAAAAATAATCTGGATTGTAGATTACGAATTTCATTTTTTTTTTTATAATTTTAAGAAATCATATCGTATATTTTGTTTTTAGTTCCGTAGCGAATCAGTGGGTTTATGGCAAATTGGACTCCTATTAACTTTTATAAAATTTAATAACTTTTTGTTTTGCGATCTGGAGTGCTTTTCAAAATTATTATTTCTGGTCATAGTGCCTACAATCCCCCTTTTTCGTTTAAATTAATTATATTACTTTGGTTATTGATATTTTTCAAAGATGAAGGGTTTCATTATCATCTTCATAAGAAAAATGCTATTTATTGTATGGAAAAATGGAATAGACAAAACAACCAAATGTAACAATAATATTGAAAATACAACTTACTTATCAAGAGGTTAATTAATCAAATTTTACTTGCAATTCACTTTTAACATTTTTAAAAGCAGTGAAGAAGTAGCTATGACGAAGAACACATTTTTGAGTGAATGTATCGACAAAACAAAACGAATGAGGAACAACTGATGGGTGTGTCTACGCGTGTGTGTGTGTGTCGACAGTATAAACAAAATCTATATTTTAAAATAATGGCTATATATCAACTGGAAAGAAGAAAACTTGGCAAGATTTACAGAAAAAAGATCGGTTCCGAATAGTAAGATATATTCATAACCACTATTATCAAATGCAACACAATCTTATCAATACCGACTTGACGAAGAATTCCAGTAAGTAAATATTGCCGAAGCCATTTAAAATCCGAAATTTTGAAGTCAGGAAGGGCAAATACGACATGATGGCTAGTTTCACAGTTGGATACGTATATGTGTGTACTAGAGGTACTACGAAAAAGCAAATGTTCTTTAACGTTTATGTAAACGTCACCGAAAAGATTCTGACTTCACGGTTTTAGACCCTCAGATCAAAGAAACCAATTCCTTTTCTTTAAAATTCAGAATAAACTAGACTTTAATAATTTCTCGAAAACATATCTTAAGCTTTCTAAAGAACGGATAACCAATATTTCATTAAGAGTAAAAGACTAAGAGAAACGAAAAAAATAACCCACCCAAGAAATAGCAATTATTCTCCTTACTTATGGTAATAATAAATAAAAACAAATTGACAACTGCGTTTTGTTGTTAGAGAATGCGGTTGTTAACAAACATCTTACCTGCCTGCTCCATGGTCGACGGCGGTGGGCTGCATCCAGTTTCTCCCTGGAGGTAATTGTCCCGTCAGGGGTTCTTCCTTCATATGCGGTATAGGGACAGGCACTCTTCTCTGAACGCTGTCCTGAAGACCGAACATTAAAAAGTCAATCCCGAGTCATAGACGACAAGGGTGTCAGAGAGAGAGAAGTCGCCTTTCGACGGTCGATTAAAAAAAATTTAAAAAAAAAAAAAAGAAAAAAAATGTAATAATAATCTCGCTTATTGTAGTCACGTCAGGACGCGTTGTTACAAGGATAGCGCAATACGACCAGCAAGCACTGACTCTTGGGAGTTACCCACACGTTTCGTTCACCACAACTGCCTCTCCCTTTCTCTCGGCTTGTGGTGGTGGTGTAGTTAGCTTCCTACCTTATTTGGTGAACGCACACTTATAGTTACCAAATGCCGTAATTAAATAAACAATAACAAAAATAAATAAATAAATAAATTTGATAATAACAATAAAATTTTTAAAAATCAATAAATTTTCCAATTTGATCGAAGTTTTGATTGCTGTCTTTATTTTCGCGTTTTTTTTTTCAAAGGGAAAAATAGATTATTTAATTCCCCCTCCTGTTGGTGGTTCTTGTGTTTTTTCCGTTTTTGAAGACTTTTGTTCTCTTTCCTTGCGTTAAAAAATATTCCTGTAGATTTAAAAAAATTTTTTTTTAAACAATTCCAGAACAAGCCTATACAATTGTAATTGTTGTTATTATTGTTGTTGTTGTTGTTCGTGACGTCAACTTGCAGAAGTTGTTTGTTGCTTTCAAGTCGTTTATGTCACTATACAGACCCACAGGACACGCGCGTAGGGATGAAGACCCCTTTTTATATGTAGCAGTAGTAGAAGTAGTAGCAGCAGTAGCAGTTGCAGTCGCCGTAGTATTAGTAATAATATTTCCAAGATTTCTGTTTTCCCTGTGGTTTAAGAGGAATGTAACATCAATGCACACATTAGCGAAACAATTTATCACGCAAGTGTGCCGGATCAGTGGTACGTACGTCGTTGAAAAATAAAACTATCACAGAGTTGCTACTTTCAGTTGTTTTTTTTTTTTCTTTTTAAATTTGAAGATTTAAAAAAAAAAAAATAAGAAAAATATATAAAAAAAGAATCCCAACAAACTTTTTTTTACTTGAAGAATTTCTTCAAAAATAACAATATTTTTAGTTATCTTACACTTTTTCGTTTTTAAAATATTTGCACAGAAATTCCCCCTATAAGTATTTGAGTGCAGAAATTTTTTTTTTATCTGTATACTTCGTAGATTTTCTTTAACTTTTTTTTTCTTTAGTATTTTTCCTTCTCTCCTTCGTTTACAACGTAAGCAAAGAGTTTTTTTTTCCTTTCTCCAATAGTTCTTGTCTCTGGGCTTACTCTATAAGGTTTTTCTCTGTTGTGGCTAACATAGAGGTTGAAGAAAGAAACATAAGGAGACGATGATGACGACAAGGTCGAGGGGGAATGGCGAAGTAGGTGGTACTTTCAAATAAAAATGTTAAAAGTAAGAGGGGGAGGACAGAAGCAAGAGTGGGAGTGGAAGAAAGCGTGGTTGAAGATAACAAGAAATTTGTTTGAGTGCGATCTTTTTTGTTGTTGTTTGTAGCTGGTATTATAGATAGCAAAAACATAAAAATAAAACAAAATAAAAAAAGTACTGACGAAACTACAAGATAAAACCAGAAACAAAACCACTCGTGTAATAATATTATTTTTCTTTTTTGATATATATATATGTTATGTAAATTTTTTACCATATAATTCTTCCGTAATTTCCAGAGCACGTAAATATAAATATTTAATATATTATTTAATATCACACTTTGGGTTTGTATAATTTATATAGGTATAAAGGTATAAATAAATATATATGCATGTCGATGGAAAATGAATTCAATATACTTCTCTGTGTGAGTTATGAAAGCTTGTAATGACAATGTTAAAAATGTCAGAAATGTAGAAAGGGCTGGTTGTTAGTGAAGCCGTAATATTGTATAGTTAATTGCTACGATAAGCTGGCTATTACGGGCTTTGATGTTTCACAGGTCATCAATGGTGTCATGTGCGTTATGCTTCTCTCTCTCACTCTTGCTTTATCTCCCTCTCGCTCTCTCTCTCAGTGTTGGTGGAAAGGTGGAAGTTTTAGTCACAGAGGAGATCCGTTCACGAGTCTTCGAACGTCCTTACTGGTAAAAAGCTAACCCTCCTGGCTGGCATTGAGACTGTGAAGTTTATCATCGGTACCCCGTTGTTGTTGTTGTTGTTGTTGTTGGTGGTGGTGGTGGTGGCAGCGGTTACGGCAAAAACAGCAGTGTTAAAAGAACTCTAGGGATGAGGGTTGGGTGGGATGCTGATATAAGGTGGGGTGGGGGTCAGGCTGAGAGAAGAAGAGAAAGCAATAAAAAAAGAGGGAGAGTAAGGTGAAGAGGAAAGAGAAGAAAAGTGAAAGTAAGATACGTTTGGTCGCCAAATTTACAATGGTAAAAGAATAAAAAAAAACAAAGCATATATTTTGTGTGTGGGTGTGGGTGTGCTTTTTTTTTCTGTTCTTTTTTTTATCGTAAAAAAAAAAAGCGAGTGGCTCGTGATTTGCCTTATGAAAGAGCCAGTCACTCAGGCTTGGAAAGCAAAGAGTGCGTAGAAGAAATGTACAGAAAAATGACCATGAAACCAAGATACTTCGTCGACTTCTGCATCTCAAAATCTCCGGGGGTACAGCTTTTGTTGGTTTTTACTGATCACTGCAAACTAGCCCTCTCCCCGAGGATTTGCTTATCCCCACGAGAACGCAATATTATTGGCCAATCCGTTATCCGACCGCCTTTCGCGGCAATACAGCCTCTTACTTTTTATGGAATTGAAGGCGGGCCCAAGCAAAGAACTGGTTCAATGAAAAGCCTGCACCGAGAAGCGACGGTAGAGAGAAGACCTCGTTTAGGAACAGCCTGCTTGTCAGATAGAGGCTTTTAATTCGTTCCCAGCTTGAAAATGGCACCTCCCTAACATACTACTTACACATGAATACCTCCCCACCCCCGATTTCTCCCGCCATGCGCTCCTATATACAAATGTATACAAAGTAAATCTGCAATGTAGTATGTAAGCATGCTTTGGTTATAGTACACTACCTTGCCTGTGGTAGATATAGATGTTTCGTCCTCATTCCTATATATACATGTGTACACACATTTACATATCAGATTTGTACTTGAATATTTGCAAGGAAAGTTAGCCACACAGTTGAGAGTGGAGAGAGAATGCTTTTCAGTAATTCTATAAATCTAATATTCATATTTACAGTACATATGAAAGAAAAGGAACATAAGAGAGGAAGAGATGAAAGTAAGAAAGAGGAGGAGGGAAGAAGATAAAAGGAAGAATAGAAAGGGAGAGTAACGTAAGTTAGGATGAGAGAGGACTAGAAAGAAAGCAAAAGGTGAGAAAGAAAGAGAGGTGAAAATAATTGAGAAGGAGAGGGAGGTGAAAAATAGATGATGAGAAAGAGAGAGAAAAACGAAAAAAGAGAAGGTTAGAGAGTGAGAGAGAGAAAGAGAGAGAGAGAGAGAGAAAAGGTGAGAAAAAGGGAGAGAGAAAATAAAAAAGAGAAAATGAGAAAGAGACGGTTAGAGTGAAGGGGATAAGAGAATTTGGCTAGAGGGAGGATGAAAGAGAGAGGGCGAATAAGAGAAGGTGAAAGTATGAGAGAGAGGTAGTAAAAGAGAACATAAGAAAGAGAGAGCTAAAAAGACAAGGTGAAAAAAGAGAGAATGATAGAAATTGATTGATATCGTATTAATAATACTTTATTAGAGAGTGAGTTTTAGCCTAAAATATTTTTCCTTTTCACTTATCTTTTGTTAATATTGACGCTATTATATATATATATATATATATATATATATATATATATATATATATAACAAGTACTCTGTCTAGCTGCCAAAGTATTTACCTACAACATACCTTAAATTTCGAATTTTTCTCTCTATCTTAGTTCATTATGTTATATGAATATTTCGAGGTATCATAATTTATTACTTCTTTACACGCGTGTGCGCACACACGTGTGCTTCGAACTATTTCTATGAAAATTCCACGGAAATTTCAAGCAGATAGACTTAGATAAAGGGATTTATCGAGGATTTTGTAATCGGCTTACATAGACGCATCTTACGTATGATTAATGATGTTAAAAACCCTATCTATCCAGAGGTTCATATGTTTATATAGAAATTTATTTAAAGAGTGTGTGCAAAGTTCAATTTGAATCTATTGTGGAATATTCTTGAAATATATAGTTTTTAAGCAGGAACAGCCTGTTTCTATGTTTGCTTCACTAATTCTCTGAAATTACACGCATTGGACATGTGTGTGTGCATCACTATTTTTCAGCAACTGAATTATTACATTTTGTACGCTATATTGACTATTACCTATATTACATTGAGTCCTATATATTTTACTACGTTAGCGTCTTTATCTATTTATTCATCTATACAGTATTTCCCGGCATATTACACACACCTGTAAATTGGGAGGTAATATTTCGGAAAAAATAAATTGAAATGTAATTATGACATTTGTGTATAATTGTTTTACTTATTATAACAATACTTTGATTTTATAATCATATTATATATATATATATATATATATATATATATATATATATATATATATATATATATATATAATTCTGAGATCAAGAAACTAGTGTGTTAAATAGGGACATTTTGTAATTTAACCAAACCTAAATAAGACACAGGTAATTCTTTAGGAAAAAGTGCGCGTTATATGATGAGAAATAAGTACGAGTACGCATGTAGTGAAGCGAAAAGGATGGTACATTATATATATATATATATATATATATATATATATATGATGGAATGAAGGGAAAATGAAGGATAGATAGATAGATAGATAGATAGATAGATGATAGATAGATAGATGTGAGTTTTTGCATACATATAATGTACTATATTTTTGCATGTTCTGTTTTTGTTTATACAGTATATATTTATGTCATATCGATAGAGGCATTCTCAATAGACGACCTCTTTACATGTATTCGTAGATAGATATATATATATATATATATATATATATATATATATATATATATATATATACCTAATACATGTGAATATGTATATTATCTAGATATAGTAGGTATAACTTAATTAAACGCCCTTGAAAACGCATCTTTTTCACTGTTTGACAAACTGTTCACATTTTAGCATATAGAGAATTAACTTTTAAAACTCTAAGCGAAAGCATGTTAGACTGAAACGAGTGATTCGTAAGTAGACAAGACTCCTATATAAATGTAAGTATGAATGTATTATAACTTGAATATGAATTTAAATATAAACAGGTTATCAATATAATCAGGTAAGCAATTTTTCATACGTTTTAGATGTCGGAATGTTAAATTTCTTTTCCTGCTTTTTTTTTTTTTTTTGCACAATAAGCACGTATCTAAAACAATACTTGAAATTGAACGTTATTTGAACATTAGAGAAATATTTTCTTTTTATGCTGCATTTAAGTCAGGCATAGGTAATCTTTTCCGAACAGTGGGCTTGAATGAGGCTCATCATAAGGCAGGTTACACGATTAAAAAATCATGGTAATTTTTTGTTAAAGGTGCATCAGCTTTTTTCAATACAGAAGACCGTACGCGTAAGCATTTGACTTAGAAATGTAGATTTTAAATCAACAAA